>CM042142.1:105006608-105043303 GCA_023376005.1 Doryteuthis pealeii | reverse complement strand
GAGTCTATTCCCTTTTCACTAGCACTAATACCCTTGGGAAATGTATGAATCTAACTACTCTCCCTCCAGCTAAATGGGTAAATAGTAGGACAGACTGGGCTCTTTAACCATGGCTAGGTAACCAGTTTAGGAGAAAGAAAACTCTGAATTCAAACCTGTTAAACTCCGCTTAAAAAATTGACCTTGTGTCACATCCTACTTGTGGTTTTGTATCTGAGGTGTAATGCCACACCTACCATCAGCTCCCACTTTACCATACAGATCCAAGCTATGCTACTCATGTGTGAAGTTGGCGAGGGCAGGTATCAAACCTAGAACCATGTGGTTCCTTGACGGATGATCTACCAACTGAGCTAAACTTGCCTCTTAGCTTACTTAGTAACTATTCCTTTATAATCTTTTGATATCTTTCTTCTCAGCGTATCATTCTCTTGGAAAGTGCAAGAAAGATAAGCATTGTTTAAGGTCACATGTGGACTGTGTGACGAATACTTTTCAATTTCCATTTTCAGTGTTTATTTATATGTTGCACCAAATCCTTAGGCTGTCTTTTCCAATTTTTCATCAACGAGTGATGTTCTATATATATATTATGCTATCTGGCTTGCTTCCATCAAATTTGAAATCACTCATGTGCACAATATCTTATGTTTTCTGCATTAAGGACACAAAAACCTTTTTCTTCACATCCTAATAAAAACATTCTCTCCTCTTGGTAATATACAGCAAGTGACACTCCAGTTATTTCTATGATCAGATCAAAGGAAACTTTTATGTATTGTATATATGTAAAACTGGCTTAAAAGCCGCCGTGTGGAGGCCTCTTGATTGTGCCTTCGATTCAACAATGACACTTCGAGCATTGAGTACATATTAAATTTTATTAAACTTGAAGAATATTTTTCAAACAACAGTTTTGATATTTAAGCTTACCTTTTAAAAATTGTCAATAATTCTCCTGCTGCCAATAATAATAATTGTTTGTACAGAAAGTAAGAACCTGTATACATCAAATGGTGCTTAAATTAAGTATTTAAAGACCCTTTGATGTATACAGGTTCTTACTTTCTGTACAAACAATTATTTCTATTTCATGGGTGACTTTTGCTGGATTTCGAAATTAATTTTGATTATTCCCAAATTTATTTTCAAGTTATAAAAATTTTTATCTTCCAAAAAAATTTGTCGCAAGACATCACCGAAAATAATTGCAGTAATTAAAATTTGGAAATCCAAAATTTCAGGTTTGCAGGTCAGGATTTGGCCCAGAATTTTTTGATTTGCTCAGAGTTGTTCTGATTCTAAAATGGTATGATATTTTGGGTTATGGCCTCTAGGAATAAAGTTGACAAAATGTGACACACTGACATTTGCATTTATTATATTAGAAGATGCTTAGAAAGGTTATAGAACACTAACATCATTGTTGATCATTACTCACAAAGTTTGTGTGTATCCTATTTAATATAGTAATTTAATAGGAAATACAATTTTAAAATGTAATAAAGAATTTTAAATGTTTGTTAATCTAATAATAAAGTTGTTTCTTTTTTTTTCTTTCTTTTTTTTTCTTTCTTTTTTTTTCTTTCTTTTTTTGGGGGGTAATTTTTACATATTAAAGTTTAGTGTCCACTTCTTTCCCTCAGTAAAACAGTGAAGATATTTTTGAGATTTTGTGAAATAGAAGATTACTAGGATCAGGCTTTAAAATGATCTTAAAATTTCAAATGAAAAAAAAAAGAAAAAGAAAATCTGTTTTTAATAAAGTCTGAAAAGGTCTATTTGTTACTTTTGAGTTTCAGTATTACACTGAGGTGGTTTTAACTTCAGTAGCTAATACCACTTCTTATAATGCGTTAGGAGGGCTCAGAAAGCCACTGAACACAGGTTAATTTACATATTTATATACAACATATTCCAACAAAGAGATAACAATATGAAACCTGCTAGGACAAAAGTGCTAAAGAAAAAAAAGAGTCCTTGAAAAGTGAATAGTCAACCAAATGGATGAAAGTCGGTTATTTCCTATAAGTCTAACATGATCAAAGGGGAACCAGTCTTGACTGATAAATTATTTATTTTCCCATTAAACTAACCCTAAACCCTAACCCCATCTTCTTTTTTCCTAGTAGATCAATAAATAATTTATCAGTCAAGGGTGGTTCCCCTTTGATCATGTTAGACTTATAGGAAATAACCTGAAAGTCCTTAATCAACAGGTTGTCACTTACTTCATAGCTGAGGCAATGTCGTGGCCAATCTCCATGCAAACTTGGGGGTGTAAAAAGGCACGTGTGTTACATGGTTAATTAAAGGCTGGTGAGCCGAACACCTCTATGGAGATAGAGTATAAAAAAGGGGTCGCATAAAGACACCTATAAACCTATAGTTGGGGGCCTTGCACCCTAAGTCCTAATGGATAGAGACAAAACTTATCTAGTGCATATCTGAAGATCCCAGATGAAAAAGAGTGAGTTTTCCCGGGGCTGTGTTTAAATAGCCAGGTTGCAACACCCCCTAGTGGCAAACCCTGGTGGCAAGGAAAGATAACCCTTTGCCAATCTCTACCCCCATCCAAACAAGGGAAGATAATCGCTATACACTTGTGAAATGCTTTTTAAAGATATCATGTAGCGTTTCTAAAATTAAGACAAACTCTATTCCACTACTTGATTCAACTACCTAATAGTGTTACTATATAAATAACTATGTACTTGTATGTTTTTATATATTTTTTTATGTCTTTTTCTTTATCTTTCCTTCCATCATTATAAGAATTCTTAGCTACTGCTCTCTTGCCATTTACTAATATTCATTGTTTGACAATCACAAAATGTATTTATCGATGAAAGGAATTGTTGGTTGCATACACTTGGACCAATTAAATGATTGTTTTCTAATTTATCGCTTTTTCTCCTGTGGAAAGCGTTCTCTTTTAAATTCAATTTTTACATCAGCCTAATTCATACATTCCTGTCATCACTAGACCATTATATGAATTGTTAACACAGGAGGATTACATTAATAACATAACAGAAGTAAAACTAGACAAAAGGAAGAAAATTGTGCAATTATCCGAGGATGAGAAAACTGTGTTAAGAGCTAAACTTGGTCAGCTCTTGTGGATTTCCAATGTCAATCACCGCTTTTGCCTTAGCTAGAGATTCCTTACTTAACAGCAATGGAATTTTACACTCTACAACTTCTGTTTTTATGTTACATAGATGACTGCCAATTTTTGCTGGGAAAGTAACAGTTTGATACGAGTTCATTATCCTTCCATCTCCAAATTTAAAAGGCATATGACTTTTTTTAATTTCGACGGACTTAACTCTTCAGAAGATAATGAATCAAGCATGTACTGCAACCATTCATTACCACAAACTGTCTTGGTACATGCAGTGTCTACAATTGCTGTATTACACGCCTCCATTACCAAAACATCTTGATTTGACATTTTGTCCAATACTTTAGCTTCTGTCATTAAAGTCATATGAACTGTCTCTTCTGAATGTTTTTCTACATTTTCCGTCATATTAACAATTTTGTTGGCATGTGGACAGTCTTTTGCCCAGTGATGTGTCGACTGACAGACGTTGCATCTTGATACAACCCATTAAATACGGGATTCATTCTTCCGGAGCCTCTTCCAATTGTCCTTCTATTATATCCTTTATATCTTGCTCCTCTATACATAGAACTTCCAACCGGTTCCCTTCTTCTACCAACATTTTCTGCTATTAATGCTTCCTCTTTTAACTCCACTTCACTATTCATCTGCAGTTCAGTTTTGTTATTTGTAAATATCCTGGTGAGAACATTTTTCATAGTTTCATATTTCATTTGGTGGCATGCTGTTAAAGCCAACTGTCTTTGTTGCTCACTAAGATTTGCATTATATAGTAGTTTCAGGGCTAATAATGCATCAGTGTCAATTTCTAAATTGGTACACCTCTTATTTAACTGCTCAAACTCTACTATATAGTCTAGCATTGACATTGCCTCTGTTTTTCTTAGATTTTTCAAACTTTGTGTATGCTTCATACATTTGGTATGCCTTTTCTTTCTCAAATAACTTGTCCAGTTCTGTTAAAACATTTTTAACACCATCATCAGCTGTTAGGAGAGATTTATCTATAGCTATGGCAATTTCTCTTGCTTTTCCTTCCAAGGAAAGTGCCAGTGCTATACCTTGCTTTGTTTGTCCATTTCAGTCAACATCTGCCACAATTCAACCTCCTTCTTCCATTGGCAGTAGTCCTTTTTTTCAAATGTGGGTGGATGTTTGTAAGTAGACATGTTTTAATGCTCTGCTACCATTGATAAGTTCAAATGTTGCAGCCTAACCATGCAGTTACTAGTCCTATAATGAACCCACTATAACCAGCTTAAATAATTATTGTCACTACTGCCAGGAAGAGTCCAATAAGCTGAGGGGGTATTTGACTGTTCCACTGTCCAACAGTTAACAATCTGTAACAGTCATTTCCAGACTGCAGGTTCAATCCAGGCTAAGGGTGAGCGTAATACAGAATAACAATTAACATGAATAATTAATTGTTCAAACTATTATGTCTACTTGTTTGTCTGACAATTTAATTGTTTAATGTAATTTCTTTTCCGATATTACACACATTCTTCTTTCATACCTAATATATAAAGAATCTTCAAACTTGCATAGAATGAAAACCAACACATTATCTTTATTGACTCTGTAGATCTAGCTTATATCACTATACGAGGTCTGTCCAAAAAGTATCTATCTGTTATATGTTCTTCTGATCATCTTTACCTATCTTATGTAGCTGGGTGTTCTTCTTCTCGTGTCTGGTCTTCCATTAGGGATTTCTCATCTATCAGAAGCCCTGGGTCATTAGTAGTTTTTGGATAAAAACACAAGACTTAGATTTTCTTTATATCATGTTTTATTTAGAAATCCCCATCCAGACTAACTGCACAGAGTGTGAGTATGGGAGTGCGCTAAACGCGACTTGCTACCTCCGTTAGCCCAGTACTGACTAAACTAACTCTTTCCAATCAAAACCAGAAGAGCCCTTTGTTTCTCATTTCTCTACTAATTCTCACGGTATCTACCGGAAAAGGGGTTAACACGAGGTCCACATGTGTCAATCAATCTTCCATGATGTCGTCACATACTCCCACTCAAAGAAACTGCTAGCCGTAATTTCTAACAGCCATTTTGATTTCTACACTAACCGTACATAATTGTTAGGGTACTAACAATTATGTAACATATCCATTTTTAAGAAATAAAAACCTACCTAGAACAATATTGCCTTAGACACCTCCGTTTGGAACCACATATTCTTATCCAAGCATCTAGGGTGTCCAGTTGTGGTGTAATGGTCAGCAAGCTAGCCTCGCAGATCCAGTATTACTAAGTACTGAGTTCCATCCTTGCAACCTTGTGTCACATCCTACCCCTGATGAATGGGTTGGTTGATAAAGGCATCCCATTGTGGTGTAAGGGTTAGCAAGCTAGCCTTGCAGATCCAGTATTACTAAGTACTGAGTTCCATCCTTGCAACCTTGTGTCACATCCTACCCATGATGAATGGGTTGGTTGATAAAGGCATCCCATTGTGTGTAAGGGTTAGCAAGCTAGCCTTGCAGATCCAGTATTACTAAGTACTGAGTTCCATCCTTGCAACCTTGTGTCACATCCTACCCATGATGAATGGGTTGGTTGATAAAGGCATCCCATTGTGGTGTCAGGGTTGGCAAACTAGACTCACAGATCCAGTATTACTGAATAGCAAGTTCCATCCTCACTTGATGGCCCATATTTGTGACCTTGTGTCACATCCTACCCGTGGCAAACAGATTGGGTAGATACCCACTGGTCCCAGCATCTCTTCTACTTTCCAAAACAGTCTCTAAAATCCACTTACATGCTATCCTCTAGTGTTTTCCTTAATCTCATCTATGATGTTTCAATGGTAATTCTAACTAGAATAAGCCAGAAATCTCAGAGCCAAATCTGTCAGTCATGAGACAACAACAAAAAAGAAACTACCCTGTACAATGAAGTATTTGCTTGCTGAGAAAGATGATGGTCACACAATACACAATCTCATTTACTGGCATCTCTCTGCCAACTGTGTTACCTCATGAGACACTGTCTGTTTCTATATGCATACTAAGGTCATCTCTGACTGATTACCAATTTATATCATGGCCATGCAACTGGTTATCAAGATATTCACAATGGCTGGATACATTCTGGACAAACCTTTTATGTTTAGTAAATGTTAGTCTGTTAACATTTGCAGGTTATTTCCTATAAGTCTAACATAAACAAAGGGGAACCACTCTTGACTGATAAATTATTTATTTATTTATTGATCACTAGGAAAAAAAGAAGACTGGTTTAGAGTTAGTTTAATGGGGAAAATAAATAATTTATCAGTCAAGAGTGGTTCCCCTTTGTTTATGTTAGAATTATAGGAAATAACCCATTTTCATTTATGTAGTTCTGAATTATAATGCCATGATATAAATGATAAGTAATATCAATACCATAACTTGAAAATATTGAATGTTTGGAATTTAAAAAATTTACATGATAATATAAACAAGTTTCAGAGTTCAATTGACGAGATATATGAAGAAGGGGTCTTATAAAAGAATGACCTAGCGCATATTACCCCCGAACACCCCCAACTGTGGGGACAAGTCTGCTTGGGGGCTCCGAAAGGGTGGATTTCATATATTTTCTATCTATATATTATACGCTTGTTCTTTAATTTTCCGACCATTATCATCTTGCCACACCATCTAGTTAAAAATGAGACCGTCCAAATCGTCCAAGATAAAATGCAAAAATGTAAATTCTGATTATCTGGTGTCGCTTATCCACAGAATGTTTTTTCCTTATGAGTGTTGTCACCTAAGCTAAATAATGGACCATTCCGTTTTTATTATAAATGTCCTCAACTGGGTCATCATCTTATTATAATGGAGATTCGGTGTTTGTTTGCTGTAACTGAAAATACATCACTGCTTACATCACAATATCCTCAGGAAATGTGTAAGTTTATCAATGACTGTTTAATTTATAGTCAAAATCATTAATACATAGAATAGACTAAATCTTATTTATCAACGGTGTCTCTATGAAAATCTGAGGTTTGATTTCCCTCAAAACAGCCCATGTTATTAGTGCGTTTAAAATCCTGCAATGTCTCTTATATATCACTAACAAATAAAGGTTTACATAATAATGGTGTGGTTAATTTGCATAGGGGTTTTAACAAAACCGTGTTTAATAAATTATTAGTTGGTTTTATTGATCTCTAATATTATTGTTTTATTCTCCAACATATTAAAATCAATCCTATGAATGATTTTATAGAGAAACTAATTAAAATGTAATTAAAATAAGTGAAATCTTTTTATATGCGTTCATATTCAGTTTCGTTAGCCTTTCTAATTTAATATATTTCATTACATTAAAACTTATATACTTACACCTGGAGGGTGCATATTCTTGCTAGTTATCATAAAGTTGATTGTATACTTTGATTGTAGTCCAAATAAGATTTGTGTCTGCCCAATATTAAGATTTCTTAACAAAAAATTTCCCCCTTGAACTCTTAACATCCTGTTGAGAATTTTCTAAGTCCAGAGCCCAATTCCTATAACCATTTATCAAAAATGGGTAAAAATGGCCATTTCATTAAAATTTACCTGTTATCTCCCTTTAATTAAAGACTTCTAAATATGTTTAATAATACATTTAAACAAAAGCTATCATTTGGGGTAAGTAAAAGTAAAGTCGTCGTGGCGGCCTAAAGTCGGTATCAACCAATCAGCACGGGAGTCTATCCCCTTTTCAATAGCGCTAGACCAAGGAGATTGTTTTGGCGTCTGAGGTGGAGCACCACACCTACCATCAGCTCCTTACTTTACCGCACAGATCCCTGTGCTACTCATACGCTGAGTTGGCGAGGACCGGTATCGAACTAGGAACCTTGTGGTTTCTAGCCGAACGCTCTACCAACTGAGCTAACCCGGCCCATTTGGGGTAGATTAGGAAAATAAATGTGACTTCCGGCCGGGTGGAATGAGGCGGTATAGGACATTAAGAGTTAAAATTTTAAAAACTTATCAAAAGGGTTCATGAAAGACAACAACATTACAGTCTTTAATATATCTGTCAACGCAAAAAATGTTTAATACATGAAATTGTTGATTTTATTTTCATTGGTGTTTCTGTAATTGAAATCATTTTTTTTTTTTGTTTTTTAGATGCTTATTAAGGTAGACAGTGATTATAGAATTTGTGTTGTGAAAAATGATATACTAATGGAAAATCAATGTCTAGCAATTATCAAGTTATATTTCAAATCTTTCACAAGTTCCATCATAAATCATTTGAATATGTCAAGACACATTTCATTCATTATTCAGGTAATAAATAATGTCTACATTAGAATATCAAATGTTATTATCATAAAATACAACTGAATATTTGTGAAAATGTTTCACTTTTTACAAGGACAGTTAAATCTCACTGAAATTTGGTTTTGCACGTTTTATAAAAAGAAATAGGTATGTCCTTTCTGGTGAATTAATTTTTAAGTGCCTCAGTTACTTAAAGTTACTTAAAAAACTTTTATTTGTTTTTACAAAACTAGGTTAGTTAGTTTATACCTTTTACAGATATATGTAAACATTTAATAAGATTTTTAAAAGGAGTTTATTTTATTGCATTTTTTTTTTTTTTTTTTTTTTTTTTTTTTACATGCTAGGTATGATGTGTTAAATTGTTGTCTAAATTACTCAATAATGAAAATAACACTGACATCTTACTTTATCAAATATACTTACCAAAATTACATGTAAATATCTTTAAATATTATAGATTAGATATACTCAAACAAATTGCCACTGGCTTCAACCATGCCGTCCAGACAATTTCATAATCTCCTATAAGCCTTTCCAACAGTTTACTTGTTTAAATTGCAAAATGCCGCCATTATCCTTGCTTTTAGTTCATCCTTGTTGTTGCACAGTTTTGTTGGTTTCTGACTCAACCACACCCCCATACATAATAATCAAGGGGATTGCAATCTGAGGAGTTAGGCAGTCAGAGGTTAGAGGTGTTGTGGTCACAGAAATTTTCTCATTGCCAAGTCTGGTTTCTCCTGCCTGTGTGGCATGGTGCAGAGTCTTGTTGCCAGATGATCTCCCAGCAGCCACCCTCTCAATCCAAGACAGCACTACTTCCTCCAAGCTCTTAATGTAGGCCTCCATGTTGAATGTTAAGCCATGTGGGAAGATGGATGAAGACATAATATCACCATCACTAGTGACCACCGTAAACACCATGATGTGGAATGGGTGTTTGCTTTTCATCACTATCAGTACGTCTTGTGGGGACACAGCAACCATCAGTGGTTCGGTGAGTCCACCATCTGATCCTGGTAGAAATTTTTCTCATCTGAGAAAGACCAAAGCATGGGGGGAATTGTTCAGTTTGTTGTGAAAAGCTTTGCAGCACAGTCTTTCATCTTTTCCTTCATAAAAATTGTGATAAAAATTAGCCCTTTCTCATCTTATGAGAAATGGTGAATGTCTTCATGCATTACCTGCCTGATCAGAAACTCAGTCACTGCCATGTCCTTGGCTATGGACCTGGTTGACTTTCTGGGATTGCTGTCAATCATTGCCTGGATCTCACCAAGAAATTCAAGAGTTCATTTTTTTTTTTTTTTTTCAAAATGATCAGAGCGAGGCTTTCAAGCTGCCATACCTTTTGTAATCTCTATTGAATTCATCCAACTCTTTTCAAATCCTCTGCACTGTCCTCATATTGACACCCAAACATTCTGAAATAAAATCGTTATTTTCTATTGCCTCGATAGCTATTTAATTTAATATTACCTCTATATGATTTTATTACTTATTTTTCTTAAAAAGTGATATTCTATAAAGTATATTATGTTCATATCTCCAAGATAAAAGAACAAATTGAAAAGTGGTGTAATAAATGCCTGAATCTGTATCATAAAGTTTTGATCCAATTTTCTTTGCATGCAATATATTGTATTATGAAATCAGTAAAAGGGATAACCACACTACAAGAAAGAACGAAAGAACCTGCTAGAATTATTGAAAGCTGTTGAGTAAGAAGTAAAAGCAGCTGACATTGGATTATAAGACTGTTATAGGCAGTATGTGTGTGTATATATATATATATATATATATATATATATATATATATATATATATATATTGGCCGCCAGGTGCAGCAGCCTCAGAACATCCTGATCAAACGTGAAAGCATTCAGATATGAATGAAGATTGGTTAATTGTTATTTATTATAAAAAAAATTTTTTAAATTCCTTTTTTTTTTTTTTTTTTTTTTTTTTTAAATTTTCCAATGATTATTGGAAATATTCTAGAGGAGATAGAAAAATTATATTGAACAATTGACACAAAAAATTGTGACACTGGAAATTTGAAGTGTACTATATATGAAAGAAATACTATTTCCTTATGAAATAAGTATTTATATGAAAATCTGGACCATATTACCCTTTTTGCGATTTCGACTCGTGGGGACACTTTTCCCATTACACCGTAAAAATCCAGTGTTTGTTAGGGGTTAGTTTTATAATTTTTTAAAAAATCTAAAAATCTTCTGTTAACAATTAACCGGATTTTGGCGGTGTAAATGGAAAAAATGTCCCCCACAAATCGAAATCGCAAAAGGGGTGCGTTAAGGTCATATGGTCCGAAAATTTAAATATACAGTATCCAGCCATTTGATTTTTTTTTTTTTTTTTTTTTTTTTTTTTAAATAGCCTACCTAGCGCAATAATAGCTTAGTTTTCTTCAAAATACTCCTCTTAAGACCTTACACAATTAACCCAATATCTTT
Source organism: Doryteuthis pealeii (assembly GCA_023376005.1). Classification (NCBI taxonomy): domain Eukaryota; kingdom Metazoa; phylum Mollusca; class Cephalopoda; order Myopsida; family Loliginidae; genus Doryteuthis; species Doryteuthis pealeii. The sequence continues at coordinate 105,032,393 of CM042142.1, read as the reverse complement.
TTCACTGCAAATGCCATCAACTAACTCATTATGACTCTACACATTACATTCAGTGGTGTCTTGCTGCTGATTGAGTCATCCCATAGGAAAGTTTGTTTGTTTTTTGCCTGTGTATCCATCAAGGTTACACAACCAATTCTCAAAATATTCAAAACCGCTTCATCTTTTCCATTAATTTTTTGTAAAAAAAACAACTTTTGATGTAGCACATGTCAATCAACAAAGCAAATTGCATTTATATAGTCTGTATATACATAAAGGGCAATTGGTGTGTATGTATGTATGTATGTCCGGATTAAACTACGAAAATAAAACAACAACATATATATATATATACACACACACACATCAAATATCATCGGTTCTTGTTTTTTATGCCAAAATTATGAAGATTTAGTTTGTATTTAAAGATATTTAAAAATTAAAATATACATAAAAATAGTATTGAAATCCTGCTTAAAAATGTCCAGCATTTGTAAATCTCAAAAGTAAATAAATCAATGCACTAAAGTTTTTGCCCCCTCCCCATACCTAGGTGATGCTGGGTAGCTGCTTCTATTTATAAATTAAAGGAGTGTATGTTTTAATTGAAATAAATCAGAGCCATTGCTGATGATAGTAAAAAAAAAAAAGCAATTAGAAATATTACCTGTCTCCCAATTGAGTTTGTGTAGATTATTAACTTTGAAATTTTGAGAAACAAGAGAATTTCTTTCTTTAACATTATGGAAAAATATTTAGTCAATAGTTTGGAAATTACTGTTAATTTTCTTTACTAACTATTTAATTTTTTTTTCTTAAATTAAAAGTAGTGTGAGGGGGAAGAATTATTATTAAAAAGAAAGCAAAAAAAATTAAAAGAATTTCGAACAATCTCCACGAGCACAAGAATAACCAGACCGACTTAACACCACAGAAATAACCGAAAAAAATTTTTTCAAATATCCGGCGTTCCTCAACTTCTTAAACAACAGATGATTACACCAGCGCCGTGGGATAAGTACTATAAAAAAAAAAAACACCTAGTACTTTTAATACTTCTAATAACTCTGATGATGAAATTTTATTCCGAAAATATTTAGAATTTAAAAAAAAAAGGTAAATAAATATAATTTTCAACACATATTGCATTGTCAATTGCCTTCAAAAATCTCTATAAAAAGAAAACTGTTTCATCAAAAGAAAAACCTATTAGGCATATTATAACTTCATCTACCAAAAGAATAGATATATTAACAGTGATGCTGATAGCTTTTTAATTTAGTGCATCCAGGGACGCACATATTTGCTTTGAAAGAGTCCCCAGGAAAATTTATGGGTCCCAACTAAAGTTTCTTAATAGATTGTAGGGTTTTTATTTATGATCTTGGGAAACGACTAAAGCCGTCTAACTCCTACCTTGTAACCTATCCTGTGTAATTCATTTCTAAGAAACTATTGAAATGTATTTACAGTTAGTTTGAAATGGTGAGGGAAGAAAAAAGAAATACACTGGAATGCATGGATATGATTTAACAGAGTCCTTTTAGATTTTTGTGCATCAGGCATGCAGGACACATGCATATCAGCATCTCTGAATATATTAAAAACATTAATATTAAGTAAAAAGTTAAAATACTGATATGGTAATTTAGAAAAACTGTAAATGCTATATGTAAAGGATCCCAAAGTTTTATGATAGCAAAGAAAATATTGTTATAAACATTTGATGTTTATTAAGTTTAGCACAGCTTGGCACAAAGTAGTAAACATAATGAAAGTCAAATTCACTGTAGTGATAAAATAATCTATAAAACTAGCTTGTTAGATATTACTCCATAGGCAGGTAATCAAGACCTATTTAACTGTCAGTCATTCCTATCAAGGAAACATGCGCAAAAAAAAAAAAAATTGATGACAATATTAATTAGAAAGAGATTTTCTAATCATTGAAAAGCTTGAAAATTGCTTCTGGCATCATATGAAATTTCTTAAATTTTGAATGAGAAAATTTATTTTTTGACAAATTTTCTTTGCAATCTTTCTTAGAATGTTCAAAGTGCCCATTTTGTAGAATGTCATTGTGACATTTTAGTTTGAGATTGATTTAGACATATTTTAGCTCAGTCTGTAGAGCAGCCACCTCGGAACCACAAGATTCCAGAATCAATACCAGCCCTTACCAACTCAGTACATGAGTAGCACGGCTTGGATCTGTCATTGTGACATTTAGTTTGAGATTGATTAGACATATTTTAGCTCAGTCTGTAGAGCAGCCACCTCGGAACCACAAGATTCCAGAATCAATACCAGCCCTTACCAACTCAGTACATGAGTAGCACGGCTTGGATCTATCATTGTGACATTTTAGTTTGAGATTGATTTAGATATATTTTAGCTCAGTCGGTAGAGCAGCCACCTCGGAACCACAAGGTTCAGATTCAATACCAGCCCTTGCCAACTCGGTACATGAGTAGCACAGCTTGGATCTGTGCAATAAAGTAGGGAGCTAATGGTAAGTGTGGCACTCTACCTTAGACACAAAAAAAAATCTCCCTGGTCTAGCGTTAGTGAAAAGGGGATAGACTCTCTCACTGTCCAGCTGATATCAACAATAAGACACTCTGCCTACTTTACTTTTACTTAACAATTTTGGAAGAATTGAAGAATGGCAAAAAATGTATATGTATATGTAAGTGTCTGTGTATTTCTGATAATCAAGATACCTTGTAAGAAAGAGAAATTCATTTTTCTCCTTACATATCCTTCTCATTCCTTCTATCTTCTATAATAACAAATATAAAGTGCTCAATACGTTAGTAGAGCAAATTTAGTAACATAAATGTACATGGTAATAACTTACTCAAGTTTCACCATAAGGATCTTCAGGGTTAAATCCACTGGATTAATCAAGATATTGATTAATTGCAGTCGATTTCACGTGTGTGTTTTTTTTGCGATAAACAGTTGATTATAGCTCCATGGTCAAAGATTTTTAAATTTTAAATTTGAAAATTCGAAAAGGGCGGAAGTTGCATTTTTTTCAAAGGATCAAAATATAAACATTGTTAAAAATCCGCTTTGTGCTATTGTTTATTATTTCACACACGTGAAATCGACTGCAATTAATCAATATCTTGATTAATCCAGTGGATTTAACCCTGAAGATCCTTATGGTGAAACTCGAGTAGGTTTTTACAGTGTACATTTATGTCTATATATATATATATATATATATATATATATATATATATTGTTATAGGTGATACACCCTATAAGACTAGTGGAATGCGCCGACGGGTTTGTGGCTTGAGAGTAAGCCAATGCGAGTCAGCTCACAATTCTATTTGTCGGACGTAATTCCCACTTCTCTGTATTGTATTTGTCTACTTTTTGTTAATACATTTTCCTACATTTGTTACTCGTCGTTTTGTTCTTATTTGACCCCTTAAAACCTCACAACATATATACACATACATATTTATATATATATATATATATATATATATATATATATATATATTTTATATATATATAATGGAGATTCGATGTCTGTTTGTCTGTAACTGAAACTACGTCGTTGCTTACATCACTATACTATGAGGAATTGCGTAAGTTTATCAATGAGTATCTAATTTATAGACAAAATCATTAATACATAGAATAAATCTTATTAACAATGTCCCTATGAAAACCTGAGTTAGATTTGCCTCAAAACAGACCATTTTATTTGTGCGTTTAAAATTCTGCAATGTGTCTCATATATCACTAAGGAATAAAGGTTTACATAATATATGGTGTGGTAGATTTGCATACTGGTTTTAGCAAAAAGGGTTTAATAGATAATTACTTTGTTATTTTATACCGAAGACGTTTTGTATTATTCATTCTTGATTGCTAGTCATTACTTTTATTTTTTCAAACTAAGTTTTTTTTAAACATATTTTTAATACTTTTTTTTTTTTTTTTTTTTTTTTCTTAGCATTTGCCCAGAGTCAGATTTGGTTGTTTCAAGAATTAAAACATGAATGTTATTGTTCATTGAATATCTAATTAATGTAAGAATTATATTTTGCTGCATATTAAGCAAAGGAAAAATTAAATAGTTTAATTTGTGTAATAAAATGCATATAGCCTATACTGTCTTCTACTCATAAACTGAAGTACTGATAAATTAGATTAAGCAATTCACTGGCTGATTTTACCCTCCCTCACTTATAGAAACAGACTCGATTAGATGACCTACATGTATATCTGATGTAATAATAAGTAATGTAGTATATCCGCTATTGACACAAATATAAATTAACCCTGTTTGGCTGAAGAATGATTGTTGCAGCCAGAAAGATAGAGCCCTCTATATCTTAGGTGATAATTACTGTAGGTTTTACTCGATTGACAGTATATATGCATATTTAAATTCCAGACAGACATCAACAACATTTGACTGAAGAATAATTGTTGCAGCCAGAAAGATAGAGCCCTCTATATCTTAGGTGATAATTACTGTAGGTTTTACTCGAGTGACAGTATATATGCATATGTAAATTCCAGACAGACATCAACAACAACATTTGAAAACTGCAGGCACCTACAAGTAATGCAGGGATGGGACCAGCAACTGACAAGTATGGTAACTACCCAACATAGGGGAATATTATATCAAATCATATCCCAATTCAGTGCACTGTACAACATAACACATCACTCAATAAGTCCGGGCCTGACATATAGATGGCACCACTAATAAAATATCCATATGAATTTCATAAAGTACTAATCTTCAAATGGCACGTGTCAAAATTTGAGCCCAATCAGATTATTAATTTACAAATTACAGTTATTTAAGTGAACCTACTGTTTTCAAATTTTCAAAACAATGGAAAAATCTGAATTTCACGTATTGATAAAGCATTGTTTTCTGATGGGAAAAAATACTGTTCAAGTAAAGCAATGACTTGATAAGTATTATTTGGACTCTGCTCCATCGTAAACAATGGTTAAGAGGTGGTATGGTGACTTTAAATGCAGTTGTACAGGCACAAATGATGCTGAACACTCAGGTCGCCTAAATTTGGCAGTTGTCCTGGAAAACACCAAAAAACTCCACAAACTCCTTTTGGCCGATCATAAATTGAAGTTGCATAAGATAGCAGAGGAGTTGAAGATTTCAGAAGGCAGTGTATTCACCATTTTACATGAACATTTGTCAATGAGGAAACTGTGTTCAAAATGAGTGCCGCGTTTGCTCACAGTCGATCAAAAACAATTATGCATTGATGATTCAGAGCGTTGTTTGCAATTGTTTTTAACATAACAAAAAGGAGTTTTTGCATAAATATGTAAAAATAGCTGAAACATGGATCTACCACTTCACTCCAGATTCAAATCGACAGTCAGCTGAGTGGACAGTAACAGGTGAAAACCGTCCAAGGCGACCAAAGATGCAAACATCAGCAGGTATGGTTTTGGCCTCCATATTTTGGGATGCGCAAGATTCATCGATTACCTTGAGAATGGAAGAACCATCAATAACGAATATTATAGAGCATTATTGGTGCATATGAAGGAAGAGTCACCAAAAAAACGGACACAAATGAAGAAGAAATAAGTGCTCTTTCACCAAGACAATGCACCGTGTCACAAGTCGTTCGCAATGATGGCCAAACTACATGAATTGCACTTCGAATTGCTTCCGCATCCTCCCTATTCTCCAGATTTGGCCCCCAGCGACTACTGGCTGTTTGCAGACCTCAAAGGAATGCTCCAGGGAAAGAGATTTGGCTCCAATGAACAAGTGGAAGTGATATCAGAAACTGAGACGTATTTTGAGGCCAAAGACAAATCGTTCTACAAAAAAGGCATTGAATTGTTAGAGAAGCGTTGGAATCCGTGTATCACCCTAGAAGGAGACTGTTGATGAATAAAGTCGAATTTTACCTTAAAGTTTTTTTATTAGTAAGCCCCAGGACTTATTGAGTGGTGTGTTACACTGTAATTCTGTGTGATTTTGTAGTTGTTCAACAAGAGTGTGATTATTAACAGTATTGGTTACTGCATCTTAACTAGACTAGAGAACGTTGCTATTAGACCTTGGAAGACTGGCATAATGTTGCCTGGTCAGACAAGTCACATATCCAGCTATTATGAGCTAATGATACAGCTTGTGCAGAGGAGATTTGAATGAGGTTATGGATTCAGCCAGTTAGCAGAGTGGTTTGCAAGCTGTTGGTGACTGTAATCATTGTGGAGTGGTGGGGTACAGTCAGAGTTCATAAGGACTATTAGTGAAACTGATATCTGTCTTTTAATAGGTATGATGCATTAGATCTTGTAGACTATTTGCACTCTTTTATACTCACTGTTTCCATGGTGATGACTGTTTATTCCAGCTAGGTAATGTAGCCCTTATCATGCATGGCTGATCCAAAACTGATTCCAGGAACATTCAGGTGACTTCCAGGTACTCAATTGGCCCCTGCATTCATCAGATTTAAACCCTATCAAGCATATATATATATATTATAATCATCATTATCATCATGTTTGCGCTGTTAGCACGGATATCCATGACAGTCTCTCTCCATCTGTCCCTATCGTTCATCATTCTCGGGAGGTCCTCTATGCAGCATCCTGTATCCGCGCAGAGCTGATCAATGTATGTCTTTGCTGGTCAGCCCACACTGGCGTGCCCAGGTGCTGGCTTCCACAGGAGATATATATATATAGAAAAAGCATGTCTCCTGTTTAACAATTTTATTAACAATCTTCTCAAGCTTTCTGGACAACTTTTTACATTTGGATGGAATCTGTAGATTAGTCCACCAAAGTTTAATTCTACATGTATAAATGAAAGAATGCTGCCCACACACACACACACACACACACACACATATATATATATATATATATATATATATATATATCACACACACCAACCCCCTCCACATGAGCATGTTGTGACACTAGTCAATTTCTTATGCTAAGTTTAACAGGTTTGAATTCAGAGTTTTCCTTCTAGACCAGTTGCCTAATCAAGGTTAAATAGCCCAGTCTTCCCTAGTATTAACCCATAACTGGAAAGAAGATTGTTGGATTCATATCTTTCACAAAGGTATTAGTGCTATGTGAAATCTAAACAGCCTCATCCAGGACTTGAACTTGTTTTGCCATGTCCATTTCTTATGACAGTAACCATTACAGCATGTACCTCTATAGCATAATATAGGACACATTGCAGGTCTCACTAAATTCCCTCCTGCCATAATTTAGAATATGTTTGGATATATGTACCTGTGCAATGACTATATACCACATCCTATAACTGGCATTTTTCAGGTAACAGGCAGAGATATACATTAGGTAGCTGTTTCTAATTTTTTGGCATTTAAGTTAATCTTTGGCTTTTGTTTTTGTTTTTGTTTTGGGGGATAACTAATTATCTCTTAGTATTCTTTCCCAAAAGTCTGAATTGTTTCTTATCTTCTAAGAATATGTCTGGATATAAGTATGTGTGCAATGACTATATACCACATTCTTATAACTGGCATTATTCAGATAACAGGAAGAGCTACACATTATTAATTAGCTGTCTCTAATTTTTTGGCATTTCAGTTACTCTTTGGTTTTTGGTTTGGAGAAATAATTATCTCTTCGTTTTCTTTACCAAAACTCTGAATAGTTCTAATTTTCTGATGTGAAGAAGAAAAGTTTACTATTCTCTTACATTTGTGATTAGTACGACAAATGTCTGTATTGTTTTTGGAGTTTTGGGGTTTTCTGGAGGAGGGGGTAGGATCTACAATGTGCAAAGGTGGATGGACTGAAAAGTTCATAGACTGATGTCATATCTGTTGTTGATGACTTTTTTTTTTATCAATGGGATCTAAGCACTGCAACACTGATAGACCAAGTATGTGGACTGCAAGGAGGACTATGTTGAAAAATAAAGCTTATTTGGTCATGTTCCATGGGAGTATCTTGGTCAGCCTATGAACTAATCGGCCAACCCTCATATGATATATATATATATATAATATATAGAAAGACTGATAGTAATAGATTGAGGGGTAATGTTGATTGCTATGTAAAAAGGATAATAAAACTGGTTACATTAGTTCTCTGAACTACTTCTAGATGGTGAAAGGAAGTTTTTTTGTTTTTTGTCTTTCTGCATGAAAAGAAAATTTTTTTTCTATAAATTGTCCTTTTGTTCAATTCGTTGCTAGAGCTCTTTAATTCTGAACGATAACAAGGAAGAATTTGGAATAATTGCTGCTTTCAACATGAGCTGATTTCCTCTCCCCTTGGATAAGGATGGACTGTCATTTTGAAGCTTTGAAGTCTTTTGCTCATTCTTTTTTTTTTTTTTTTTCCCTCTTCTCTCTTGTAGCTGAAGATAGCACAGACAAGTCAATCTGTTATATTTATGGCTTGGGCTTTTTTTTTTTTAATTCTATTGATTCTAATTGATTTCTTTGATGTTTGTTTTTGGTTTGTTTTTTTGTTTTTTCTTCTTTTTTTGGGGGGGGGTTGTTGCAAGAATCTAATTTAGATGTTCTTTACTTATACATTTAGAAATAAATTACTAAATGATATAAAGTATGAAACCTTTTTTATATGATTGATTAAAATCTGGTACTGTCACTTACTTTGAGTTGAGATTATAAACTGGAAAATGGATTACATACATTCGATATAAATCTATCTATATATTTATATAAACCTAAAAGAAAATTCAACTGTTTGTAATAACTTGTTAGATTTAACATGAAAAAATAAAATAAAGTAGGATATCACATGTAAAGCCGTGTTGAGAAAGCTAGAGTAAAAATATTTTCTTCTTTTTCTCTTTGCTTAAGGGATTTTCTTTCTTAAAAGATAATTGAAATTTCCACACAAGAACAGTTTCAAATTCACAAATCAAAGAATAAAACTGCAATATGTATATTAAAGATTTCTGTAGAAGCAGAAAAAATTTATGCCAAAATGTATGAGAATTTTTCTTTAGTTTTTAATATTAATAAATAAGTCAAAGAATGAATACGATTCAAGTCTATCTTATCTGTTGTACAAAAATATGCTCAATCTGTGAATTTATTTTTATTGTTGCATTAAATGACCTTTGACAATTGAAATTTGAAATAGGCTAATTTGAAGGGTTTTTTTAACATGGGGCATTTCAGAAAAAATTGATATTTCATAATCTAATAACTTTCAAATGATCTCAAATTTTAACAGCCAATGTAGAAACAATTCAAAATTCTATGTTTGATATTTCATGTTTTCTTCTTTTCAGGTATAGAAATGCCATTCACTGGAAAAGAAAAGGCATTTAAAAATATTAAACATACAATTTTTAGTTGTTTTAATGCATGCTGTTAAAGATCATTTGAAGAAGAATTGATCAAGTTATTAGATTACAAAATGATATCAATTTTTCTGAAACACCCTGTACATCTCAGATTATATCAATTTTTTTAAATCACCCTATATATATATATATATATATATATATATATATATATATATATATATGAGAAGTAAACAAACAAACAGACGATGTGTTTTTTGATATGGCTTTTTTTAGCCGACAAATTTTGGGAGAATATGTGCTTAATTGAAGTCATACCTAATTTTTGAAAATTAATTAATTAATATATATATATATATATATATATATTATATATATATATTCTTTGTTGGGGTACCAAGTTTCTTGGTACAAGGGTGATTCTAGGCTGGTCCTATTCTCTAACAGTGGTTTGTTGTAGAGTTCAGGTTCCGTTGGAGAGCTCAATGTTTAATTTTTATAAACAGAGGCCTTTTATTCACAAATATATATATATGATACTCAAGTAGATATTATTTCATTAAAAAAAGCTTATAACAGATGCTAAATATATGCATTTGCTGCACTGGAATATGAGTGATATGGTTAATATATCTGATAGTCCATTGAAGGATAAAGGCAATTTATTAATCACAATACTGGTTTTACCACAGTGAAAGTTGAGTCTAGTACTTTTTAGTAAATTGAGTCTTAGCTCCTCCTATCCTTAAAGATTTTGAAACATGTACCCAGATCAGGAGTTGTATTTCTCTCCTCTTGCATTTGAACATAATAAAAGAGTAAATTATCCATAAAAGAGAACAATTTACTTTACGCTAAGAAAATGTGAGCTTCACTCCGTGTATTGACGTACTGGTTTAATTGACTGCTCTGACTTAGCCAAGATCTTGCTCAGGTTAACCTTTGCCAAGTACATTACCTTCTTGGCAGGAGATTGCTTTTTTTTCCAGCTATTTTTTTTTCTTATGTACAATATCAAATTGAACAAGAGAAATAATTGCCCAACTTATAACAATGTATCCACTGTTGATTTCATTCATTATCAAGATTAGGATGTATTGCCTTAATACATATAATGTAAGCTTTTATAAATGCAGATAGTTGCTCCCATAATTATGTGCATTTATTACTAATTCTTAGGGTGTGTTTTTAAATTCCTAAGCTTTGTACACACAAACAGATAAGTTAATGTGTTAGAAAAACAAATTCATAGTTTTGTATTATCTAGATTTTTTCAGGCTTTTACTATTTCAAGGGGCCGGGTTAGCTCAGTCGGTAGATCGTTCGGCTAGAAACCACAAGGTTCCTAGTTCGATACTGGCCCTCGTCAACTCAGCATATGAGTAGCACAGGGATCTGTGTGGTAAAGTAAGGAGCTGATGGTAATTGTGGTGCTCCACCTCAGACACAAAAACGATCTCCTTGGTCTAGCACTAGTGAAAAATAGATAGACTCCCACGCTGTCTGGCTGATACCGACATTAGGCCGCCCCAATGACTTTACTTACTATTTTCTCTGAATGTTTGAGATGAGGCTTGATAATTTGGATTATTTGGAATATTGTCCTCATCTTTATTCTTATCATCTATTGTACAACATTTCAGATAATATGCCCTCCGGCCTTCTTCTCAGATTTGGGAGCTTTCTCGAACTCGGGAACCTTCTCGTAATCAGAGCCATTAGGAAACTTTGAACCCAACCCTTTATTCAATCTAATTTTTATCCTCATGTTGGACATATGGTACAATGGATATAGTTATTTACTAAGCTTAGCTCAGATTGTGGCACAAGGCCAGAAGTATGGGCACCCAGTGAGAATCAAACTCACTACCAATGGTCAGCTAATCTAGCTCACTAACCATTACACGACATAAGTTTCCTTGGTAAAATGGATATAAGGGTTAAGTTAATACTGTTCTAAGTGACAATCATCTGGAGGTTGCTGGTTTAATCCTAACCACAAGTAAAAAATAACATAGAATATTTAATATAGCTTCACACATACCCGGACATGGTTAACAGAATGAGAACACTCTACCCCAATGGATAAAAATATAAAATAAAGCGTTCAGTTTGAAGTTTGTGAAGGCTCCTGATTATGACCTGAAGGCTCCCGAGTTCACCAAGAAACACCTGAAGAAGGCCAGAGGGCATGTTGTGTATAACAATAAAGACGAGCAAAAATGTCCAAAATTCTAAATAATACAGATTATCAAGCCTCATCTCAAAAATTCAGATAAATAAATTTATAGTGTTTTTGATTGTTCTTGTTATCATCTTTTCTGTTCACTTTTTACATTTTCACATTTCTTGTATTCTAATGTTTATATTTCATAATTTTAGAACATAGTTTTCTTTTTTGTTTAAGTGGTATCTTCAAGCTATAAACTAAATGCTTTTATGTCAAAATCTACTAGGGCAGCTCTGTGGTATAGTGGGTAACATGCTGGACTGCAACATCATAGTAAGCGAGTTCAAACTCCAGTCACACTATTACGTTTACTTTCGGACTAATACTCTTGGGAAAGGTATGAACCCCCTCATCCCCCAGCTCCTGTTAAATAGTGTCACTACCGTTCTTCTAGGTCCAGTTTGGCTCAGTCAGTAGAGCATTCAACTAGGAACCACAAGGTTCCAGGTTGGTAGGTGTGGCGCACCGCCTCAAACACCAAAACAATCTCTTTGGTTTAGTGCTAGTGAAAAGGGATAGAATCCCTCGCTGTCTGGTTGATACCAACTATAGGCCACCCTGACGACTTTTACTTCACTTACCATTCTTCTACAAGGATGGTTTGGCATATCTACCACTAATACATCCTGAAACAAATTGACGCATAATAGTTCCAAATAATTAAAATTAAAAAACTAAATCCAGATTAAAATGTGCTAATTTGCAACTCAATTTTGCATACTGAAAAATGGGAATTCAATCTTTATTTTTGCAATGTTAAATACCTCCCATTCCTCAGATTTTTGTTGTTTTTTTTGTTTTTTTCAATTCATTTTTTATTTTATTTTTTTTTAATTAAATTTCTGTATTTGTCAATTGAATTCTTTATATGTTGTGCTGCTGATATAATCTCCAATGATTACTTACCAGTTAAGTCTGCTTGTGTTGTTGTTAACTTTGCTTTAAGCATTGTTGAAGATTGGTCTTCTTTTTTCTTAGTATTGAAGTTCTACATTTGATGATATTGTGACAGTAGTTGCTGTTTTACTCTCGTTCATCTTCACCTTCCTACATGTCCATTCTAACAAACTTTTGCCGACTTGCTTAACTTTTAATGCTAATTTTTTTCTTCTTTTGTTTTTTTCTGTTTCTTTGCTATAAGGACATAGCAAATTTATTTTAATATTTAAAGTTTCTCTATTCTTTATTGATTTCTCAGCTGAAGATTAGATTGAAATTTATACCTTTCAAAGCTATCAGGAGATCGATTGTCACTATTGATTTCACTTCCACAAAAGCAGGTTATGTTGGAATAAGTTGACCTTTTATCTATATTATTCCAACATATCTGATACCAAATTTAGATGATGTCATCTGGTCTTAGTAGTGATTATATTCTCCAAATCACTTTGATTCATATATTATGCATAATTTGGCCATTTTCTTTTTCGATTAAATTAGGGATTTTTTTTTTTTTATTTGAATTTCTATGAATATAAGTTCAGCCAAACAATATTAATTTTAATGATAGTTCAATCAACAACAGAATTTGTAAGTTTTCAACTTAACTGAACAGTATAAGTCTCTTCTGGGTTTTTTTTTTTTTGGGGGGGGTTTAGTAGTACATTTTTACGTGCTTTTTTAGTAATACAATACTTAAATATCTATTGGGAATTTACTTTGATTCTATGTATTTACTAAACCAATGACAGAAATGTAGCAGAGAAAGAGAGAAGAACAAGCTCTCAAAGTAGTTTAACTAATGAGAAAAAAAACCCTTTAGTTTGAATTCAGTTTTCCTTCTCCTAGACTGGTTGCCATACCAAGGTTAAAGAACACATTCTACCCTACTATTTACCCATAGCTGGAGGGAGAATAGTTGGATTCATACCTTTCTCAAGGGTATTAGCACTATGTAAAATCCGCCTTCAGGCCTGTGTCTTGTGGCTTCAGCCTCTGGACCGTTAATGTAATTAACGGCGTGATCTCAGGGGCCATTCCCCCAGGCAACACCTGCCCCCTTGATTTAAAGGGGCAAGGCTGGGTTTATTATACTCGAGGGGAAAAAGCTGAGGGGATCCATGAAATTTTTGTGCATGCCATGGGTGGACCCACATTAATAGGACTTTGTGTCTGAGCCGCATAAGTAGGATGCATGGTAAATACCTATGTGAAATGCAAACAGCCCCATCCAGGATTTGAACTCATCTCACCATGTCCATTTCTTACAATGATAACCATTACACTATCTGGTTCCAATTCCCCAGTGTGAATTCCATCTTCAGTATCTATGAACATTTCAGAATTATTACTGTCATTTTGATTCATCTTTTGAGTTTCTAATCTTCAATAATTTTTCTCATAATTTGTACAAACATAAGCTTAAATTTTAGACGTGTTAGTTATTGCATTTTTTTTTTGTTTTTTTTTTATTTTTTATTTTTTATTTTTTAACCTTTTTTAATTGAATTGTTATTAGATCAATTATGTATAAAAACCATAATACCAATTTTTAATGGCCACTTCTTAAGCCTACCAACAAGATTCTGCACAAAACTCATACTAATGTTATTAATTGCAAGAAAATAGACTTCTTTTACCACTTAAATAGGTGGGTATAAGAAGTTAAAGCTTCTACTTACATATATATATATATATGAATGTACATACACACTCACACATTTATATATGTGTGTGTAATGTATATATAATTATATAATGTATTATATGCTTATAGTATATTATGCTCTTCCAGTTTCTTTTTCCCTGAAATAGATTGAGAAATTTTATATCATACAGTCATTCTTCTATATCCAAAGGGGTAGGGTGGATTTTCTAAGATCACCAACCCTAGAAGTTAAAATTCCTTATAAAATGGTATAGTATTTGCATATAACCTGTGCACATCCTTTCACGCTTTGAATAAATTCTACATTACTTATAATGACCAATGTAATGTAATGCTATGTTATAGGTATGAACAAGATATTTAATAAGGAAACTGGCACCTAACTAAAGAAAAAAAAATTATAAAAGTAAAAATTTGTAAAAAAAACAAAAAAACTTTGAGACAATTCTCATATAGAATTGTGTACAGTCTTGAGAATCAGAGATATTTGTGTAATGACAAACGATAACACTGATAAACTTTGGAAAGCATTATTCTAATTAAAATAATTGGTACACTTATTAAGAGTTTATATTGTCTAGTATTCCCTAAAGAGTTCTCCAGTTATAAAGTAGGGGAGATAATTCTCAATTACTTATTACATTTTGTAAAAAGTGATAGCGGGAAAATTTGTTTATTTGTAAATAGAATTTTTAAAATGTAATAACTTACATGAAGAAATTTTTAATTGAATGATACTTCAATTTTAGAAATCTACCAAAAATCAAGTAATAATTTGATTTTAATGAAATGTTTGGTACTTAAGAAAGTTTTCTCTTTTTTTTTTGGGGGGGGGAGGGGTACAAAGTGCACAACACAACAAGTGACCTGAGCAATAAGTGACTGAGAATCTGTGAAATAATAAGAAGCAAAATCATTTTTAGTGATTTTTTTTCTTCCTTTATTTTTTTTTTTTTTTTTTTTTTTTTTCTTTCATTAAAAAAAAAGGTTTTTTTTACAATGTCAAAAATCAAATACAGATGTTCTAATCCTCTTAAATAAGAAGAAAATTCTTAATTGCATTTGTTTTTGTAATTGAAAGATTCTGGACTAATGTCAGATGGCAGAAAAATATGCAATGAAAAAAAAACATTTCTCTAGTAACAATTAATCTAATTTCTTCTTTGGTTAAAAAAAAGAAAGTGAGTTACAACTTACAATTTGATTTCAGATTCTTTAAGACTTTTTTTTTTTTTTTTTTCTTTTGCTATAATTCAATTGTAACAATTTGACTGGATTAAAGCAAGAAAGAATAATTGGATTTAAAAATATCTTCTTTTTTTCTTTACCACATTAAAAACACAGTCCATTTTTCTTTAATTTTTCATTCAGCCATCCACTCTTGGCCTCCAAAATAGTTATCTGACAAGAATTAAAACCAAAAAGTTCTATTGATATCGATTCTTACTTTTCTTCTCTATTAAAAACATTAACCCTTTGAACACTTAGCTCCAAATTATTCTAATTTAGTGAAATAGATAACTAATTAGGACTGAGCCTGTTCTAGTAATCACCACCCCAAGCAGAGTTTAACAGGTTTGAATTCAGTTTTCCTTCTCCTAGACTGGTTGCCTAACCAAGGTTTCAATCTTCCCTACTATTTACCCATAGCTGGTGGGAGAGTAGTTGGATTCATACCTTTCCTAAGAGTATTAGCGCTCCTTTGCCTTTAGATATCCTGTACCTGAGATCAGGCATCCCATTGTGGAGTAATGGTTAGCAAGCTACTTTTCACCAGTGGCAAATGGGTTGGGTAAATATCTACCCTGTACCTATGATCACAAAATTCACAATTGAGCATAAACCTATTCAAACTTCATTCCGAGGTTCAGACATCTAATTTTAAATCTATCCCATGTTTGGTTGGTATATTATTCGTATCTTGACAAGATCTCCCTAAGCTTAAAATATTGAGCTTACAAATTTAAAAGGTTAAATTGAATGTAAATGCATTGTTTATTTAAAGAAGAAAAAAAACTCTCAGTAGAAAGAAAAGTTTAGTATCATCCATTTAAATCTATTTAAATGCAAAGTTTGAAAATATTCTGTTTACATTAGAAATCCTACCAGTCGTTAAGGCAATGATATACTTATGATAAAGATTTCTCTCTCATAGTTTCTCTTTTTTTTAATATGCGTATATACAAAATATTTTTGATTTCAGCTGTAATCAACCTGTGTCCTTTGTTTATCAAAATGACTTGATTCAGCCTTAAATGACTTGAAAAGGGTTGATATGCCGTAAAACAAAACAAACCCAAAAGACCTCTTTTCAAATTAGCAAACTCCTTTCCGCCCCTTTGGGAAAAGAGTTAAGCAGAGATGATCCTGTTCAATACTTAATTGAGAGACCACTTAAGCAAATGCAGGTACTGTAATCAACCTGTGTCCTTTATTTATCAAAATGACTTGATTCAGCCTTAAATGACTTGAAAAGGGTTGATATGCTGTAAAACAAAACAACCTGCAAACACTAAGTTTTTCAAATGTATTAAAACTACCTGTGCTCAATACTGACAGTTATAAGTGCTTCTTCTACAAGACTTTTGATGTGAATCCAATTCCTATTGAACAACTCCATCATCTTTTATCTTAAAAGGAAGCACTAATGATAACAAAAAAAAATTACAAATATTTATTATTGTGATTTATTGGATGGTAAATAAAACTGTATATCTGTTCCTTCTCACTACCAAACAAGTCTATTAATAGAAATCACTTTATATTTCATGGAATCTAAATTCAACACAATCTGCTTTTTGCCATCATTAGATTGATTGTCTTAATCCATCTTACTACTTGTGTTAAAGCAATAAATTCTCTTATCTTTTAAAAGAAGAAACAATATGTAATGCTTTCAAGATATAAATTGATTAAATGTTGTATATTCCTGTGTTTGTGGCTCTTTAAAGATGATAAAACTTTCAATTAATAGCTTTCTCGAACTATAGCATCTTATAGTTACAATCCATTGTTTTATGTACATCGTTATTCAGTTTAGACTGACAATTTTTACAAGCGCAGAGTTTGTCTGTATCTCTAAGTTCTTCCCTTAATATAAAGATAACATTTTCAAATAAGGAACAAAAAAGGAGTGAAAAAGAGAGGAAAGAAACCGCCGCAGAAAGGAGAGTTAAAAGGAAGGAGAGACAACAGCATCTCCAGCAAGCATCACCTTTTGTTTGCAATCACTGCACCAGAGATTGCCATTCAAAAATTGGTCTGTTCAACCACTCACATAGCTGTAGATATAAAAAAAATTAAAATAAAAAATGTTAAAAAGTGGACTCTATGCCAACACATTTTCAAATAGAAACTAATTTTTCTACAATTTCTCTGAATGTTTGAGATGAGGCTTAAAGATTAGTATTATTAGCGTTGTTCGGACTATTGTCCCCATCTTCATTGTTATTTGTACAACATTTCAGTTAAAAGACAGTTCTAAGTGACAGTTATCTCTGGTTCCCGAGTTCAATCCTCAGTGAAAGCAGTTAGAAAAATAATTAATTAGCACAACTCCTACCCCAGCTATGGTTAGCGGAATGAGAACAGGATACCCCCGTGGAATAAATAAAGGGTTAGGTTCAAAGTTCCGTGATGGCTCCCGAATACGACAAGAAAATTCCCGAGTTCGAAAAGAAGGTTCCCGAGTCCGACAAGAAATACCTGAAGAAGGCCGGAGGGTATATCAGCCGAAACGTTGTACAAATAACAATGAAGATGGGGACAATAGTCTGAACAACGCTAATAATACTAATTTTTCTATCATTTAATATTGTTGACACCTTTCCGTCTACTAAGGACGATGGCATAGTATCCAAAAAATAAAATAAAAATAATCTGCATCTGTGTAAGTGACTGTGCAGGCCTATCCCTGAGTGACAGTCTTTGGTTCACTGACTGCAGACAAACTGTTGATGCTTTCTGGGGCTGCTGTCTTTTCTCCCACTTTCTGGCTCTCTTTGTTGTTGAGGCTATTCTCCTCATGTTATAGATAACATAGGTGAAAAAAAAAAAAAAAAAAAAAAACGAATCTTCTTCCAATCTATAATTCTGTTCTGAAATTCACTGTATATTCAAATATGTAATTTTTGAGTTGTCCTTCTCTTAGACTGGCTGGTGCTTTAGTAAGTCTTTTCACCTATGTTATAAATTGTTGGTACCTTTCCATCCACTTTTTGTCCAAAAAAATAAATAAATTATCTGCATCTGCGTAAGTAACTGTGCAGGCCTTTCCCTGGGTGACAGTCTTTGGTTTACTGACTGCACACAAACTGTTGATGCTTTCTGGGGCTGCTGTCTTTTCTCCCTCTTTCTGTCACTCTTTGCTATGTAGTTCCACCATTTAATATACAAGTACAATTATTTGCATCATCATATGTAGAGGATAGTCAAGAAACCTGATATTCAATAACTATCCGCAATGAGAAATTGATCAACTCTGTAGAGTTTTCATCAAAAATAAGTTGTAATGAATTCTAAATAAAAATATCTATTGATCAATCTATGTTGAAAAGACAAATAAAGGAAAGAAAGTATAGAATGGATAAAATAGGATATTTTAATCAATTTTACTTACACGTATTTCAGTCAGGAGTTTATCCATGTGTACTTTATTCCATCTATTATTATTTTAAATAACAAAATAAAATGAAATCTATTAATAATGAAGATTCGCTTCCGGTTTTTGTCTGTAACAAAAATTACGTCACATTACCCCAAATCGTCATAACATAGAATAAATACACTCAAAATTTGAACATGGAACATTAGACAGTCCTCATTATTTTTAAAACAAGTTTTAATAAATACATAACTGGTATTTATATATCTATATATAGTTTGTTTTATTTTAATACATATTTAAAGTTTACATTTCAAATTGTTTTATTTTTTAATCCTTTAATGAATTTGATGATTTTACTTACTTAGGGTACAAACTTGCTGACATTGAATTTTTTACTCCCACCCCTCAGGCAATATGTTTCAAAAATCTATTTTTACACCACCTGGAGAGTGTTTTTTATTTTGTACTAGTAATAATAATAGAAAAAATGAATAAATCAATCTATCTTAACTTTATTGAAGTCAGTTAGTCTATTGTTGGTTTTAATAACAGCAGCTAAGTAAGTACAACTCAATCAGTGTCCAAGACAGCTGGTATAAATAGGAATCAAGAATGATCCATCCATGAATCTGGGTGATTTGGGTGATTCCACTCCTTGAGTTCTGATTGGCTGCTTGACTGCTTGATTTGAATGACATTGTGGAGTCTTATATATACTTTGTCATTTTGCAGTGGACTTTGTAGCATTCGAGTTTGTATTTGAGTTACAATCGTTTGTTGCCTTGTCTTCCCAGTTCGACAGTAATCGGAACTTTAATTATTCTTCAAACTTCATATAAATCTGTGCACAAGACAATTATTTTTCCCTTGCATTTTTGTGAGTAAATCTACATAAAAAAAACTTCAAAATTTTTTACCTTTTTTTAAAAATTTTAAAATTAGGGTTTGATATGATGCAATTTTAATTCAGTCACAGGTTTTGTTGCACCTTTTTTTTTTCTTAGATAAATTTATATAAATGGTCTTTAGTTGCCTCTTGCCAATTTATAGCACTATAAAGTTTGAGGATAAAAATGAGGATAGAACTATATAATAAACCGATAGTAAATTTATGGGAAATACTTTATACGCAAAAAAAGCAAATTTAAAGTGGATCTTAAATAAATTCTTAATAACATTGAATTTTATATTTTCTCTACTCATCTTTCTCTGACTTTCATAACTCAATGCTACTTTGTGTGTGTGTGTCTTTCTGTTTAATAATAAAGATTGAGAAACTGCACTAGTACTTGAAATATTTTACTTGTATACTTAGAATAATAAATTAATAAAGTTTATTTCATTTGGTCATTTTAGATATTGAAATCAAAGGTAAGAAAAGTTCTACTTTATTGAACAAAATATGACTGTTTCATTGAATAAAGATACTTTTTCATAATAGATTTAAGAAAAATTTTGTTTCATTATCATGATTACAAGTTAAACATTTAATTCTTTGCTTGTATTAAAATTTTTGTTAACTCTATTTTGGAGTATTTTTTAAAGTTGATAACATTTGAAAATTGTTTTAATGCTGATAGTATTTCTTGGACAAGACATTTTGGTAATTTTCACCTTTAGTTGGCTAAATTCCTAGCAAATAAGGCAATTAGAGTAACCTCCCTTGACTTTCACTTTGAAACAAGCTGGTAGCCCTTTTGAAAGTCTCCGTGCGAAATAAACAAATCTTAGAAACTTTTTCGAAAACAATACAAGTGCATGCTTTAACACAAAAATATCATAAAAATGTGTTCTTGATAACAATTAAGTTCATTTCAGATAATGCGCACGCACAATTTTATGCTATGAATTTAGCCAACTAAAGGTGAAAATTACCAACATTTTGAAAATATTTGAAGCCAATATCAACCCACATTGCATTATCACAAACTGTCATCTATTGAAATAGTTTATTAAAATTCTTCAATATCAAAGAAAACAAATATAAAATAGAAGAGCCTTTATTTAATATATATATATATATATATAATATATATATATATAAATGATGATCCCATGCTTTTTATAAACATCATTTGTTTTTCAATATATCAAATTCACACTGTCGGATTAATTTCCTTTTATTTCACGTGTGTGTGTGTGTGTGGTGTGTGTAGAAAGTTTTGTAGAAAAAACAAAAAATAAAATTTATTTTATTTTTAACATAAAATACACATTTTTTTAAATTATTTGAAAATTCCAGTACTGATCGAAAGTGTTCTGTGCCTCATTATTAATGATATATTTATTTCGTTTTTCTGTTTACAATGTTGCTTTGATAAAGACTGCATATGGTCGAAACAGATTCTGTCAGCAAAACTTTAAACATCTTGTTTTTTTTTTCTAAAAACTTTCTACACATATTGTCGGATTTATATCCATTTTACCTTTCATATATATATATATATATATATATATATATATATATATATATAAGAGCCTTTTATATACGGTGATGATAAAGTAAAGAACTATCATATTTTGTATCTATCACTAACATAGCAATTACTTGTTGCTTTCGTGAATATAACTTGTTATAATCTGTTATAGTTTCTTAAATACTTAAATTTTGGGAGATTAGGGCCGGTCTAGCTCAGTCGGTAGAGCGTCCGACTAGGAACCACAAGGATCCAGGTTCAATACTGGCCCTCGCCAATTCAGCATATAGTAGCACAGGGATCTGTGCAGTAAATTGAGGAGCTGATGGTAGGTGTGGTGCTCCACCTCAGACACCAAACAATCTCCTTGGTCTAGCGCTAGGGAAAAAGGGATAGACTCCCTCACTTTTCTGGCTGATACCGACTTTAGGCTACCCCAGTGACAATTTTATTTTCATGTGATATTTACCAAAATACTTGATAATATTGACAAATTATAAGAAAAAATCTTTAGCAATAACATTTTGATATAAAAATTAAATATCATATTTTCCCCCATTTAATATATTACAAGTTGAATTTTTATGAAATATATTACTTAATTTTCATGAATTTAGTGTAGATTAGTAACATTTAATGTGAAGAGATTATATAGAAATAATAATTGAATTTTTCATAGTTATATCAATGCTTATATCACCAAAAGCAAATACCCTTGGGAAAGGTATGAATCCAATTCTCCCTCCAGCTATGGGTAAATAGCAGGGTAGACTGGGCTCTTTAACCCTGGCTAGGTAACCGGTCTAGGAGAAGGAAAACTCTGAATTCAAACCTGTAAAACTCCGCTTAAGAAATTGACCTTGTGTCACATCCTGCTCATGCGGAGGGGTTGGTAAATATATATAAATATCACCAAAAGGTTGAAATTAAAATGTGCTTGGTTTTGAGAACATGATATATCACTTATAATAAAATATGTTCACAATGTATTTTTAATTTCAATTTTCTGGTGTTGAGTCCTGTTAATTTATTCCGATGGTTTTTTTTTTGGGGGGGGATTGGGGGGGGTTAATCAATCTCACTTCATGACTATTTGGAAATGCATTAAAAGCAATATTGATTTTAATTGTATTTGTATTTTTTTTATTTTATTTTCTTTCTGTTCATTAATTCAGTTACATTATGTATTAATTGATCATAATCAATACATTTGACTGTTCATTTTTTATTTTGTTATTCTGTTAATTTTTTTTTTTCTTTAAATTTGATGACTACTTTAAAGGAAATACTTTTTTTTTTCCTTTCAGTTTAATGTTTTTTAATTTTTATTTTACTTTTGTCAGATATTGATCACAATGTAACAAGCCGGGCAGCAAAAGATGAATTAGACCTGGAAAAAGGACACACACATACATTCTCCAATTTCCCCCACACCGCAGAATCTGATGATGAAGAAGGTGGAGACAAAACAGAGGTATTGTCATTTTTTACCAGTTCACTTTGATCTTGGACCTTATTTTATTTTCACTTTCAAATATCAGGAGTAGCTGAAAAAAAAAAAAGACATTGAACAACACAAATAATCATTTTATGCCTCCTGAAATATATATATACATACATACACACACACACACAGATGCTAATAGGTACACGTCCTGCGTCAGTAAAATCATATCTATGCATCCCAGTGTTTTTCTTTTTTCTTCCCTTACCATTTCAAGCTAACTGTAAATACATTTCAATAGTTTCTATTGAAACAAATTACACAGAATAGGTTATAAGGTAGGAGTTAGATGGCTTTATTTGTTTCCCCAGATCATAAATAAAAACCCTACAATTTAAGAAACTTTCATTGAAACCCATCATATTTCCCGGGGACTCATTCAAAGCAAATATGTGCATCCCAGGACACTAAATCAAAAAGCCACCAGCATCACTAATATATGTGTGTGTGTATATATATATATATATATATATATATATATATATATATATATATATATATATATTATAGGTGCCTTGACTTAAGAGTTTAACTCAACTTCCTTGAATATCAATTTTTTCCTCCCAACACCCCAATTTATTTATTTATTTATTTATTTTTTTTTTTTTAAGAAAAATACCACTGTATTATATAACAACATAAAATAGAATGTAAGCTCAGTCGGTAGACCATTCGGCTAGAAACCACAAGGTTCCTAGTTCGATACCGGTCCTCGCCAACTCAGCGTATGAGTAGCACAGAGATCTGTGCGGTAAAGTAAGGAGCTGATGGTAGGTGTGGTGCTCCACCTCAGATGCTAAAAATAATCTCCAATAGTCAAAATGAAAAAGAACACTAGAAAAAATCCTAACCTAAAATCTTATTCAAATATGAAATAACCATAATACATTTTATGTAAATACTTTATTAGTCATTGCAGTTTATTATACAAGACATTTTTAGAGACAAGATATTAGGTTTCAGAATAACTTTTAATGCTACTAATCAGTATATTTTTAAAGGATTATCATTTTCATTTTCATCTGTCTTAAAATAAGTGTTTGGTAAATCATTTTTTTTTTTTTAATTTATCTTCTGTGCTATCTATTTTGAAAATTATGTTTATGCTTATGTAAATAACATAATATTTGATGTCTAAAACTTTTATCATCTTTTTCTTTCATCCCCAAGAACAAAATGTTGTATTCAGTAGACCAATATATATCCTATATTATGACCGGGTTCCAACCTTTTTATGGTCATCCTCAAAATGAAGAATATTATTACTGGTTTGGGTATATTAAACTATGATTGACTGCACCAAATTTTACCTTTTTTTTTTTTTTTGTTGTAAATGAATGACAATTTCTTTTCAACCCCAGTATAAATCCTGGGAAAATTCTGATCTCAATCATCAGATTCCTTTTTATTTATTCATTTATTGAGGTTAGTAAGAAAGTGCAACTTATCAAAATAGTTTCAACACATACACACTCGTTGATATCAATTGACACCTTTTCTCTTTAGAAAGGCACAGATTTTCTTTCAATTTCTTTTGTCAAAATAACCCAACTAGGATATTATAACTTTCTGCAATTGTGATTGCATTATTTTAATAAAACCTTTTACATGTAGAATAAATAAAAGCCTTTTTAAATCTTTATAAGTTTTTTATTCTCATTATCAAGATGTTAATGTTGCTTATAAGCTAAGTCTTTTTTATTTATTTTTATTAATCTGTAATAAACAATTATTTACAGAATGAAGAGAAGGCCGCTTCAGAAAAGGTATCTTTTTGTGGGCTCTTCTTTTGGACTCCCCCTTTTTTCTTTTTTTCTTTTTTTTTTTTTTTGCTCTCTCCAAAAAAAAAATGGGAAATTTGCAAAGGTTCATTTTAGTGCTTTATCATTTTTATTGCTTTATTCCTTAAAAATGAATTTGCTTGGCACAAACTTAATTTGGATCTCTTTATTACCAGCCCCTCTTTCTTAAAGTGTCTTTGTTATATCAAACGGTAATGTCCTTTTTTTTTTTTTCTTTTTTTTTTTTTCTTTTTTTTTTTTTTGATTTTTTAAATTAATTTTCCTATCTGGATAATTTTTTTTTTTTAATTAGTTGATTGAGGGGGGGGATAATTATCTGATTAATTAGATTGGTGATTATTACGCTGAAGACCGAATTTTGAGGAAAAACATTTTTGTTAATTTCTCCATTGTTTAAAGCTCTTAAAGGAAATTAAGTCCTCAAAGGAAATAAGGAAATTATGATATGTATCACTAATTTCTTGATAGGATAAAAACACAAAGCTTAATGGATTAAAGTATGGTTTGACTTGCAAAATATAATAGCTTTGTTTTTCATTTATTTTAATTTTCTTAATATAAGAATAAAGGGCTTTACATTAACTTACATGCAGTGCTATTCAGCTTTGGTATGGCAACTGGTCTAGGAAAGAGAAAACTCAGAATTCAACCCCACTTAAAAATTGAACTTGTATTGCATCCTGCCTATGGTGGAGGGATTGTGTAGACTTGAGGTGAATTTGGATTACATGTGTTTCATAATAGATAGGCAGAGCCTATCATTTTTAGTAAGTAGTGTAGAGTAGTTTAAAATTAACAGTAAAATTACAGTTAGATTTAAATAGTTTTTTGGTTGACAGAACCTAAGTTCATCTGGAATGGTAAATCTCATTGGTTTAGAAAGTCATGTGACCAGGCGACTCTGGGAAAGTAGAATTATAAGTTAGAGTTAATTCTAGCATGTTAGGGCAGACATGTCTTTCTGTCTCTGTTGCTTCTCCCTACAGGTTAAGAATGTATCTGGGAAATAAAAAAGGAAAGGTCTCTTTGTTGTTACCTGATTAAAGATCACAAAAGGGAACCCAGAGATAGACACCCCCAGCAGATACCTGGCCTGATCCAAGAAGAAACTCCGATATGAGTAAAACAAGATATACAATAGCAGACATGTGGAAACTACTGAGATGGCTAAATTGGAATTTACAATCACTCCCATGTAACTAGAACACTCATGATTTTAAAGTATGAATACAGACCCTTTTCAAGATGTATAGAATGTATATTTATTCTTTTGTTACAACTGTTTGTTTGTCAGGGATCACCAAACTTTTTTTTATGGTGGGTGGG
>CM042142.1:104987945-105005445 GCA_023376005.1 Doryteuthis pealeii | reverse complement strand
AAATTATAAAAGTAAAAATTTGTTTAAAAAAAAAAAAAACTTTGAGACAATTTTGATATAGAATTGTGTACAGTCTTGAGAATCGAGATATTTGTGTAATGACAAACGATAACACTGATAAACTTTGGAAAGCATTATTCTAATTAAAATAATTGGTACACTTATTAAGAGTTTATATTATCTAGTATTCCCTAGAGAGTTCTCCAGTGGGGGGGGGGTATTCTAAAGTAGGGGAGATAATTCTCAATTTCTTATTACATTTTGTAAAAAGTGATCGCGGGAAAATTTGTTTATTTGTAAATAGAATTTTTAAAATGTAATAACTTACATGCAGAAATTTTTAATTGAAAGATACTTCAATTTTAGAAATCTACCAAAAATCAAGTAATAATTTGATTTTAATTAAATATTTTGGTACTTAAGAAAGTTTTTCAATCTTTTCTCTCTTTTTTTTTGGGGGGGGGAGGGGTACAAAGTGCACAACACAAATAGTAAATGAACAAGGTGTGACCTGAGCAATAAGTGACTGAGAGAGGCTAAAAATCTGTGAAATAATAGGAGATTACAGCAAAATCAACATTTTTAGTGATTTCTTATTGCCTTCTCATTACTTTATTTATTTTTTTTTTTTTTTTTTCATTAAAAAAAAAAAAAGGTTTTTTCTACAATGTCAAAAATCAAATACAGATGTTCTAATCCTCTTAAATAAGAAGAAAATTCTTAATTGCATTTGTTGTTCAATTTGTAATTGAAAGATTCTGGACTAATGTCATTCTAAGATGGCAGAAAAATATGCAATGAAAAAAAAAACATTTCTCTAGTAACAATTAATTTTCTAATTTCTTCTTTGGTTAAAAAAAAGAAAGTGGAGTTACATGTAGTAACTTACAATTTGATTTCAGATTCTTTAAGACTTTTTTTTTTTTTTTTTTTTTTTTTTTGCTATAATTCAATTGTAACAATTTGACTGGATTAAAGCAAGAAAGAATAATTGGATTTGAAAATATCTTCTTTTTTTTCTTTACCACATTAAAAACACAGTCCATTTTTCTTTAATTTTTCATTCAGCCATCCACTCTTGGCCGCAACAAATAGTTATCTGACAAGAATTAAAACCAAAAAGTTCTATTGATATTGATTCTTACTTTTCTTCTCTATTAAAAACATTAACCCTTTGAACACTTAGCTCCAAATTATTCTAATTTAGTGAAATAGATAACTAATTAGGACTGAGCCTGTTCTAGTAGTCACCACCCCAAGCGGAGTTTAACAGGTTTGAATTCAGTTTTCCTTCTCCTAAACTGGTTGCCTAACCAAGGTTAAAGAGCCAATCTGCCCAACTATTTACCCATAGCTGGTGGGAGAGTAGTTGGATTCATTCCTTTCCTAAGAGTATTAGCACTCCTTTGCCTTTAGATATCCTGTACCTGAGATCACCTGTCTAGGCAATTGTGAGTAATGGTTAGCAAGCTACTTTTCACCAGTGGCAAATGGGTTGGGTAAATATCTACCCTGTACCTAAGATCACAAAATTCACAATTGAGCATAAACCTATTCAAACTTCATTCCGAGGTTCAGACATCTAATTTTAAATCTATCCATGTTTGGTTGGTATATTATTCGTATCTTGACAAGATCTCCCTAAGCTTAAAATATTGAGCTTACAAATTTAAAAGGTTAAATTGAATGTAAATGCATTGTTTATTTAAAGAAGAAAAAAAACTCTCAGTAGAAAGAAAAGTTTAGTATCATCCATTTAAATCTATTTAAATGCAAAGTTTGAAAATATTCTGTTTACATTAGAAATCCTACCAGTCGTTAAGGCAATGATATACTTATGATAAAGATTTCTCTCTCATAGTTTCTCTTTTTTTAATATGCGTATATACAAAATATTTTTGATTTCAGCTGTAATCAACCTGTGTCCTTTGTTTATCAAAATGACTTTGATTCAGCCTTAAATGACTTGAAAAGGGTTGATATGCCGTAAAACAAAACAAACCCAAAAGACCTCTTTTCAAATTAGCAAACTCCTTTCCGCCCCTTTGGGAAAAGAGTTAAGCAGAGATGATCCTGTTCAATACTTAATTGAGAGACCACTTAAGCAAATGCAGGTACTGTAATCAACCTGTGTCCTTTTTTATCAAAATGACTTGATTCAGCCTTAAATGACTTGAAAAGGGTTGATATGCTGTAAACAAAAAACAACCTGCAAACACTAAGTTTTTCAAATGTATTAAAACTACCTGTGCTCAATACTGACAGTTATAAGTGCTTCTTCTACAAGACTTTTGATATGAATCCAATTCCTATTGAACCACTCCATTATCTTTTATCTTAAAAGGAAGCACCAATGATAACAAAAAAAAATTACAAATATTTATTATTGTGATTTATTGGATGGTAAATAAAACTGTATATCTGTTCCTTCTCACTACCAAGCAAGTCTATTAATAGAAATCACTTTATATTTCATGGAAACTAAATTCAACACAATCTGCTTTTTGCCATCATTAGATTTGATTGTCTTAATCCCATCTTACTACTTGTGTTAAAGCAATAAATTCTCTCATCATTTTCTTATCTTTTAAAAGAAGAAACAATATGTAATGCTTTCAAGATATAAATTGATTAAATGTTGTATATTCCTGTGTTTGTGGCTCTTTAAAGATGATAAAACTTTCAATTAATAGCTTTCTCGAACTATAGCATCTTATAGTTACAATCCATTGTTTTATGTACATCGTTATTCAGTTTAGACTAACAATTTTTTACAAGTGCAGAGTTTGTCTGTATCTCTAAGTTATTCCCTTAATATAAAGATAACATTTTCAAACAAAGAACAAAAAAGGAGTGAAAAAGAGAGGAAAGAAACCGCTGCAGAAAGGAGAGTTAAAAGGAAGGAGAGACAACAGCATCTCCAGCAAGCATCACCTTTTGTTTGCAATCACTGTACCAGAGATTGCCATTCAAAAATTGGTCTGTTCAGCCACTCACTTAGCTGTAGATATAAAAATAAATAAATAAATAAAAAATGTTAAAAAGTGGACTCTATGCCATCGTCTTTAATAGATGGAAGGATGCCAACACATTTTCAAATAGAAACTAATTTTTCTACAATTTCTCTGAATGTTTGAGATGAGGCTTGAAGATTAGTATTATTAGCGTTGTTCGGACTATTGTCCCCATCTTTATTGTTATTTGTACAACGTTTCAGTTAAAAGACAGTTCTAAGTGACAGTTATCTCTGGTTCCCGAGTTCAATCCTGAGTGAAAGCAGTTAGAAAAATAATTAATTAGCACAACTCCTACCCCCCAGCTATGGTTAGCGGAATGAGAACAGGATACCCCCGTGGAATAAATAAAGGGTTAGGTTCAAAGTTCCGTGATGGCTCCCGAATACGACAAGAAAATTCCCGAGTTCGAAAAGAAGGTTCCCGAGTCCGACAAGAAATACCTGAAGAAGGCCGGAGGGTATATCAGCCGAAACGTTGTACAAATAACAATGAAGATGGGGACAATAGTCCGAACAATGCTAATAATACTAATTTTTCTATCATTTAATATTGTTGACACCTTTCTGTCTACTAAGGACGATGGCATAGTATCCAAAAAATAAATAAATAAATAATCTGCATCTGTGTAAGTGACTGTGCAGGCCTATCCCTGAGTGACAGTCTTTGGTTCACTGACTGCAGACAAACTGTTGATGCTTTCTGGGGCTGCTGTCTTTTCTCCCACTTTCTGGCTCTCTTTGTTGTTGAGGCTATTCTCCTCATGTTATAGATAACATGAGTGAAAAAAAAAAAAAAAAAAAAAAACGAATCTTCTTCCAATCTATAATTCTGTTCTGAAATTCACTGTATATTCAAATATGTAATTTTTGAGTTGTCCTTCTCCTAGACTGGCTGGTGCTTTAGTAAGTCTCTTCACCTATGTTATAAATTGTTAGTACCTTTCCATCCACTTTTTGTCCAAAAAATAAATAAATTATCTGCATCTGCGTAAGTGACTGTGCAGGCCTATCCCTGAGTGACAGTCTTTGGTTCACTGGCTGCACACAAACTGTTGATGCTTTCTGGGGCTGCTGTCTTTTCTCCCTCTTTCTGTCACTCTTTGCTATGTAGTTCCACCATTTAATATACAAGTACAATTATTTGCATCATCATATGTAGAGGATAGTCAAGAAACCTGATATTCAATAACTATCTGCAATGAGAAATTGATCAACTCTGTAGAGTTTTCATCAAAAATAAGTTGTAATGAATTCTAAATAAAAATATCTATTGATCAATCTATGTTGAAAAGAGAAATAAAGGAAAGAAAGTATAGAATGGATAAAATAGGATATTTTGATTAATTTTACTTACACGTATTTCAGTCAGGAGTTTATCCATGTGTACTTTATTCCATCTATTATTATTTTAAATAACAAAATAAAATGAAATCTATTAATAATGAAGATTCGCTTCCGGTTTTTGTCTGTAACAAAAATTACGTCACATTACCTAAAATCGCGTCATAACATAGAATAAATACACTCAAAATTTGAACATGCAACATTAGACAGTCCTCATTGTTTTTTAAAACAAGTTTTAATAAATACATAACTGGTATTATATATCTATATATATTTTGTTTTATTTTAATTCATATTTAAAGTTTACATTTCAAATTGTTTTATTTTTTAATCCTTTAATGAATTTGATGATTTTACTTACTTAGGGTACAAACTCGCTGACATTGAATTTTTTACTCCCACCCCTCAGGCAATATGTTTCAAAAATCTATTTTTACATCGCCCTGGAGAGTGTTTTTTATTTTGTACTAGTAATAATAATAGAAAAAATGAATAAATCAATCTATCTTAACTTTATTGAAGTCAGTTAGTCTATTGTTGGTTTTAATAACAGCAGCTAAGTAAGTACAACTCAATCAGTGTCCAAGACAGCTGGTATAAATAGGAATCAAGAATGATCCATCCATGAATCTGGGTGATTTGGGTGATTCCACTCCTTGAGTTCTGATTGGCTGCTTGACTGCTTGATTTGAATGACATTGTGGAGTCTTATATATACTTTGTCATTTTGCAGTGGATTTAGTAGCATTCAAGTTTGTATTTGAGTTACAATCGTTTGTTGCCTTGTCTTCCCAGTTCGACAGTAATCGGAACTTTAATTATTCTTCAAACTTCATATAAATCTGTGCACAAGACAATTATTTTTTCCCTTGCATTTTTGTGAGTAAATCTACATAAAAAAAACTTCAAAATTTTGTACCTTTTTTAAAAATTTTAAAATTAGGGTTTGATATGATGCAATTTTAATTCAGTCACAGGTTTGTTGCACATTTTTTTTTTATCTTAGATAAATTTATATAAATGGTCTTTAGTTGCCTCTTACCAATTTATAGCACTATAAAGTTTGAGGGATAAAAATGAGGATAGAACTATATAATAAACTGATAGTAAATTTATGGGAAATACTTTATACGCAAAAAAAGCAAATTTAAAGTGGATCTTAAATATAATTTCTTAATAACATTGAATTTTATATTTTCTCTACTCATCTTTCTCTGACTTTCATAACTCAATGCTACTTTGTGTGTGTGGTGTCTTTCTGTTTAATAATAAAGATTGAGAAACTGCACTAGTACTTGAAATATTTTACTTGTATACTTAGAATAATAAATTAATAAAGTTTATTTTCATTTGGTCATTTTAGATATTGAAATCAAAGGTAAGAAAAGTTCTACTTTATTGAACAAAATATGACTGTTTCATTGAAATAAAGATACTTTTTTCATAATAGATTTAAGAAAAATTTTGTTTCATTATCATGATTACAAGTTAAACATTTAATTCTTTGCTTGTATTAAAATTTTTGTTAACTCTATTTTGGAGTATTTTTTAAAGTTGATAACATTTGAAAATTGTTTTAATGCTGATAGTATTTCTTGGACAAGACATTTTGGTAATTTTCACCTTTAGTTGGCTAAATTCCTAGCAAATAAGGCAATTAGAGTAACCTCCCTTGACTTTCACTTTGAAACAAGCTGGTAGCCCTTTTGAAAGTCTCCGTGCGAAATAAACAAATCTTAGAAACTTTTTCGAAAACAATACAAGTGCATGCTTTAACACAAAAATATCATAAAATGTGTTCTTAATAACAATTAAGTTCATTTCAGATAATGCTCACGCACAATTTTATGCTATGAATTTAGCCAACTAAAGGTGAAAATTACCAACATTTTGAAAATATTTGAAGCCAATATCAACCCACATTGCATTTTTAACAAACAAATCTTAGAAACTTTTTCGAAAACAATACAAGTGCATGCTTTAACACAAAAATATCATAAAATGTGTTCTTAATAACAATTAAGTTCATTTCAGATAATGCGCACGCACAATTTTATGCTATGAATTTAGCCAACTAAAGGTGAAAATTACCAACATTTTGAAAATATTTGAAGCCAATATCAACCCACATTGCATTATCACAACTGTCATCTATTGAAATAGTTTATTAAAATTCTTCAATATCAAAGAAAACAAATATAAAATAGAAGAGCCTTTTTATATATATATATATATATATATATATATATATATAATAATGATCCCATGCTTTTATAAACATCATTTGTTTTTCAATATATCAAATTCACACTGTCGGATTAATTTCCTTTTATTTCACGTGTGTGTTGTGTGTGTGTGTAGAAAGTTTTGTAGAAAAAACAAAAAATAAAATTTATTTTATTTTTAACATAAAATACACATTTTTTTAAATTATTTGAAAATTCCAGTACTGATCGAAAGTGTTCTGTGCCTCGTTATTAATGATATATTTATTTCGTTTTTCTGTTTACAATGTTGCTTTGATAAAGACTGCATATGGTCGAAACAGATTTCTGTCAGCAAAACTTTAAACATCTTGTTGTTTTTTCTACAAAACTTTCTACACATATTGTCGGATTTATATCCATTTTACCTTTCATATATATATATATATATATATATATTATAAGAGCCTTTTATATACGGTGATGATAAAGTAAAGAACTATCATATTTTGCATCTATCACTAACATAGCAATTACTTGTTGCTTTCGTGAATATAACTTGTTATAATCTGTTATAGTTCTTAAATACTTAAATTTTGGGGGATTAGGGCCGGTCTAGCTTAGTCGGTAGAGCGTCCGACTAGGAACCACAAGGATCCAGGTTCAATACTGGCCCTTGCCAATTCAGCATATAGTAGCACAGGGATCTGTGCAGTAAATTGAGG
This sequence comes from Doryteuthis pealeii, assembly GCA_023376005.1. Lineage (NCBI taxonomy): Eukaryota > Metazoa > Mollusca > Cephalopoda > Myopsida > Loliginidae > Doryteuthis > Doryteuthis pealeii. The sequence continues at coordinate 104,998,156 of CM042142.1, read as the reverse complement.
AGCTGATGGTAGGTGTGGTGCTCCACCTCAGACACCAAAACAATCTCCTTGGTCTAGCGCTAGGGAAAAAGGGATAGACTCCCTCACTTTTCTGGCTGATACCGACTTTAGGCTACCCCAGTGACAACTTTATTTTCATGTGATATTTACCAAAATACTTGATAATATTGACAAATTATAAGAAAAAATCTTTTAGCAATAACATTTTGATATAAAATTAAATATCATATTTTCCCCCCATTTAATATATTACAAGTTGAATTTTTATGAAATATATTACTTAATTTTCATGAATTTAGTGTAGATTAGTAACATTTAATGTGAAGAGATTATATAGAAATAATAATTGAATTTTTCATAGTTATATCAATGCTTATATCACCAAAAGCAAATACCCTTGGGAAAGGTATGAATCCAATTCTCCCTCCAGCTATGGGTAAATAGCAGGGTAGACTGGGCTCTTTAACCCTGGCTAGGTAACCGGTCTAGGAGAAGGAAAACTCTGAATTCAAACCTGTAAAACTCCGCTTAAGAAATTGACCTTGTGTCACATCCTGCTCATGCGGAGGGGTTGGTAAATATATATAAATATCACCAAAAGGTTGAAATTAAAATGTGCTTGGTTTTGAGAACATGATATATCACTTATAATAAAATATGTTCACAATGTATTTTTAATTTCAATTTTTCTGGTGTTGAGTCCTGTTAATTTATTCCGATGGTTTTTTTGTTTTTTTTTGTTTGTTTTTTTTGGGGGGGGGTTAATCAATCCCACTTCATGACTATTTGGAAAATGCATTAAAAGCAATATTGATTTTAATTTGTATTTGTATTTTTTTTTTTCTTTTCTTTTCTTTCTGTTCATTAATTCAGTTACATTATGTATTAATTGATCATAATCAATACATTTGACTGTTCATTTTTTATTTTGTTATTCTGTTAATTTTTTTTTTCTTTAAATTTGATGACTACTTTAAAGGAAAATACTTTTTTTTTTTCCTTTCAGTTTAATGTTTTAATTTTTATTTTACTTTTGTCAGATATTGATCACAATGTAACAAGCCGGGCAGCAAAAGATGAATTAGACCTGGAAAAAGGACACACACATACATTCTCCAATTTCCCCCACACCGCAGAATCTGATGATGAAGAAGGTGGAGACAAAACAGAGGTATTGTCATTTTTTACCAGTTCACTTTGATCTTGGACCTTTATATTTATTTTACTTTCAAAATATCAGGAGTAGCTGAAAAAAAAAAAAAAGACATTGAACAACACAAATAATCATTTTATGCCTCCTGAATATATTATATACATATATACACACACACAGATGCTAATAGGTACACGTCCTGCGTCAGTAAAATCATATCTATGCATCCCAGTGTTTTTCTTTTTTTTCTTCCCTTACCATTTCAAGCTACTGTAATACATTTCAATAGTTTCTATTGAAACAAATTACACAGAATAGGTTACAAGGTAGGAGTTAGATGGCTTTATTTTGTTTCCCCAGATCATAAATAAAAACCCTACAATTTAAGAAACTTTCATTGAAACCCATCATATTTCCCGGGGACTCATTCAAAGCAAATATGTGCATCCCAGGACACTAAATCAAAAAAGCCACCAGCATCACTAATATATGTAAGTATGTATATATATATATATATATATATAATGGTGCCTTGACTTAAGAGTTTAACTCAACTTCCTTGAATATCAAATTTTTTCCTCCCAACACCCAATTTATTTTTTTTTTTTTTTTTTTTTTTTTTTCAAGAAAAATCCACTGTATTATATAACAACATAAAATAGATGTAATGAATTATGTGCTGTAATGTGATTTAATGCTTATTTTTTTTATAAATGATATCTTTCTATGGCATAATAAATTTGAAAATTTAAATGTCTTTAATGAACTTATGACATGAGCATATTGAAGCTCACTTGTACCTCAAATTTTAACTCTCCACACAAAGCAAAATATCAACTGACAGCTCATAACTCAGAAGGGCCGGGTTAGCTCAGTCGGTATTCGGCTAGAAACCACAAGGTTCTAGTTCGATACCGGTCCTCGCCAACTCAGCGTATGAGTAGCACAGAGATCTGTGCGGCAAAGTAAGGAGCTGATGGTAGGTGTGGTGCTCCACCTCAGATGCTAAAAATAATCTCCAATAGTCAAAATGAAAAAGAACACTAGAAAAATCCTAACCTAAAATCTTATTCAAATATGAAATAACCATAATACATTTTATGTAAAAAAAACCTCTGGTTTTCCAGCCCGGTTTCGACTGGGGGTCCGGCGAGCTTCGCCGCTGGACCGGGTTGTTTATAATAATAGCGTCGATCCCAGGGGGCCATCCCCCAGGCACACCTGCCCCCTCGATTTAAAGGGGAGGGCTGGGTTTATTGCCAGTGCCTGAGGCGCCCCTTGAGGGAATGCCGACGGGATCGACGCAATTTTTGCACCTGCCATTCCATGAGCTTCGGCTTGTGGGTGGTCCCACGTTAATAGGGACTTTATGCCTGACCCGTACATGTGGGGTACGCGGTAAATATAAATACAATAATACATTTTATGTAAATACTTTATTAGTCATTGCAGTTTATTATACAAGACATTTTTAGAGAAAAGATATTAGGTTTTCAGAATAACTTTTAATGCTACTAATCAGTATATTTTAAAGGATTATCATTTTCATTTTCATCTGTCTTAAAATAAGTGTTTGGTAATCTTTTTTTTTTTAATTTATCTTCTGTGCTATCTATTTTGAAAATTATGTTTATGCTTATGTAAATAACATAATATTTGATGTCTAAAACTTTTATCATCTTTTTCTTTCATCCCCAAGAACAAAATGTTGTATTCAGTAGACCAATATATATCCTATATTATGACCGGGTTCCAACTTTTTTATGGTCATCCTCAAAATGAAGAATATTATTATTGGTTTGGGTATATTAAACTATGATTGACTGCACCAAATTTTACCTTTTTTTTTTTTTTTTTTTTTTTTTTTATTGTTGTAAATGAATGACAATTTCTTTTCAACCCCTGTATAAATCTTGGGAAAATTCTGATCTCAATCATCAGATTCCTTTTTATTTATTCATTTATTGAGGTTAGTAAGAAACTGCAACTTATCAAAATAGTTTCAACACATACGCACTCGTTGATATCAATTGACACCTTTCTTCTTAGAAAGGCACAGATTTTCTTTTAATTTCTTTTGTCAGTAATTTTTTTACTCAAAATAACCAACTAGGATATTATAACTTTCTGCAAATTGTGATTGCATTATTTTAATAAAACCTTTTACATGTAGAATAAATAAAAGCCTTTTTAAATCTTCATAAGTTTTTATTCTCACTATCAAAATGTTAATGTTGCTTATAAGCTAAGTCTTTTTTATTTATTTTATTAATCTGTAATTAACAATTATTTACAGAATGAAGAGAAGGCCGCTTCAGAAAAGGTATCTTTTTGTGGGCTCTTCTTTTGGACTCCCCCCTTTTTTTCTTTTTTTTTTTTGCTCTCTCCAAATAAAAAATGGGAAATTTGCAAAGGTTCATTTTAGTGCTTTATCATTTTTATTGCTTTATTCCTTAAAAATGAATTTGCTTGGCACAAACTTAATTTGGATCTCTTTATTACCAGCCCTCTTTCTTAAAGTGTCTTTGTTATATCAAACGGTAATGTGCTTTTTTTTTCTTTTTTTTTTTTTGATTTTTAAAATTAATTTTCCTATCTGGATAATTTTTTGTTTTTAATTAGTTGATTGAGGGGGGTGGGGATAATTATCTGATTAATTAGATTGGTGATTATTACGCTGAAGACCGAATTTTGAGGAAAAACATTTTTGTTAATTCTCCATTGTTTAAAGCTCTTAAAGGAAATTAAGTCCTCAAAGGAAATGAGGAAATTATGATATGTATCACTAATTTCTTGATAGGATAAAACACAAAGCTTAATGGATTAAAGTATGGTTGACTTGCAAAATATAAGAGCTTTGTTTTTCATTTATTTTAGATTTTCTTAATATAAGAATAAAGGGCTTTACATTAACTTACATGCAGTGCTATTTAGCTTTGGTATGGCAACTGGTCTAGGAAACAGAAAACTCTGAATTCAAACCCCACTTAAAAATTGAACTTGTATCCTGCCTATGGTGGAGGGATTGTGTAGACTTGAGGTGAATTTGGATTACATGTGTTTCATAATAGATAGGCAGAGCCTATCATTTTTAGTAAGTAGTGTAGAGTAGTTTAAAATTAACAGTAAAATTACAGTTAGATTTAAATAGTTTGGTTGACAGAATTTAAGTTCATCTGGAACGGTAATCTCATTGGTTTAGAAAGTCATGTGATCAGGCGACTCTGGGAAAGTAGAATTATAAGTTAGTGAGTTAATTCTAGCAGAATGTTAGGGACAGACATGGCTTTCTGTCTCTGTTGCTTCTCCCTGCAGGTTAAGAATGTATCTTGGAAATAAAAAAAAAGGAAAGCTCTTTGTGTTGTTCCCTGATTAAAGATCACAAAAGGTAACCCAGAGATAGACACCCCCCAGCCGGAAAAAAAGCAGATACCTGGCCTAATCTAAGAAGAAACTCCGATATGAGTAAAAACAAGATATACAATAGCAAGACATGTGGAAACTACTGAGATGGCTAAATTGGAATTTACAATCACTCCCATGTAATTAGACACTCATGATTTTAAAGTATGAATACAGACTCTTTCAAAATCTATAGAATGTATATTTATTCTTTTATTACAACTGTTTGTTTGTCAGGATCACCAAACTTTTTTTATGGTGGGCCAAATAATTGAAAAAATAATGAGCACGGGCCACATTATTATTGTGTTCAATACTTGCAAGCCAGAACAAAAGCTCTGAGAAAAAGATGTAAAAAAAAATTTATCTTCCCATGTTATATTCATGGATGAGTGGCGTAAGATAACAAAAACAAATTAACCAACATATTTTCAAAACATTATCAAAGAACGCAACATTAGCAGAAAGGTTTAGTGAGATTTGTGAAACTGAAGTTTTCTTTTCAAGATATCGTCAACATTTGGTTTGGAATTCCAACATCCATCCAATCAAGAGAATTGCTTTCAAATATTTATCAGTCATGGTTTATAACAATAGGATATATGTATCAGAACGTCTCGCGTTCCGTACATTTGAACAAATTCAAGTACCGTCAGTGGGTCTGATAAAATGCCTTTGCGGGCTGGATCCAGCCTGCAGGCCGTAATTTGGTGACCCCTGGTTTATGTGATAATGATAACTGGTTAAGATGGTGGTAAAAAGAATCTGTACAAAGGCATACAAATTGTATTGGCATTTAGTGGGAATTCAAAACTATTTTGTCTCATTCTCTGATATATTACATTATGATCACTCTGAATGACACCAGATATTATCAAATCTACCTCTAAGCTAAATCAAGTAGTGTTTATATTATACTTCCTTTGGTTGTATATAGCCATACAAGATGATGGAATGTAAGTGCTCTCTTCAAAATATGATTGGTATTTGATGACAATATTTTCCTTTTTACCATGTCTAAAACAATTTTTTTTTCTTTGTGAAGATGGCTCCACATTTCAATACCAGCATCCAAAGACTGGTTGAAATATACAGTTTGTATTAACAGCTCATTACCACAGATATTCTGCCTATCTATCCAAGATAGTAATTGATAGATAAGTCTCTTTCAAAGGCACCTCTATCTACACAGCTTTTAGTGATGAATACAAAAGATAGCTCAAGTATGTTAGTAATTGCAGTCAGACATTTCCTTTGAACATATTGATTACTTCCTTCAAAAAAGAACTACATCTCTCTTCTTCTGAGTCGATGGCTGCTGTCACTCTTTTGTAATCATCTAGTGCATGACACAGATGGGAAGATAACATCTAGAGAACTTTTCTTTTTTTTTTTTCTTTTTCTTTTTTTTTTTTTTTAATTACAGTTGCTCCCTATCAGACAAATGGGGTCTTTTCTTTTTACAGTAAAAAAAAAGATGCTTCTTACTTTCTCCAAGTACAATTGAAACATGAATTACGATGGAGATTTCTGTTTGTTATTTGAGTTTTTCATTGTCTTATGGGATTGTTTGATTAATGTTTCCATTTTTAGGTCTTTTTTCATTTTTAAACAAAATGATTAAAATAGTTTATTTTTGTCAGTGATATTTTTTTTTCAATTAAGCTAAAAAGAAAAATTATATCAGTTTATTATTTTTTATGTTCATACTGAATTTTTACATTTTTTCATGTATAGTTTCACATGATTGGCCTTCTTTCAGTTATTTCTTTAAAGTATATTAAGAACTGATATTTGTTGATTCTTATCTCATGTTTACTGCATATGTCAAATTATATATTGGTTTTATTCCTTTTGTATTTTTAACAAAAACAAAAAAAGCTCAGCATTTTTTTTACCTTTCTCCTAGACTCTTTCAGACAATGAAGAAAAAGATATGCATAAGTATTTAGTTTTTTGTAAATTAATGGAATCAATATAGTATTATTCTATATAAACTGTTAATTTGTATACATTATTGAAATAAATTTCACTTAGCTGCCTTGTAAGGTTTTTTTTTTTGGGGGGGGGTGATGTCACTGCTTATGTCACAATACCAAAAATCATCAATACATAGAATAAAGAACAACCCTGAAATCAGTTTTTTAAATTATTTTTTACTCTCACCCTTTTTTCAGTAACAACAGGTTAACTAAAAAGTTTACAAATAAATAAATACCTATGATTTTGTGTAAAATTTATATGTAAAATATTCAAAATAATTATTTAATTAATAATTAATAGATGCACACAACATTTTATTTGAGGGGGACAGAACTATGTTTCCATTTCAAATTGTTTTTTGGGGGGGGGGTTCTCCTTTAATATATTTTGATTTTTCTTGTGATACAAACCTCTTACATTGAATTTTTAATTCCCACCCCCTCAAGTAATATCTTTCAAAAATTAATTTTTACACCAGCCGGAGGGTGTTTCTTTTGGCTAGTATTTATTAATATACATTTATTAACACCATTTAAGCTTATTCTAAAAATGAAACAATCCAAGTACTAGCTATAGTGTTTATATTTTTTTCTTTTAAAAAAATTAAAGTTGAGGCGTATGAAGTTTGGTTCAAATAATGAAAATAGTTTTCTAAAATGCATTTACACTTTTATTTTTGTCTTTTGTTTTAAATTTTTATTTCCAATGAGATTTCTACAGGTTTTATGGCAATTCAAGATGATGAAATAAATGGAACTGTCATCTTGAAAATATGATTGGCATTTGATATTTTCCTTATCTCATTTCTGTAAAACAAAAATTGTTTTAAACAAATCCCTCTTCTTCAAGATTGATCCATCTTTTTCAATGTTAATATCAAAAACCTGATTGCATCATTCAGCTATGATTTTCATATTTCCTTCTTTCTATTTTAATGTTAATGAAAACCTGGAATAGTTGTCAAATTTATAATGATATCAATTTAAATTCTCTCTCAAGATCTTTTTTAATGGTTGTAAGACATCCATTAAAAATGGGTATTGTTATATTAGCTGTCCTTATAATATTAGATTTAAATTTATTATAATTCTTAGATCTTTTTTTTTTTTTTTTTAAACTTGAAAGTAAATCATTACTGGTAAGAAATATGCTTCCTGGGTCTATTCTTATAATTTGTTAGAAAAATCAGATTATTATAATCTCAACTGATAGTAAAGATCAATTCTGCAAACTAATCTGAGTCTATTCTTATAATTTGTTAGAAAAATCAGGTTATTATAATCTCAACTGATAGTAAAGCTCAATTCTGCAAACTAATCTGAGTCTATTCTTATAATTTGTTAGAAAAATCAGGTTATTATAATCTCAACTGATAGTAAAGCTCAATTCTGCAAACTAATCTGAGTCTATTCTTATAATTGTTAGAAAATCAGGTTATTATAATCTCAACTGATAGTAAAGCTCAATTCTGCAAACTAATCTGAGTCTATTCTTATAATTTGTTAGCAAAATCAGGTTATTAAATCTCAACTGATAGTAAGCTCAATTCTGAAAACTAATCTGAGTCTTTCTTATAATTTGTTAGCAAAATCAGGTTATTATAATCTAACTGATAGTAAAGCTCAATTCTGAAACTAATCTGAGTAAACAAAGAAAACTTATTTCTCTGAATGTTTGAGATGAGGCTTGATGATTAGTATTATCTGCGTTATTCGGACTATTGGCCTCATCTTTATTGTTATCTGTACAACGAGTCCGACAAGTAATACCTGAAGAAAGCCGGAGGGTATATCGGCCAAAACGTTGTACAAATAACAATAAAGATGAGGACAATAGTCCGAATAATGCAGATAATACTAAAGAAAACTTACTTTAATCTGTGGGACACTTATTGAATTTAAAATATCCATTTGTATTATTTAGACTATTGTCCTCATCTTTAGGTTATCTACAAAATTTTGGCCAATGTGCCCTATGGCCTTCTTCAGGTATTTCTTGTTGAACTCGGGGAACCTTCTCTTCATAATTGGGAGCCTTCACAGAACTTCAAACCTAACCCTTTATTCAATCCATGGGGGTATACCTGAAGAAGGACGGAGGGCACATCAGCCAAAACATTGTGCAGATAACAATAAAGATGAGGACAATAGTCCGAATAATACATATTATCCAGCCTCATCTAAAAAAAAAAAAATTTTTTAAATTAAGAGAGATAAAATATCCATATTTAAAAAGATACAGATAATTTATGACATGACTATTTAGTCACAAAACCCTTAGTTTATATTCTTACTTTCACATGAATAAAAATTTCAGTTTGTTTTTTCTCTTTATTTTTTTGTCATTTCAATCACTGACTTGTTAAAAATACTTGCTTTTCAATCCAGAAACAACATTAATGATAAGATTAATTCTCAAGATTAATTCTCTTTTTGTCAACATTCAATGTCTTGAACCCATCTTGTACATTTTTAGTTTCAGATTTTTTGTGTATCCAAAGAAATTTAAATCAGAAGAATCTCTCTCACTCTCTCTCTCTCACTCACTCACTCACTCACTCACATTATTTCTCATTTTTGTATTTTAGTTACTCAGAGACGAAAAAAGGCCTCATCCCTTCTGGAAATTTGAATATTACCAACAATTTTTTGATGTGGATTCTAATCAAGTGTTTTGGCGCATTATGGGCTCCATGACCCCAAATCCTCGGAAAAACTTCTTAAAAACCCAAATACGGCCAAATCCAGACTTGTATGGTAAGGGGCAATATTTATTTCTTCATATAAGGTATTCCTTCTTTTAAACAGAATTTTTGAGAAATAGTAATTAGAATTTGTTTTTTATGACCTAAAGAAAATTCTTGTAAATTATTTTCTAAAAGGAATTAGCAATTATAATTTAAATTGATTTCATTAAACCAAGATACATGAGGTGTGTGTGTGGTTATAAACACATTATTCCTCTATATATTTGCAGACATTAAAAAAATTTCTGATTACAAATTTATAATCTAGAATATTTTTTTTTAAATCATTTGTGATACAATATTTTTTAGTTGCTTTAGACTAGTATATAATAATAATTGAGTTATCTTCAAGCTATGCACTCCCACATTTTTCAGCTTTTTTTTTTTTTTTTTTTTTAATGAATGCTCCCTTTGAATTAAGCAGGATCCAGCATCATTTTTTTTTTTTTTTTTTTTTTTTTTTTTTTTTTAATAAACTTGTGGTTTTTTTTTTTTAATTCTTAAATGATTTTTTTCAATCTCTAAAAGTTTAAAATTTAATGTAGAATGTAGTTTGTTTTTTGTACATTTTTAACAAGATTCGATGTTTCCTGGTTATACTTTACTAATGTTTTTCTTTATTTTTAAAAATTCTCCAATCTTTTTATATGAAAAGAATAAGAAAATCCACCCCCTTTTTTTCTACACTGTTTTATAAAGAATAAAATTTGAAACATTTATTGAAAAATACCCAAAATGATAATATTGTAAAACAAAATTATTTAAGAATTCAAATGAAAAACAAGTTGCTTTTCCCAAGAAAAGCAAATCAAAAGAGCATATGAGGCTGGATCCTGCTACTAATTTATTGGTAACTTTCCTTTAAAAAAATTTAAAAAATCTGAAACACTTGGGAGTGCATAGCTTGAAGATTAATAATTGTAATAG
>CM042142.1:104880445-104982945 GCA_023376005.1 Doryteuthis pealeii | reverse complement strand
AAAATTCTATTATAGATTTTTCACTATTGTTACTTAGTAGTATTTGATATTTTTAACTTGTAACTAAAATTAGAAGTACAAGTAGTAATGTATATAGTAAAAAAGCAAAGTAGGAAGAAGTACACTACAAGGAGTAAGCACAAAGAAACTAACAGTTGATGTAATTGAATTTCTTATTTATTTCTTATTTTTTGAGGTTGCTCTAAAAACTGAATTTGATACAGAATAAGAAAGTAGCTTGGTCTTGTTTTCTGAAATCAAACTAATCTACACCATTATTCACTATCATTGCAGGAATCAAATGATCTTGCCAATCTTTTGTTTGCTGCTTTTGTTTGCTGACAAAGTGATGAGTGTATGGTGATGTTTCTTACAATTGTTGCAATGTTTTTCCTTTAAGTATATGAAGACTTGAGTGTCTTCTGGGGAAATCTTAAAACTATTGTTGTTGATATCATAGTCATGTAAGATAGCAAAGGTAAAGAAACACTGCTTATTGTTACTAATCTAACAAAAATTCTTACTCAGTGTTAAAACAATTGTGAATTATTTCTCAATTCTAAGCCATTCATTAAATAAAATTTACTTCAAAAGTAATTAGATTCTGAATGCTGGTTTTGATATGTAAACAAAATAATAATAGTAATAGTAATAATAATAATATTGGACCTTGCCAGAGAACTGAGGACACTGTGGAACGTGAAGGTTGTACCAATTGTAATTGGTGCCCTTGGAACTGTCCCCAAAGCTCTGGAAAAGAATTTGGGTGAATTAGAAATCAGAGAAAGAATCGAGACCATCCAAACTACAGCATTGTTGGGATCGGATAGAATACTCAGAAGAATCCTGGAGACCTGAGGAGACTTGCTGTCACTCAGCCTCCAGTGAACTACTGGCTACAGCAGGTGTGAAAACCTAATAATAATAATGTCTTTTTCAGCTAGTATATTAGGTCTGAGACCTGTCAGCTGTTCCTTATATTCCAAACATTAATCTTATTTCCACATAATATTTATAATCTTTCCACAGATTATCCAACCTTGCCTTAAAGGAGTTCAGAGATGGGGCATTCACTACTGATGATGGTAGTTCATTCCATGAATTCACCACCCTGTTACTAAAAATAATTTTGCCTTGTATTTGTTTTGCTAAATTTTGAGTTTTAATTCATGACCCCTGGTATTGATTTTTTGAGCAACACTCAATAGATTAAAGTTCAAATAAAATCCATGGGTATGTTTATAGACTTTAATCATATCTCCTCTGGTTTGTCGATGAACCAAACTTGGCAAGTCAGTCTTCTATGTCTTTCTTCATATGAAAGGTTTTTTAATTCATTCACTACCTTAGTAGTTCTGCTTTGAACTCTCTCAGTGGTTGTCATTTACATGACTTGATCTTTTATCTAATTGTTTAAATTGACTCCTTTTAAAAAAAAAAAAATTATAGTTGTGGATGAATATTTTTGTGGTATTCAATTTCAATTAAATGATGTTTGAATGGAAATATTCTATACAAATAACTACCTCCCTGTCAGCTGTGGCGTTAGAGTACTAGAGCATTTTTACCGTCATAAACAATATTTTCGGATTTCAAATGTTCATTTTATGGTTTAAAAAAAACAATTTATCTGAAATATGAGGTATAAAAATATTTTGTTTGCTTTTGATTAATGAAATTAAGGATTTACATCCAAAGATTTCATTTAAAATTTCTACAACAAAAATAAAAAATCAATTTTTTGTGTTTCTTATGATGATTGTTGTGGTTTCTAAACTTGTTGGCGAGGGCCAGTATCGAACCAGGAACCTTGTGATTCCTAGTCGAACGCTCTACAGACTGAGCTAAACTGACCCTAAAATCTATTAATAATGGAGATTCGCTTCCGGTTTTTGTCTGTAACAAAAATTATGTCACTGCTTACGTCACATTACCCAAAATCGCGTCATAACATAGAATAAATACACTCAAAATTTGAACATGCAACATTAGACAGTCCTCGTTGTTTTTTAAAACAAATTTTAATAAATACATGACTGGTATTATATATCTATATATAGTTTGTTTTATTTTAATACATATTTAAAGTTTACATTTCAAATTGTTTTATTTTTTAATCCTTTAATGAATTTGATGATTTTACTTACTTAGGGTGCAAACTCGCTGACATTGAATTTTTAACTCCTACTCCTCAGGCAGTATGTTTCAAAAATCTATTTTTACATCGCCCGGAGGGTATTTTTTTTATTTTGTACTAGTTTCTATAACAAAAATAAAAAATCAATTTTTTGTGTTTCTTATGATGATTGTTGTAGTTTTTCTAAACTTGTTTCTTATTGAAGCATTTAATAACAATTTTTTTAAACTTTTGTTTCTTCAGATACTCTGGGTTGTGCAAATCAATTGGTTCCAGTGGTTACTGGTCATTATTGGAGCTTCACTCTCCGGTGGAGTTCTCCTTTTTACATTTTGGCCAGCAGTCAGAGAAGATGAAAAAAAGGTAGAATGTATCTTATTACCATTTTGGATAGATATTACTTCTGTTACATCAATTTTTTTGTATCACTTTACAAGATCACATAAAGTGAGAAGTAGATAATGTTTCATCATTATAAAGTGATCGAAGAATTTAGTCCAGGTTAAAAGTATGGTATGGATAAGCCAAACATTTTTAGACCTTATTTTTTCTGATGCAGGTATCATTGGGAAATTAGGAAAGTTTTGGTAAACAGACCAAAATATTATTGTCAACATTCAAAATTTATGGTGAGGTTAACAATGTAAAAATATCCCGCAACACTGAGCTGAAACATTTTGATCAACTCTTGTGGTAAAATTGATACCTATGCAGAGTAAGAGTTATATTTTCATTTTGATGTGTTGGAAGCCACAATAAGGGCCAGTATCGAACCAGGAATCTTGTGATTCATATGCAAGTGCTCTACCAACTGAGCTAAACTGGCCCTAAAGCACTATATTTTGCTAGAATAGATATTTTTTAATAAGATTATTTGATGAGAATTTTATGGTGCTTAACGTTTCAGCGGCCTGTGTACATATATATATATATATATAATATAATATAATAAAATAAATATATAAAGGTTTTACATATCTATTTATTTGATGACAAATGAACAGTCACAACCATTTGGTTTCATGCATGTGTAAGCGCAAACATTCTTCAGGTGACAATGTTTCAAATGTATATAATAGCTCTATTTTTTTATATTGAGCACTCTACCAATAATACTGCATTTTGGCACACCGTTCCAGTAAAAGATGAAACAATCACACTATAGTATATATATATATATACAGGGGTGTTTAAAAAAAGTTTTGATATCATTTGAGATGTCTTGGGTGTTTAAAAAATTTTGATATCATTTCCTAATCTTATAACTTGATCAATTCTCCTTCAAATGATCTCAAATTTGAACATGTTTAGAAACAATTCAAGATCCTATCTTTCTTTTTAAATGCCTTTTCTTTTCCAGTGAATGGCATTTTAAACCTGAAAAGAAAAGAAAAACATAAAACATAGAATTTCAAGTTGTTTCAACACTTGAATTGGTCAAGTTATTAGATTACTAAATGATATCAGTTTTTCGGAAGCATCCTGTATATATTTAAAAAAAAAAAAAATCATTTACCCAACCTGTTCACCACGGGTAGGATTTGACACATGGTCACAAGAATACAGTGAGGACTGAATTCGCTTTTCAGTAGAGATGGATCTGTGAGACCTTCTTGCTAACCATTACACCATGACTTTGTGGGTTTGTGTATATATATATATATATATGTATGTGTGTATATATATATATATATATATATATATATATTTTTTTTTTACCAACCCTCCGCACAAGCAGGATGCGACACATGGTCAATTTCTTAAGCAGAGTTTAACAGGTTTGAATTCAGAGTTTTCCTTCTGCTAGACTGGTTACCTAGCCATGGTTAAAGAGTCCAGTCTGCCCTGCTATTTACCCATAGCTCAAGGAAGAATTGGATTCATACCTTTCCCAAGGGTATTAGCGCCATGTGAAATGCCAACAGCTTCGTCCAGGAATTAAACTAGAATTGACAAGTCCATTTCCTACGACTTTAACCATTAGACCATGCGCCTCCATATATATATATATATATATATATATATATATCTTATGAATGCATACAGGATGGTAGTCAGTGATGCACTATCTTCATTGATGATTACAGGTTCTTGTGTATCATATCGGCTCCGATAGCAACCCCAACTTAAATCCGGCATCTTCAAGTTGCCACCCTGCAAGCTACGTGCTGCTAGTCTTGACATTTTTACTACTAGTGAAACTACAAAAACTCGACCTCTTAAATCGAGAAAATCGAATAATAAATATATATATATATATATATATATATATAAGAAAGGTATTATTATCATGTGAAATAAAGTTGTTTTTTGTTTTTCTTACAGATTGCCTGGGCAGCAATGTTCCTCATATTACTATTTCATGCTTTGTTGGCCATTGGATTTGTGGTAAGTTATTTTTTCTAAATTGTATTTTGATTTTCACATACACTTTCTTTTTTTTTTTCTTGTTATTTTAAGGCTCTTAAAATAAGAAAACAATACAATCCTTATAATGAGACTAGAGTTCATCATAATATCAACACATGTCAGAAACTTGTAGCACTTTAGATCAGTTACCCATGCAAACGTTTTTGACATCAATGCAAATTCAACATAGAATTCCATGATTGATGAATTTCAATCAGTTTAACTCTTAACATCCTGTTGAGAATTTTTAAGTCCAGAGCCCCATTCCTCTAAGGATTTATAAAAAAATGGCTAAAAATGGCCTTTTCATTTAAAGTTACCAGTTATTTCCCTTAAATCAAAGACTGCTAAATATGTTTAATATTACATTTAAACAAAGGCTACAGTTGGGGTTGGTTAGGGAAACAAATGTGACTTTCAGCAGTATAGGACGTTAAGAGTTACCTTTTGTGTTTAAAAATTGAAAAACTGCATGAACGTCACACTTGGTGGTAGTGTCACTCCATTAGAAAAACTGCCAAACCAAGACTAAGCATGGCATTGAGGTGCACTCAGGAGCAGGTACAGGTACAGGACGAACTCATACTTGATGTTATCCTATGGAAACCTACATATGGGCATGCCTCTGTGAGCCGTCCAGTGAGGACCTACATCAATCAGTTCTGTGCAGATTCCGGATGCTGCACAGAGACCTTCACGGAAGTGATGACTTACAGGAACAGTTTCCAAGAGATAGTCAGGGACATCCATGCTGCCAGTGCAAACCTGATGATGATGATATATATATATATTATATATAAATTTAAAACTAAAAGCATTTTATATATATATATATATATATATATATATATATATATATATATACGCAGTAAAATCATATCCATGCATCCCAGTGTTTTCCTTTTTTCTTCCCTTACCATTTCAAGCTAACTGTAAATACATTTCATTAGTTTCTTAGAAACGAATTACACAGGATAGGTTATAAGGTAGGAGTTAGACGGCTTTAGTTGGGACCCATAATTTTCCCGGGGACTAATTCAAAGCAAATATGTGCATCCCAGGACGCACTAAATCAAAAAGCTATCAGCATCACTGTGATATATATATATATATATATATATATATATATGCTTGGAATCCTCTATCAGGATATAACATTAATAGCATTTATGTTCAACTACAAGATCTTACTTTAATATCTATTAATTATTTATGAAATGTCTTGTATTATGGGAACTTGGATTATTGATGTTATTTTTGGATATCAAATTTGTCATCTTGTGTGAAGTTCTGATTCTGGACTCTGGGTAATGTCTTTATTGCAATTACTCCCAGGTCCACCCTGACCCAGAGTGGTAGTACCTGTTAGGGTTAAATAAGTATTAAAAATGCATTTTTTAAAAATTGAATACCCAACAAGAATGAATAAAACAAAAATGTCTTTGGCATAAAATAATCCAACAAGGGTTGACATGCTGTAAAATCCAACCGACCAACTAACCAACCAAATAGTCTTCTTTTTTAACAATGAAAAAATTTTTAAATTATTTTTGTTAGGCATATTCAAAGAAAACAGTATGAATTGATTAAAGAAATAGAATATTAAATATGAGGGCATAACCATGGTTTTCCTTCATACTGGAATAGAAAACCAGACACAAATATCCCCCATAGTATATACTCGGAGTATGGGCATATATATATATATATATATATATATATATATATATACCAACCCCTTTGCACGAGCAGAATCAGTTTTCTTTCTCCTAGACTATTATCTAGACAAATTTAAAGAGCCCAGTCTGCCCTACTTATTTACCCATAGCTCGAGGAGAGTAGTTGGATGCATACTTTTCCCAAAGGAAAAATGTGCTATGTGAAATGGAAACGGGTTCGTCCAGGATTTGAACTCGGGCGACAAATTCATTTTCTATGACTCTAACCATTACACCACACACCTCTAAGTGATTATGGGCATATAACATAATTACAGGTGAATATAATATTCCATGAATTTTTTACTTATTTAAAATGTCTCTTTTCTTCAACTTTTTCATCCTTTTTCTTTCCCATTTGTTTTTTCTTTCACCTTTCTTTCCCGTGGCATAGTGGCTAACGTGCTGGACTACGACATGGTATTAAGCAAATTCGAAATCCAGTCACGCTATTACATTCACTTTCACTAACACCCTTGGGAAAGTATTATATCTATATATTTATATGAGTGTTACATAATTATTAGTACCTAATATTTATGTGCAATAGTGTAGAAATCTAAATGGCCGTTATAAGCTGCAGCCCATGGCCTTGAAGGATTTGAATGACAAGGCTTGACCTGTCCTGATCCTTCCTTCCGGTGGATACCGTGAGAATCAGTGGAGAAGACCCTCTTCCGATTTAGATTAGAAATAGATTTTAGTCAGTCGGCGAGAAACCACGACAGTGGTGAGTCGCGTTATACACGCTCCGACTCAATCTGCGCAGGTAGTCTGGTGGGGATTTTGAGAATAAAATATGATCAAGTAAATCAAAGTCTTGTGTTATTATCTAAAAACTACCAATGACACAGGGCTTCTGATAAAGAGAAATCCCAATGAAAGACCAGACACAAAGTCCCCAAGAGAAGTCCAACGAAGAAGAGATGAGAAGAGCCTAGAAGAACAGAAGAAGAAGGATAAAAGTAAGTAAGAAGTAATGAGAAGGGTATACAACATGAGACGCAACACACATTTCACCTTTTCTCGGGAAGTCTTCCAGTGGATTAGAACTAATGCTCTGCCGGCCTTGGTTACGTTCCTTTCGTTACACACAAATAGTTCTCTGACTTTTTGTAACCTTACTCGAACAGTCTTCCTAAGTCAATTGTTTTTTTGTATTTTGGGGGGGAGGGTTCATTCCTAATCATCATTCAATGTTAATATTTCTCATGTGTATTTTTTTTTTTTCTTCTTTTGCAGTTGTATTTCTTCCATGTACCAGCTCCTATTCCTACCCACACAGGGACCACCACGACTTTAACACCAGTCAACGTACCTACCACTCATGCATCCACTACCAACCTTTCATCATCGACACAACTTCAAAACATGACAATGGTGAACAAAGCACCTCTTCCAAACTCAAAAATAAAATTTCTAAAAGCCGTCCAGAAGACAATACCATCAAGACGAAAGAGAAATGTTGCTTAATACAAGGCATAAAAAATGGTGCATGGGGGCAGGGGCATATGTTTTACTAAAGGAAACTACTTCTTTTTCTTTTTTTCTTTTTTTTTTTTAAATATCTAATTTAAATATTGAAATAATGCCAGTGATGCTTGATTTAAGTTTTCAATTCTTTATGCCACTGTTATTCTTCCAACAGGACAAGTGTTTTAGTATGATATTCTTATCTTATCACAAGTGGCTGAAAATGTTAATACTGTCCTGTATAAATTTTAAAAGAGACTGTAATGTGCAAAACTGTGGGTTTCTTTTTACTTGTTTTATTCCAATTAAAAAAAAAAAAAATGATGAAAACAAGTATTTTTTTTTTTTTTTAAATTCTAATGAAAATGGTATTTGTTTGAGGGAGAGAAAAAATGTTTAACATCCTTAGGTGTGTAGAAAAAAGTGCTGTAAATACATTTTGATTACATATCCTAGATGAGATGTCAGGTATCAAAATTGAACTATTGTTACAAAAAAAAACTATTTAAAAACCTTGTTTTGTTTCATTATATATATGAATATTTATACACCCTCTCTATTGTTTAGTTTGGCTGAAGCAGCAGCAGCAGCAGCAGGTCCTAACCACATATACTCTCATGGAGTAGGAATTTTTAATTTGACATCTTCAGGTCTAATCATCTTGGTTCTTTCCATACCTAATTGTCAATTGCATTATTTCTTTTGTTAAATATTTAAACTAAAATACAATTTCTCAAAGTATGAATTTAATGTTATATTAATGATTGTATGTGTTAAAGTTTTTACTGATTTCCTCAATTAAGAAAAAAAAAATTTGTTTCAGATAAATTTAAAATATTGTTTTAGCAACAACTTTTGCATGCAATATAAACTTCTTTTCTTTTCTTTTTCTCTCTCATACATGAGTTATTCCTAGAGGCCCACCCTCCAGGCAACACCTGCCCCTTCGCCTAAAAGGGGCAGACCTGGGCTTATTGCCCAGTGCCTGGGGCAGCTCAAAAGGAGAATACTGATGGGACCATGCATTTTTTGCACTGGCCACTGCATGAGCATTGGTTTGTGTATGATTCCCCACGTTTAAAAGATCTTTGTGTTAATTTAACCTGGTGGGAAGTCAGGAAAATAACTCATACATGATTTCTTACAAACATTCAACATTTGATTATAATAACATGAAATGATCTACATTTGATTATATTAACACATGAAATGATCTACATTTAATTATAATAACATGAATGATCTACATTTAATTATAAGATGAATGATGAAATGATCTACATTAATTATAATAACATGAAATGATCTACATTTAATTATAACAAGATGAAATGATCTACATTTGATTATAATAACATGAAATGATCTACATTTAATTATAATAACATGAAATGATCTACATTTAATTATAATAACATGAAATGATCTACATTTGATTATAATAACATGAAATGATCTACATTTAATTATAAGATGATGAAATGATCTACATTTAATTATAATAACATGAAATGATCTACATTTGATTATAACAAGATGAAATGATCTACATTTGATTATAATGATCTACTGCTGTGTCATTTATTTATCTTCTCTTACTTGTTCCAACCTTTAATCCCTAAAGCTTCTTGGTGTGCTTAATAATATTGTAAACGTTTGGCTTTGTTTATTTTAGATAACATGAACCTCTTCTCATGTATCTAAATTAATCTTTGCATAGTAATCTATTTGCTAAGGGTAAATCTAATGATAGAAAAATTAAAGACATGATCTTATTACATTAAAGAAACAAGAAAACTTTGATAATATTAAGTTGGGTTTTTTTAATACATTCATTTCATTTTCAGTATACTACATATGTAATGATTTTAGGAAATTAATATTCTTCAGAAATGTAATTTTTTTTTTTAAACTGAGTTTCTAAATACATAAAACATGTGCTCTACTGTTTAAAAGTTTACAGCTTGAAATCTAAATTATAATTCCCCTTAGGAGGATTGCAACAAAGACAGATATGTAAAATGTAAGTTGTTTCTAATCAAGCAACTGTTACATACATTCCATAAAATCAATTTAAAGGCAAGAAATAAAAGTCTATTTATCTTCCAATTATTTGAAATTTATACTTGAATTTCTTGGTAATGGCTCAAAAAACTTGTTGCTACTGATACCCCCTTTTTATATGTGAAGTAAGATACTTTTTGTGATTTTTTGACACGTTCTTATAACCTTCCATGTCTACTAGTCCCTAAGTGCTGACAATATCTCAGATTTTGTTCAGCATCTTAAAAAATAAAATTAAAAAAGAAAAAAAATTAATTTCATCGTCTGCTGAGTTGATCCAGTATTAATAAATATTGTCAAGACTCAGTTTTCATCATCATCATCATCATGTTTATCATCAAACTTTTTGCTTCGTATTCTCCCCTTTTAGTTCCTGCCAACCTTCTACTTAGTATATCTGCACTTCTTCTTCTTCTGTTGGTCTTGTTAACATGAAAAGAAAAAAAGGGCCATATGACCTTAAGGCACCCCTTTTGCGATTTTGATTCATGGGGACATTTTTTTTGTCCATTTACACCATCAAAATCCAGTTAATTGTTTACAGATGATTTTTAGAGTTTTTTTGTTTTTTTTTTAAATTATAAAACTAAACCCTAAACAACAACCGGATTTTTACGGTGTAAATGAGAAAAGTGTCCCCACAAGTCGAGATCGCAGAAGGGGTGCCTTAAGGTCATATGGTCCAGAAAAAATATCTTTTTTTTTTTTTTTTTAACAATTATACAAACATAACTTTACCTTTAATCTGTATTAAAAGGAGGAGGAGGAAGAAGAGGAGGAGGAGGAAAAGGAGAGAACACTTTACAAAACTGTCAAAAATATTCGTGCACAAAGTGTTACTCACTGATGAAACAATACTTTCTCTTAAGATCTAATGTAAGCTTTTTCTGATTTGCTTTCTATCAGTAAATAAATTGGTGACTGACACTGCTGAAATGTTTATTGGCTTCTTTCTTTTACCTTTTAATTCTGGACTTTTAAGAGGAATTACGGGGTTCGTAGGGAGCCTTAAATCTCCGGTGGTCGGCAATTATTTTCGGATGAAAGAAGACAAACAACACAAATGAAATTATACACATGTATTAAACAAAGATACAAAAATTGCTGCAAATTTGTTGGCATTGCTACCAGACTTATCTTGAGAGGTGAAATTAACAGTGAAGTTGGCGCTAGAAAGGATTTCTACTCGCCATCGTTTTGGAGGCTGTTGAGATGTCTCCAGGTGAAAGTTCTTAGGATAAGTAAAAGTGTTGGAAGTGTTTTTTTTTTGTTTTTTGTTTTTTTGAGCGACTCACCTGGTTAACTGCCCTTTGAAGTGGGTGCTGGATGGAGCCTTTGTTAAAGTGACTCCCAGGTCAACAGCCTTCAGATAAGTGATGGGGTTTGATTTTGCCGCCAACATCGTATGTTGGCGAATCCCCCTAGCGGCAGGGGAAGATAATTCTACTATCGGTTTTCCAATACTTTTGCTTCCTGCTCATTTTGAAATTAATATATTAAGATAACAAATTTATTAGGAAAGCAAACTTCAGTTAAATTTAACTTATTACAAGAGGCTAGCTTTTTCTGATAAGTTAGCATACAGATATTAATATTCTTGAACGTGGGGAGCATAAAGTCAGTAGAAACTACTGATACTGTTGTACACTTCTTTCTAGATTGTTTGGGGGTGCGATTTTCAACTTTTTTGAATATCAAAAAGTTGGGTATTGGTATAATAAGTACTGACACCAAAAAGTAATATTAGACAATGTTTAAAACTAAATGCTCAAAAATTGGTGCAAGTTAAAAATTTAGTTTTTGATGTCAGTACTTATCATACCAATACACAATTTTCTCGGGTGAATCTTTCTGATATTCAAAAAAAGTTAAAAATCGACCTACCTTAGTGGGTAGGTATTTTTTTTTGTTTTTTGTTGTTTGTTTTTTGTTTTTTGGGGGGTGATACTTCAAGAATTCAGTAATAATCTGACTTCCTCTACATCATGGTTCATCTTCTACCAAGCATTAGCAATGTCTCATGAAGGTAAAAAAAAAAAAAATTTCCTTTCTAAAACTGAAAACCTTTCCAGATTTACATCTACAATTGGTAATTTTCACCTTTAGTTGTCAAAATTCCTAGCATAAAATTGTGTGTACGCATTATCTGAAATGAACTTAATTGTTATTAAGAACACATTTTATGATATTTTTTTATGATATGCAGTTGTATTGTTTTCAAAAAAAGTTTCTAACATTTGTTTATTTCACATGGAGACTTTCAAAATAGCTACCGGCTTGTTTCAAATTGAAAGTCAAGGGAGATTACTCTAATTGCCTTATTTGCTAGGAATTTTGACAACTAAAGGTGAAAATTACCCTACATTTGGTGAGTGGAGGCAACAATGAGTATTCTTGAAGACTGAATATTGATTTGGATTATGCTGTATTGTTATTGAAAAGAAAAATGAACTTTATTAGCATGAATGACCATATAAGAGGTTCACAGTGTTAACTCTCGTTCTTATAAAGCATTAGGTTACTTAAAGGATAAGTATCCAATGCGGAATACTTCAGTTAGGAAAACAACAAACGTGTTAGTTACGTTTATACAACTTTTATTATAACATATATAGTGGAACGGGTTCCCCAGGCTATATAATGTCACAAGTGTCCAAACATACATAGTAGTGTTAATAGACAAAATAGGTGGAAACCACTTACTGTAAGTAGAGTCTGTAATGTCTGGCATGCACCATGGGTGTCTGCTGGAGAGAGGTGACGAGCATGTCCGCACATGTTCAGTAGCTTCAGCCAAAGAGGGTTCTCTTCTTGGGTTCTTGCGTCACGTGACCAAAAAAGGGTCTCCTGACACAGGAGATTACCCAAAACCCTCAGACAAGGAAGTCTGCTCTTACAATCATTTTAAAACCTGTAATGAAGGTAATTCTGCTAGTCATACTAAGTTATGAGTTTCAAAACTTTGTTGAAATGAAATAACTTAGTTATCTTATTATAATGGAGATTGTGTGTTTGTCTGTAACCAAAACTATATCACAACCCGAGTCACAATTCCCTTAGTTATTTATATCCCATTCTCCATGATTTTGTTTTTATTTAAACCTCAATTATTAATAGAATTGTTTTACATTAATACTGTTGACCATATCTACATACTAGATATTTACCACATACCCCATGTGTACAGGTTAGGCACAAGCCCCTATTAATGTGGGACCACCCACGAACTGAAGCTCAATGGTGGGTGCAAAAACTATGTTGATCCCGTCAGAATTCACCCCTAAGGAGGGGTTCCTCAGGCACTTGGCAACAAACCCAGCCCTGCTCCTTTAAATTGAGGGGGCAGGTATTGTCTGGGAGTATAGCCCCCTGGGATTAACACTGTTAATTACAGCAAACCCCGCCCAAGGGCCATATCTACATACTAATATCATGCAATTGTATTTATATATACAACAAAATAGCGGTTTACAGTGTGAATGGGAAGGCTAATTTGCATATTGATATCAAAAATTTGATTTTAATAAATTGTGCTAAGTATTATTGATTTCTAATTGTTTTTTAACTTAATGAATATGAGAAAAAATCTCTGGGATAAATCTTAAAAGAAATCGATTAACAAGAAATAACTGTCATTTTATCCTTTACTTTCTAGTTTAACTAAATAGTTAAATTAGGAAAAATTAGCAATGAAAGACAGATGGGATGGAAGAGTAAGTTTCAGTTGTTCTATTTTTCGATTAAATCCCCTCTGTTTCAAATCATTTTATCTACATTCTTATTTAGTTTCATTAGCTTTTCTAATTTAATATAACATTTTATTACATTAAAACTTAAATACTTGCACCTGGTGGGTGCATATATTTTCTAGTAGAAGTAAAGAACTTTTTCATCTCTAAAATTTCTATATTCTAATGCTAGTTCATTTTGTTACATAAATCATAAGCAGCTTATGATTTATTGTAGTTAGAATATTTGTATTAGGGTCCGTCAGATTCAGAATGACTGGGTTCAGTAGAATGTTACTTGCCGTTATTGACGGTTATTGACCTCTTGGAAAATGTGCCATTACAGACACATGAGAATTAGTTTGAGATGCAACCAGACTTTCAAGGAGCATGGATGTTGTTGTCAGCTCTCGGGGTCTCTCTCCCCCCTGTGACGGAATCATGGGCTGGGTTGTGGAAATAAAGCTTTATCAGAAAACAACCAAGTCTTGTTAATTGATTATGAAAAAAACAAGAAATGACCAGCCCAACACAAAGAAGAACCAACAAGAAGTAAAACCAACCCTTAACAGCAAGCCCTGAAGAGAAGTCAGCCTGAAGAAAATGGCAGCCGTTAGACGAAGTAAGCAGAAGTTAACAAGTAAGAATGATTATCTCCCATCTCTGTCTGTCTGTCTGTCTCTCTCACCGATTCTATTCCCCCGAGTAAAGGGGTATACAACAATTTCAGAAAGCATATCTATTAATAATGGAGATTCACTTCCGGTTTTGTCTGTAACAAAAATTACGTCCCTGCTTATGTCACATTACCCAAAATCATCATAACATAGAATAAATACATTCAAAATTTGAACATGCAACATTAGACGGTCCTCATTGTTTTTTAAAACAAGTTTAATAAATACATGACTGGTATTATATATCTATATATAGTTTGTTTTATTTTAATACATATTTAAAGTTTACATTTCAAATTGTTTTATTTTTTAATCCTTTAATGAATTTGATGATTTTACTTACTTAAGGTACAAACTCGCTGACATTGAATTTTTTACTCCCACCCCTCAGGCAATATGTTTCAAAAATCTATTTTTACATCGCCCGGAGGGTGTTTTTTTTATTTTGTACTAGTAATACTGATAAAGGTACATATAAAACAAATTTGAATCTTGCTTGCTTTAACAAATAAACTGAAATTCATCCACCACCCTAAATATACTTCAGGCCAACTATCCACAAGTTCTACAAAAAGTGTAAGTAAAGAAAAAGTAAGTAAAAAGTAAAGTCAACGGGCGGCCTAAAGTCGGTATCAGCCAGTCAGCGAGGGAGTCTATCCCCTTTTCACTAGCGCTAGACCAAGGAGATTGTTTAAGCATCTGAGGTGGAGCGCCACACCTACCATCAGCTCCTTACTTTACCGCACAGATCCCTGTGCTACTCATATGCTGAGTTGGCGAGGACCGGTAAAAAAAGAATATAGTGGCCTATTGTTGGTATCAGCCAGACAGTGGGGGTGTCTCTCCTGTTTTTGCTAGCACTAGACCAGGAAGATTATTGTGTCTGAGGTGGAGTGCCACGCGTACCATCAGCTCCCCACTTTACTGCACAGATCCAAACTATGCTACTCATGTGCCAAGTTGGCAAGGGCCAGTATCAAACCTGAAATCTTGTGGTCATTCAGTGAATACTCTACCAGCCCTAAAATCTTTAAAGATGCTCAGACAGTTTTAGATATATTTAAATATTTTGATTGAATATGAATCAACACTTATGTAAGGGTTACCATTGTAGGAGGTGTACTTGGCTACCAGAGTTCAAATCCTGAACAAAGCTGTTGCCATTTAGCATAGTGCTAATATCATTGGGAAAGGTATGAATCCAACTATTTTCCTTCCAACTAAGGGTAATAATAGAACAGACAGGGTACTTTAACTGTGGTATGGCCATCAGTGTAGAAGGAAAACTATATTCAAACCCAGAGGCTGTTTGCATTTCACATAGTGCTAATACCCATCCACATATTATCCCTCCAGCTATGGGTAAAATAGTAGGGCAGACTGGGCTCTTTAACCTTGGTTAGGCAACCAGTCTAGAAGGAAAACTGAATTCCAACCTGTTAAACTCTGCTTAAAAAATTACCTTGTGTCACATCCTGCTCTTGTGGAGGGTTGGTAAATATATATTCAAACCCATTGTAGACTTGGAGAGGGATGGGTTATTCCTACCCAAGACATGCTACATGAATATCACTCTTAATACCCCAAACCAGGTTATTGGACTAGCGAGTGAGAGTGAGTAATGGTTTATTTATATCAAGGGGAAATAACTTTACTAATTGTTCTTTGTTTTTAAGATTTTTAATCAAATCTTTCAGAATTATCTGCGTTATTCGGACTATTGTCCTCATCTTTATTGTTATTTGTACAATGTTTCAGCCGATATACCCACCGGCCTTCTTCAGGTATTTCTTGTCGGACTTGGGAACCTTCTTTTCAGACTCGGGAACTTTCTTGTCGTAATAGGGAGCCATCACGGAACTTACAATAAAGATGGGCACAATAGTCAGAATAACACAGATAATACTAATCAAGCCTCATCTCAAACATTCAGAGAAATAAAATCTATCAGATTTTTTCCTTAAAAAAAATGGACCATGTGACCTTTTGGCACCCCTTTTGCGATTTCGATTCGTGGGGACACTTTTCTCATTTACACCAGAAAAATCCGATTGTTTGTTAGGGTTAGGGGTTAGTTTTATAATTTAAAAAAAAACTCTAAAAATCGTCTGTTAACAGTTAATTGGATTTTGATAGTGTAAATGGAAAAATGTCCCCACGAATCAAGATCGCAAAAGGGGTGCCTAAAGGTCATATGATCCAAAAAAATTAGTATTTACCTCATGTCACAAACAAGAATAGATATGTTATAAACATAAATATGGTGATACACATAGCTGAATAAAAGTTAATATCTATTTTTTTTTGTGTATAATATTCACCCATAACTTTTTAGGCTTAAAAATGTGGCGGGGGGAAAAAAAGTATGTTATAGATGGATAATTATCTGATCTGTGCGGGGAAAGCATCTGGGAGGTAATGGTAGGTGTGGTGCTCCGTCTCAGCAAAAACAGTCTCCTTGGCCTAGCTCATTATCTGGCTGATACCAACAGTAGGCCACTCTGACAATTTAGTAGCATCTGAGTTAATATGTAAATATTAGGCTTCTGGTATTTAGTAAAATAACACTCAGCCCCAAATATATAAATCTTATGGGTTCAGTGTATTAATAAACCCACCTCATGGCTTCATCTATATATAACACACATTTAGAAAAAAAATACTAGAATATTCATGAATAAGTGGACATTGATAAATGATTTTGTTAAAAATGAAAAATAGACCAATGTGTTTTCTAATATATTTTGAATGCTTTTTGTTGCATAAAAAAATACTAGAATATTCATGAATAAGTGGACATTGGTCTATTTTTCATTTTTAACAAAATCATTTATCAATGTGATGTGTTTTCTAATATATTTTGAATGCTTTTTGTTGCATTTAAAATACAGTGGTACCCTGACTTATGAGTTTAATTTGTTTGTTCATAACTTATTAGGCCACAATTCCAAAGTGATTTTTGTTCAGTTCTGTCAAATGTAAAAGATGGCTCAATAATTTTTACATAATTTTTTAGATAAAATCACCAAAAATGTCCACTTGGTTTAATTAATTAAGTTTTAAATGAGTGAAATATGTATAAAAACTAAGTAGCTCCGAAAGTAAAATCAGCCAATGAGATTACTGATTTGTATGTGAAATACTATTATTTTTATTTTTTCTGAATTTGGTTTAACTTTTTTAGCTTTTCAACATATTCTAAAAAGCCAGTTCCAGTTTTAATTGAAAACTATGATATTTTGAATTTTTTTCTGAAGAAAAAAAAACACTTTTGTTTGGTTTAGTAAAGGGAATTGTTTGTTTTGACACTGTATTTATTTATTTATTTCGTAAACACAGTTCTCATGGGCTGACAAGAACATGGCAGATAAAGTCAGTAATCTCATTAGCTAATTTTAATTTTCGAGCTTCTTAGTTTTTATACATATTTCACTCATTTAAAACTTAATTGATTATGAGACCAAGAAATCTATGAGTGAAAAATAAGTGGATACTTTTGGTGATTTTATCTTAATAATTACGTAGAAATTATTGAGCCATCTTTTACATCCAACATATTTTAAAAACTAATGCACTTTTCACCTCTGGGACTGTAACCTATAAGAGTTTAATTCGTTCTGTTCGTAACTCAATTTCCTTATATATCAAATCAATTTTGCCCATCTATACATATATAAAGGGCAGTTGTGTGTATGTATGCCCAGAGGAAACTACGAAAATAAAACAACTAATGACAATTGAATATATATACACTTTAAATATCACTAGAGCTTGATTTTTGTGCTAAAATAATGAAGATTTTATTTATATTTATGAAGATATTTAAAAATTAGAATTTGAAATGTAGGAGAAGGGAAAGTCATTGGTTTGTGATTAAAACATGAACAGATCAATTATGGAAGACCAAAACAATGGATCTTCAAAACGAACTTTTTTATCCCCTTCTACCTAGGCATTGCTGGGTAGCTGCTTCTAGTTTTTAAATAAATTGAAATGCTATTAATCAATTCTAGCCCTCCCAAAAACACCCTGGTTTTTTAAATGTATTTTTGGGGGGGTTTTAATAAGAAAAATGGCCCTGTATTGTATAAAAACATAATAAAATAGAATGTAATGAATTATGTGCTGTAATATATGAGGCTGAGTCAAAAAGTAATGCCATTTTGTTTAGGACAAGTATAATTACCAACACAGGAACATGTATCATACATCAAAATGAAGCTGGTCCTCTCTGTTTAAAAATTATTCGTATTTGATAAAAAATATTTCATACCTTATAACTGCATGTAAATTATTGAGAATAGTTACTGTGCAAAAAAACAAAACAATTCATTTGGTATCTGGTTCGATACCAGCCCTCACAATCTCAGTGCATGAGTAGCACAGCTTGGGTTTGCATGTTAAATTGGAGAGCTGATGATTTGAGTGGTGCTCCACCTCACTGGCAAAAACAATCTCCCTGGTCTAATGCTAGAGAAAAGGGGATAGACTCCCTTGCTATCCAGCTGATACCAACAATAGGCCACTCCACTGACTTTACTCATATCTATTGATAATGGAGATTGTCTGTATTTCTGTCTGTAACAAAAACTGCGTCATAGATCTACGTCACAGCTTACATCACAATATTCTTATGCTATATACACCCAAAATTTGAGTAAGCAATTTTAAAAATTGTTTTTTACTCTCATCCCTTTTTTTTTTTTTTTTTTTTTTTTTTTACAGTAACAAGAAGTTAACTAAAAAGTTTGCAAATAAATAAATACCTACGATTTTGTGTAAAATTGATGAGGAAAATATTCGAAATAATTGTTTGATTATTACATGCACACAACATTTTATTTGAGAGGGACGAGGCTCAGTTTTCATTTCAAATTGTTTTTGTTTTTTTTTACTCCTTTAATAAATATGAGAATTGTGCTTACTTATGATACAAACCCTCTGACATTGAGTTCTTAACTTCCACCCTCTCAGGCAACGTCTTTCAAAAATTAATTTTTACAATGCCCGGAGGGTGATTTCTGTTGCTAGTATAATTAATATATATATCTTTATGAGATTACGGTCAAGTCTCACTAAAAGTACTAGTTTCTGCAAGATCACCGAAGTTAAGCAGCAATGAGTCTGTTCAATGTTTAATTGGGTGACTACTTAAGCAAAAGCAGGTACTATAAGCAAAAATGACTGTTGATCAAAAATTTTAATTTAGATTAAATTTTTTATGTTAATGAAATAGATCACTAATTAGAACTGAGCCTATTCTAGTTGAGACCAAGGGCTCTTTAGCCCAGTGAAGTAGATCACTAATTAGGACTGAATCTATTCTAGTAGTGACCAAGGGCTCTTTAGCCCAGTGGAATAGATCACTAATTAGGGCTGAGCCTATTCTAGTTGTGATCACCCCAAACAGAGTTTAACAGGTTTGAATTCAGAGTTTTCTTTCTCCTAGACTGGTTGCCTAACCCAGGTTAAAGAGCCCAATCTGTCCTACAATTTACCCATAGTTGAAGGGAGAGTAGTTGGATTCATACCTTTCCCAAGGGCATTAGCGCTATGTGAACTGTTGCTTCATCCAGGATTTGAACTCTGGTCAACAAGTCCATTTCCTACAACTCTAAACATTACAGCATACACCTCCAACTAAATGATTCGAGTTGGCATTAAATGACCCAAAAAGGGTTGATATGCCATAAAACAAAACAATCAGCCAACCAGCATCATTGTGAAAATCAGTTTTCAGATATAGTTATTCAAGTTTTTAAACAGGAAATAAAATGTGTGTATAGTAATCATTAGACAAAAAAGAAAGAGTTTATGAAAAGAAAATTAATGATTCAAATAAGAAAATACATAATGGTATGTTTCAGAAAAAAAAAAACATCTAAAACAGCCATGGATAAACAGGATGTAGAATTTAGAAAAAAAAAGTGAATTGAAATACAATAAACATCTGCAGGCAAAATTCAACACATATTACAATTTTCTATTATAAAAAGAAAAACAATCTGTAATTAAATATTCATGATTATAAACAAAGTATTTTTTGCAGCTCAGGTGTGTCTACTTAAAATAAAAATGACTTATCAACAGTAAGGAGCCTAGCAAAATAAAAGTAAACTTGTATTAAGACTTATTTTGTATAATGCAAATCATTTTTTTACTCTAACTTATTATTTCTATCATTTTAAAAGGATGCAGTTTAAAGATAATAAAATAAAATGAAAAAACACTCCATAAAAAAATAAAAACACAATAGGAAATAAAAGTACATTTTTAGAATAAATATTTGATTCATGATAACAGAAAGATTTTTTTCAAATCTGATGCATACGGATTCCATTATTTCTAGACTGAGTGGACAAATATTTGTGTTTATTTATGTTGTATTGTCGAGGTGAAATGATACACGGAAGAAATTGAGTGCTTGATATATTTATTCAGCACCAATATCCAGTGCTAACAGATACTTATAAAAACACAGAACAATAAGTTACAAACAATTAACAAGACAAACTTACAAAAAAATAGAGGAGGGTCAAATGCAGTATAGCCAAATATTATTCAGCTTATTAATACACTTTAATTGTAGGCTATTTAAGGCTATGAGCCAGTCTATCTGGTAGAGTGCTGAAGGGGTGCTAGCTACTCTAGAATAATTTACAACCAAATCTAATAATACAAATTGGACACAGAAAGGAATGTACTATATAAATTTGTCTTAAAATTTTGATTTTTAAGTCACTTTTAAGTGACTTAAATCAAAATTTCAAATAAAATTTCAAAATAAATTCCTAGTCTGGAAAGGGTTAAGAGGAATTACATAAGAAATGTTGCCATGGATACCTAAAATGGAAAGATAGATAAACTGTTATGCATCTGTTTTAAGGAAGAATAAGAATAAATATGAAGAAAATAAGAAAGAAATCAAATCTGTTATATTGCATAGAGACCTAATAAGAACAAGTGGTAAAAATGGAAGAAAAAAAAAAAGATCCAAGTAGAAAAAGACATATGCAACCAATATGGTTTAACAACACATGTAATTCCTAGTTTTATAGTAAAGGAATAATAGCTGACTTTTAAGATAGACTTTTTATGCTTGACTTGAGTAAATTTGATTCTTCACCGGTTCCTATTTTAGCCAACTATTTCATTAAGAGGTAAAAGTCTGCTGTGGATTGAACTCAACAGCAATGACAAATTGCCCTTTAACAGGCAATGAAGATCAAACCCAATAAGAAACTGGACAGTTTGAAGACAGTTAAATTAAATCATGCCTGTAAAGGAAATGTTCATTCACTTGTAAAAGAAGATTTGGCATTTATCAGAGACATCTGCTGAAACTTAAGTAACAGTGCTGTGTATGCACATCATACCCATGTACGTAGAAAGAAAATGTAATGTCTTATACTTGCCAAAATTTATTTAACCAAGTCATGCAGTTGTTACATTGTAATTCTTATAAATAAAAAGAAAGAAGAAAAAAGAAAAAAAGTCATGGCAGCTGTTATACATTTTACCATCAGATATTTGGCTCTAAATAAACTTTAAAACTTGCGAGAAACAAAGTGATTAATATTCTTGGCATATTCTCCACACAATTTTGATCATTTGGATAGTTTGGGGATCTTCTAGAAAGAAGACACTAATCTCTTCAGATAAGAGCAGACAAAAGGACTACTTGTTTGGACACAATTTCTCAAAGAAGGAATAAGTTATGGCAGAAGATTTACAGTTTTTCTACGTTTTTCAAAGACAAGAACAGCAATCAAGCTTCTGGGAATGAAATTTACTTCATTTAGAAATTCATAGCCAATGTTTATAGCATTTGTTGCCAAGTTTTTATAAATACAAGAGAGACTACCATAATGAATTGGCATCTATTTTCATTCATAAAAACAACTGGGATACTATCAATACATATCATAAGTCACATGGTTTTTAAAATTCATTCATGAATTGATCATAATATCAACATTTTAGATTAACTATATACATCAGTCAAGAATCAAAATCAAGATGGATGAACAGAAGTCAGATTTGCAACTCAGTCTCATCAAATGTTAAAATGTTTATAAGTCAGTAGAAGAGTTTGATACCAATTCAATTCACAAAAGTTCAAATTCTTAGAGATATGACAAGTTGATTTTAAAGATTAGTATCACATCTTATTAATTACCTAGTATTTTCTAAAATTAATGAAAGTTATATTTTAAAATCTTTTATATATAAAAATTTAACTCTTTACAAATATTTTTTTAAATTATGTCAATTTTATATTTCAAAAGGATCAAAAAAGAAATATATATCTTAGGAGAATCTATGTTGAAATATGCACTTTGAGATAAACCCCATTATTAGCCAGCATTATTGGCATTTCAGTCTCTGAAGACTATAATATAGTTTTTGTGCCCCTGAAGTTACAACCTATATGATTTCCCCAACCCTATTGCCCTTATGGCAAGCCCCAACCCCTTTTTATCATATGGATGCTAGAAGGCGGTGGCTGCGGGTCTACATGTCCTGGGAATGACGTTAAACTCTATCTGATGGTGAGGTTCCAGTTCTGGAGGTTTGGGAAATGTGGAGCACCCCTTCATCACCATTGCTCCCCGGTCTACTCTGACCCGGACTGGTAGTACCTGTTAGGGTCCCATCTATGGGTTAAATAGAAAAACATGAGTTGATAAACAAAATTGTATTATCCATCAAGAATTGATTTATTTCAAAACTTTATCGGCATTAAATGACCCACTGAGGTTGATATGCCGTAAAACAAAACCAAACCAAACCAAACCTGAAGTTACAGCACCTCCTGTGACTGTGAAGTCCAATGTTTGAAAAACATACTCGACCACAGATATGCACCAAACAAAACTAACCAGCATTATAAATAGCAAAAAGTAAAATGATATGCATTGTCCATGTTCACTTATAGCAAAAGAAAGTTTTTAAGAAAGACTTAAAAATTGAATTTATAAATAGAATAAAATGTATATTGTAGAATATATTTTGAAAGTTATTCATTTTTAAGTGGATTCAGGAAATAATGAGTGAAATAAAAAGCAAAAGTTTGAGGGGAAAAAAAAAAGCATTTTACATATAAAACAAATGTTTCTACCAATTTGATTTTTTTCTATTTTTAAATGTCATCACAATTGGTTATCTAGCAATAATAATTATCACTTTGGTACCAAACTATAAAAGAATGACTTGTCATAATGGAATTAAATTAATAAAACTTAATATCTATCATCTATAGATTATTAATTAATATTATATAATCATACTAATTCATATATATATAAACAAAAAAACAGCAAATCATAGCAAAATTATTGGAGCAATACACTTAAAATTCACTAGAATAAAGCAATTTCCAGTTCAATTTGCAACTGAATGATAATTTTGTAAGGTCAGTCTTTGTGGCCTAATGTTATTTGTTAATCATCAAAATTCTCAACATAACTATGAAATGCTAATTATAATCTTACACTCCATAGAAACATCAATATCATTCATTGAAGACTATTAAATAAAAACCTAATAGTTTCACAGACCCTCTAGCTGTACAATACATTTTTCTTTGTAATCCTGTAGCAACCTTCATATAATAAAATCTTTAAAAAAACGAATTAAGTATCTGGCAAAATAAGAAATTTAAAATGTTCATATAAAAAATCAACAAAAAAACCAAATTCAGTACATTAAATTAGTTAAGAGAGAATTTGATATTGATTAGAATTTAAAAAAATAGATTCACTTGTGTTTTAAGAAGTTGCTAATTTCTTTTGATTATTCCACATTTTTATTTGTAGAATATAACTGTGTTCCTTTAAGGGAAGTTAGCTTCGAGTCTTGAATTATTGTGCTTCGTTTATGTTCTCAATCTAGATTTATTGATTTCTCTGTTCCGACCATGAGGTACTGGGAATATTTGCATACTGATACAACAAGAGATGTTGAAATGGTGAGGCTACAAGCACAAGATAAAGATAGAATTGATAGTAAGAACAAACTTTTCTGATGGCTCAAATGAAGCTTGCTAGAGACAAGTAAATGGAAAAACTTGTCTCTCTTCCATCAAACTGACTAAACATACAAGCATAAAGAAAGGTTTGCTGACCCTGACTTCTCATGTGAATTATCATTTAAATATTTCTAGTTTAGAGTAATAAGAAAAGTAAGAAGGAAAAGTTCTGAAGAGTGTATTGAAGAAATTCTTTACTAAATTTGTCTTAGAAATCAAATATAAAAAAGGCACAATCTAATGACTTGCATAATGATTTTAGTTTTGCTAGTAGATCAATTCTATAATACTCAAGAAACAAATGTTGACTGCTTCATTTGTCTTAGCAAATATCTTGACTGACATTAGATTGGGAAAAAATAGCATTCGTTTAAGTTACAATGGAAAAAAAAAGAATTGAATGCATCACTCATAGAATAATTCTATAAAAACTGCCTGTGCAAAAAAATAGATATTTCTTTTTTTCTCTCAGTCTAACTTTCAGAGGTTATCAATTTTATAGAAACTTTGGTTATTTCCAATAACTCCAACATAAACAAAGGGGAACCACTCTTGACTGATGAATTTATTTTCCCATTAAACTAACCCTATCTCTAACCCCATCTTCTTTTTTCCAGGTAGATCAATAAATAAATAAATAATTCATCAGTCAAGAGTGGTTCCCCTTTGTTTATGTTGGAGTTATAGGAAATAACCGAAACTTTACTTATAAAGCAAAAGTTTTTAATACCTTAACTACATACAAAATGGAAATATAAAATAAAAAACAAACATATCAAATAGACCAATCATCTCTACTTAAACATATCTGATTTTGCTCTAACTTTATTCATAGATTATATTGAGCCTGAAATAAAGTCCTGTAAAATTTTAATATTTTTAATCATTTAATCACAAGAATAAGAATTATTTTGTGTAGTGTGATAGCAGATGTATTATTTCATTTCAATTTAATTTGACATCATTCCATTTAAAGAACTTCTACATAGAAAATGGACTCATGGCCTCAACTTATGGAGATTTTGCAAATTTTCTCAGTCTTGCAGTAGAATTTTTTTTTCAGTATATAATGTCAAAATGTGCTCCAAATTTAGTCAGTATTTCTGAGAAGTCATTTGTAAGTAATCTTTTCTTTGTAATTCATATCTGACAAGTGCTAATGTACTACAAAACATCATAATCCAGATTTTATTAGCTTGTTTAGATCCTGAATTCTAAAGTCTCAATAATAGCCTAATGGTTTGATTGGTTTTGTGGCATGACAATCATTGGTTTATTTAATGTCAAAATCAGTCTGCTTTTCAAGAAATTATATGGTTTCAACTAACTATACTTTTTTTAATCACAATTATATGGTTTCAATATATTTCAAGAAATTATATGGTTTCAAGTAACTATACTTTTTTTAATCACAATTATATGGTTTCCAATATTTCAAGAAATTATATGGTTTCAAGTAACTATACTTTTTTTAATCACAATTATATGGTTTCCAATATTTCAAGAAATTATGTTTTCAAGTAACTAATGATAATAATAATCCTTTGTAAATAATTTTAACTACAAGTAATTATTTTTAACATAAATAATTTGCACATAAGTATTCCTATCTAATACTAATTTTCAAACAGATTTATTTGACCAATAAATGGGAACTATTCTTATCTAATTACAATGACATGGTTTCAAATATTTCAAGGAATTATATGGTTTCAAGTAACTAATAATAATAATCCTTTGTAAACAATTTTGACGTTAAGTAACTATTTTTAATATAAATAATTTGTTTTAAATATTGCTTAAGAATTTTTTTTTCAAAATGTCAAAATGGGCCGCTGATTTAATCAATATTTCTGGGAAGTCATTTTTAAGGTGGTATCAATTTTATAGAAACTTTGGACCATATGACCTTTAGGCACCCCTTTTACGATCTCGTTTCATAAGGACATTTTTTTCATTTATACCGTGAACATCCAATTGTTTGTTAACAGATGATTTTTAGAGTTTTTTTTTTAATTATAAAACTAACCCCTACCCCTAACCCTAATCCCTACCCTAACTCTTACCCTAACCCCTAACAAACAACTGGATATTGACAGTGTAAATGAAAGAAATGTCCTTATGACACTAGATCGCAAAAGGGGTGCCTAAAGGTCATATGTTCCGAAACTTTCCTTATCAATCAGAAGTATATGACATGGAAATGTATTTTATAATGATTTATGTTTGTCTGAATGTTATCATACCACAGCACAATTGTGAAATGCTCTAACTTAGAGAATAGATAATTGCTTTATTGATTGATTGATTTTAACAGCATGTCAACCCATCTTGGGTTATTTTCTGCCTAAACGTCAGGGAATCGAATTCATTGTAGCTTTATACTTACATTTTTCATGTAGTTGTTTCTTAAGAGTTTGTTTATTCGTTGTTGTTTGTTTTTTTTTTTGTTTTTTTTGCACACAGTCCTATCAAAATGACTAATTAGTAAACAAATCTATTTAACCCATAGATGGAATCCCAACAGGTACTACCACCCTGGGTCAGAGTGGATCTGGGAGCAATGACAATTAAGGGGTACTCTACACTCCTCACCATTTTTCAGTTCAGTTTTATACCCTGGACACCCCTATTTGGGTAGGTCTTATCCATCCCCTCACAGAGTGGATCTGGGAGCAATGACAATGAAGGGGTACTCCACACTCCTCACCATTTTTCAGTTCAGTTTTATACCCTGGGCACCCCTATTTGGGTAGGTCTTATCCATCCCTTCACAGAGGATACAGTCAGCACATTCTAAGCCCCACCAACAGGACAGGTAGAGAATAAAGCAATTTCCCATCCAATTTGCAATTTAATGAGAATAGTATCAGAGATGCTGATAGGTATGCGTCCTGCGTCCCTAATGCACAAAAATCTAAAAGGACGTAGTAAAATCATATCTATGCATCCCAGTGTTTTTCTTTTTTTTCTCTCACCATTTCAAGCTAACTGGAAATACATTTCAATAGTTTCTTCGAAACAAATTACACAGGATATGTTACAAGGTAGGAGTTAGACGGCTTTAGTTATTTCCCCCAGATCATATATAAAACCCCTACAATCTATTAAGAAACTTTAGTTGGGACCCATCAATTTTCTTAGGGACTTATTTAAAGTAAATATGTGCATCCCAGGATGCACTAAATCAAAAAAGCTATCAGCATCACTGTAGTATGGTGTCTGCATTTACGCTCATTTTACTAAAAATAATTATTCATGTTTGATTAACTAAAAATAATTATTCATGTTTGATTAATTAAAAATGATTATTCACATTTGATTAACTAAAATAATTATTCACATATATGAAAATAAAATAATTAACAACAATGTAAATATATATACACATTCAATATTACCAGAACTTGCTTTTTGTGCAAAAATAATGATTTTATTTATATCTGGAAAAATTAAAAATTAGAATTTGAATAGTAAGAGAAGGGAAAGTCATTGGTGTCATCCGTGTTTAAAACATAAACAAATCTATTATGGGAGAGCAAAACAATTAATGGATCTGTGAGACTAACTTTTTTAATCACTCCTCTACCTAGGCAATGCTGGGTAGCCACTTCTAGTACATATATAAATGGCAGTTGACATGTATTTATGTATGTCTAGGGGAAACTACAAAAATAAAACAATTAATGACAAAGTAAATATATATACACATTCACTGTCATCAGATCTTGCTTTTTGAGCAAAAATAATGAAGTCATTGGTTGCGTTCATGATTAAAAGATAAATCAATTATGTAAGACCAAAAAAATCAATGGATCTGTGAAAGTAACTTTTTATTATCTCATCCTCAACCCAGACAATGCTAGGTAGCCATTTTAGTTTTACTCTTAAATAAAATAATTCATTGGCAATTCAGTCTCGAAAGACTATGATAAAAGTTTTTGTGTGCCCCTGAGGTTGCAGCGCCTCCTGTGACTATGAAGTCCTATGTAAAATAATTAACGACAATGTAAATATATATACACACATTCACTATCACCAGAGCTTGCTTTTTGTGCACAATATAATGAAGATTTTATTTATATCTGAAAGATATTTAAGAATTAGGATTTGAAAAGTAAGAAAAAGGAAAGTCATTGGTGTCATCCGTGTTTAAAACATAAACAAATCAATTATGTAAGACCAAAACAATCAATGGATCTGTGATACTAACTTTTTTGCCCACCCTCTACCCAGGCAATGCCAGGTAGCCATTCTAGTCATAGATAAAGTAAAGTCTGCAATAACATTAGAAGATAATCTTTGCTGGCCTGTGACTGATAGATAATCTAATGATAGATCTATCATAGCAAAGACATGGACCACTCGGCTATCAAGGTCAGGTAATTTGATTTAACTTAAAAGATGATGTTACGATTTTTGTGGCTATCCTTTGTATTAAGCAGAACATAGTCCTTAGTGAAGAATCCTTGCTTTCCTCCTTGGTGTCCCTTAATACTGGGTATGATCCTTCGGTTGTTCCTTGGTGCTCCTCAGTGTTGCATGTCGTTCGTTAATGAGTGCAAATGGACGTGTCAATATCAGCGATTAAATACTTAACCAAACACGTATTCGGGCCATTGATTGGCTGAGGTTTAAACCATGTGACCTCACTTAGTCTATGAATTTAAAAGTGTATTGCAGCACACCTTATATACCAAAATAAGGAGGTGCGTGGTCTAATGATTAGATTCGTGAAAATGGACTCATCGACCCGAGTTCAATTCCTGGACGAAGCTGTGGGCTTTTCACATGGCGCTAATACCCTTGGGAAAGGTATGAATCCAATTCTCCCTCCAGCTATGGGTAAATAGCAGGGTAGACTGGGCTTTTTAACCATGGCTAGGTAACCAGTCTATGAGAAGGAAAACTCTGAATTCAAACCTGTTAATTCTGCTTAAAAAATTGACCTTGTGTCGCATCCTGCTCATGTGGAGGGGTTGGTAAAATATATATATATATATATATATATATGTATATATATATATACCAAAATAATCCAACAGATGGTGACAAACAAAACTGTAATCGTGCAAAGAAGAACTGAATCAAGATTCTGATTGTTACAATTGCTTCATTTATTTTTGCACTATTCAAATTTGAAACTGGATTATTACACTGGCCGGCTTCATTTTTTTTTTTTTTTTTTTTTTTTTTACAAAAATATATTTTATTACAATCAAAAGAATAATACGATTTTTTTAAATTGGAAGAGAATTATTTTTTTTGTATTGAAAACTTGGACCCTATGACCTTTAGGCACCTTTTGCTTTGCTGATTCATAAGTACATTTTTTTCATTTACACAGTCAACATCCAGTCGTTGGTTAGGGTTAGGGGTTAATTTTATAATTTTAAAAAACTCTAAAAATCGTCTGTTAACAAACAGTTTACGGTGTAAATGAAAAAATGTACTTATGAATCAGCAAAGCAAAAGGGGTGCCTAAAGATCATATGAAACTTTAGTAAAATATCTCAAACTTTTACTAGCTTTTCCAAGTTTATATATAGTGGAATTTGGGTTTAACCATGGGAATTATTTACTTAGCAAACAGAGAAGTACTTTGAACATAGAACATGATGATTTGTGACTCAAACTCACAAACTTAAACTTAATATTTGTGATCTCCTCAGTGTCCACTTGAACACCTATTGTAAGTCCCTACAAGGGGTGTTCAGTTTGCTATAAAAATGTTTTGTGAAACGCACCCTGATCGGAGTTTATCAAAAATATCAATACTTACATTTCCGTGATAAAATTCAAAATGGAAGCACCAAAAATGAACATCTTGGATAGACTGAGAAGTGAAAGTATAACACTGGCCTGCATTAAAAAAAATTTCCAAACGTCAAAGGTTTATCAAGTGATATATGATCGCCATTTTATGCTGCATTCAAAAATACCATTCATGGTTATTTCCTATAAGTCTAACATAAACAAAGGGAACCACTCTTGACTGAAAAATTATTTATTTATTTTCCCATTAAACTAACCCTAACCCTAACCCTAACCCCTTCTTTTTTCCTAGTAGATCAATAAATAAATAATTTATCAGTCAAGAGTGGTTCCCTTTGTTTATGTTATACTTATAGGAAATAACCCCATTCATTGTTTTAGTCAGGTGGACACCCAGGAGTCATGACTCAGATGTGGACTGACTCCCCTAGAGTGTTAGGAGTTAAGGGCAGAAACACTTACCTAAAGGGGATCTCACTTCTGAGAACTACCTGCTGTTATGCTCTCCTTGAGAATACACTGACTGCACATCAGCAGAGTTGTAAGACCCCCATCCTAATGGGACCACCTGTTGACCGTGGGTGGCGACCCGTGATGCTTAAGAATGGAACTCTGGTGGCAGAGCTGTCCATGACATGCAATACTCCACTTTGGCCTTTACTTAGGCTAGACAGGTGGTCAAAGAGGCCTCCTCCAATCAATAGGCTGGTCACCTATGATTGTCCCAACCTTATTGCTCTTATGGCAATCCCCAATCCTTTTTATTATATATGTGCTAGAAAGCGGTGACTGAGGGTCTTAATGTCCCGAGTATGATGTTAAACATAAATCAATTATGTAAGACCATAACACCATTTTTAAAGCTAAATCAATAATGGTGAGGTTCCAGTGCTGGGGCTCTGGGAAATGTGGAGTACCCCTTCATCACTATTACTCCCAGTCCACTTGGACCTGAAGTGGTAGTACCTGTTGGAGTCCCATCTATGGGTTAAATAGGGAAAATATGAGTTTGAAAAAATGTGTTTTAAAAAAAATTGAGTACACATGAAAAATGAATAAAACAATGTCTTCGGCATAAAATAACCCAACAAGGGTTGACATGCCATACAAACCAGCCAACCAACCAACATAAAGAGGATAAGATGTATTACAATTCATAATAAATATGAAACCATGATTTATAAGGAGTGTGCACTGTATAACTTTACAAGCTCCTTACACATTCGTTTTTACTTAAAAAATACAGCCAGAATACAGAGCGTATAAAACACCCTTTACTGTTAAACATGTGGCGATTTAAAAAAAAAAAAAAAAAAAAAAAAAACAAAAAAAACAAAAAAAAACAACAAACTCGATGGGCCTTGACCGGAAAAATGCTCGTGATGTCAAAAAGGATTGACTCCATACCCCCAAAAGGATACCTCAGTCATTTAAATCTAGCCGCAACTGAGTGTAGTCGCTCCTGCTAGCCGGGAGGCATGTCCCTTGCAACAGGCGACGATGACCCGCTCAATAAAGCCTAAGTCATAAAACTACCTCTTGTCTTAAGAGGAATTACGGGGTCGTAGGGAGCTCTTAAATCTCCCGGTGGTCGACAATTGTTCCGGACGAAAGAAGAAAAACAACACAAATGAAAATTACACACATATATTAACAAAGGTACAAAATTGTTGCAAATTTTGATGGCATTTGCTACAAGACTTAACTGAGAGGTGAAATTACAGTTCGTAGGTGAATTAGCGCTAGAATGGGATTCTACTCGCTGTGGTTGTAGAGTGCTGTTGAGACGCGTCCGTCTTGGTCGGTTCTCGTCCGATAAGTATTGGGGTTTGGTTTTGCCGCCAACATCGTATGTTGACGATTCATTCCCTAGCGGCAGGGAAGATGATTCTAATATCGGTTTTCCGATAGCCTTTGTCTCTTTCCTTTCTCGTTCATTTTCAGCTTACCAGCCAACAAGAAGGAAGAACAAGCTTTATTGAGAATAGGAAACAAGTACGAACGAACCAAACCTGTCCCCATAAACACATTCTAATAGAATTTAGTGGTTTTCCTGTTATTTGACAACTTTTTTACAACACAAACAACATAAGAGAGATACATTTAAAAATGTCAATATAGATGACATTTTGTCCTTCCTGAAAGAAAGAAAATCACACCAAAAAATATAAGAATAAACTTGAACTTTACCCTATAAAATTGTCTCTTATAGTGATTCCTGATCCATTCAGCAACGAACAACAGTATACTGTTAAAATCAAGAAAATCCGTCTGACTTCTGATTTAGGTCGGAAAATTAAAACGGAAAGTTTTTGGGTGGTACCCAATGACATTTTAACTACAGTCTATGAATTAACGTTTTGCGAATTGGGTTACGGTTTTAGGGGATTAAGATTTAAGATTGCTTAAAAAATAAACAACAAAAAAACCAAATTACTATACATTTAATTAACCATTGAAATTAATTATTGAATCTATTATTTAGACAGTTGTTTGTATTAGTATTGCAATGTATAATTTCAATTAAACTTAGTTTAAAAAAATATTTTTCAACATAAAATGTATAGTAATTTGGGTTTTATGTTGTTGTTTTTTTTTAAGCAATACGTAATTAAAAACAACCTTAATCCCCTAAAATCGTAATCCAATTCGTAAAATGTTAATTCATAGACTGTAGTTAAACTGTCATTGGGTACCACCAAAAGAAATTTCCGTTTTAATTTTTCGACCTAAATCGGAAGTCAGCCGAAAATCCTTGAAAAAGACGTAAAGAATCTGACTTTCCCTAACTATTTACCGTTTGGCATAAAACAACCCCGGTCGTGTTGACGTGCAATTAAAATCAATCAATCAATCAATCAACCGAAATAAAATAAAATAAAAAAAATGTATACAGCATTTTTTTTGTCTTTAAATAACCCTGGACGTGTTGACGTGCCATTAAACTTAATCAATCAACCGAAATAAAATTAAAAAAAAAAGATATATACAGCATCTTTTTTTTTCGTCTTTAAAATAACCCCGGACGTGTTGACGTGCCATTAAACTCAATCAATCAACCGAAATAAAATCAAAATAAAAAGTATTTTGGGCATCTTTAAAATAACCCCGGACGTGTTGACCCATTAAAACAATCAACCGAAATAAAATCAACTCTTTAAATAACCCCGGACGTGTTGACGTGCCATTAAACTTAATCAATCAACGAAATAAAATCAAAAAAAAGTCTTTAAAATAACCCCGGACGTGTTGACGTGCCATTAAACTTAATCAATCAACCGAAATAAAATCAAAATAAAAAAGATATACACAACATCTCTTTTTTTTCCGTCGGCAAAATCAACTTCCTGTTATTGAAGCATCAAACCTTGAACTACATTCTTTATTTCTTTTTTCAAAATTCTATTATCAAAAATCAACCAGTGAAATAACATGTGTTCATAGATAAGATATATGCTGTGATATAAAGGAGATGATATTGACCAACTATTTGTCACTGTTTGTCTGTTACCAGCAAAGATGAAGCTTTTAGGTGAGATCATACTAAATATCTTCTTTTTTAAAATTCTATTTGATTGATGTTTAAATTTTCAAAATTTTATAATAATAATAATGAAATTTATTGTGTACAGTGCTCAGGTGCACCACAACTCATCAAAGTCTCATGTCAAGTATACAGAATAATGTATTAGTGTCAGGAACATGAACAGTTTACAGTAGTAATATGCATGTATGTATGCGCGTGTGTGCATATGTGTGTGGAGAGGATCATCAGGTATAGTGTCGGCGGACTACAGGAAGCATGGAGGCTTATGAATCTGTGTTGAATCTTTCAGTCTAAAATTGATAACCTTTTAATCTTCTTGTGTTTGAATTATTTATATGAGGCTTGATATGTATTATTTTTATTTATTTATTTTATTTTTATTTATTTGTTTATTTATTTATTTATTACTGTTGTCCGCATCTTTATTGTGGCATGTAAAAACATTAGGTTTACACAGTCATATTGTAACGTAGGTTCAAAGTTATTAGATACTTTGCATACAAATAACTCCGACGAAGGTTAATAGACAAAACATTTAATACATACAGCACATGGATAACAGTAGATACAACGTACATAGTAAAAGAGTACATATAAAAAGGGGTACACAAATAAGGATAAAGACACATTCATGAATGGTACATTGTAACATAAAAGAGTACAGACATGAGACTAGCGATAGTCCATGCTGTAAAGAATTTACAGTAATGTAAGGGGGCGGAGCCCCAACGAGAGGGGTTAGATAAAATCTACCCCATGTGGCTCGTAGTTACTGAAACAGGAAAAGAGAGAGAAAGGGTTTGAACCCGGCGCTTAAATACTATGGTGCCCTAGCGGGCACTAGCAAACTAAAAGGGGCAGACAACTCCACCAGGCCAATGCAAACCAACGCTACAATATCATTCAAAATGAATATCACTAGCAAAATATAAAATTCTGGAATGGCATTAGGGTTTGTCTCATT
Source organism: Doryteuthis pealeii (assembly GCA_023376005.1). Taxonomy (NCBI): domain Eukaryota; kingdom Metazoa; phylum Mollusca; class Cephalopoda; order Myopsida; family Loliginidae; genus Doryteuthis; species Doryteuthis pealeii. The sequence continues at coordinate 104,948,423 of CM042142.1, read as the reverse complement.
TTGATTTTTTCTGACTGTTGTCCTCATCTTTATAAGGAAATATATATACACAACATTTCGGCCGTTGTACTCTCTGGCCTTCAAGTCTTCCTTGCCATCCATTGGTATAGACTGCTCTCACTCCACTACTACAAGTGTCAAGATTTTGTCTATCCGAGCATAGCAATGATTCAACTTAGGAAATCATTTTGAATAGTTTGACTGTTGTGCAAACAAAGCATTGAATAAATGTAATTTTCTTTTAGTATTATTTGGATTATTCGGACTATTGTCCTCATCTTTATTGTTATCTATACAATGTTTCGGACGATGTGCCCGACGGCCTTCTTCGGGTATTTCTTGTCAGACTCGGGAGCCTTCTCGAACTCGGGAACCTTCTTTTCGGACTCGGGAGCCATCATGGAACTTAAAACCCAAACCTTTATTCAATCCATGGGGGTATCCCGTTCTCATTCCGCTAACCATAACTGGAGTACAGGTGTTAATTTTTATTCTATGTTACTGTCGCTCTTGACCAGGATTGAACCTGCAGCCTAGAGATAACTGTCACTTAGAACTGTCTTAACCCAGCACCTATATCCTCTATGCTATGTCCAATTGGAAATACCTGAAAAAGACCGCATGGCACATCGACCGAAACGTTGTACAGATTTTAAAGAACTAGATGAGTACAATAGTCCGAATAATCCAAATGATGCTAATTATCAAGCGTCGTCTCCAAAATTCAGAGAAATATTTTTCTTTTATTTCGTTTTAAAAATGACATCAGTCAAATGTTTGCCGTTATTGTCCACAATACATGTTTTTCAGTTTCTTGGTGATTTTTGTTTTCAATTTTACCCCACCACCTCCATCTCACGTAAATCATTCGAATAAAAACCAAATCCATACGAAAATGGGAAAATGTTTAAGAAGGTTAAGACATAGAGCGAAAGATGTATTTTGGTGAAAGTACGCTGTGTAAGAGAAGAATGCCAGTTTTATTTTTTCTGAATGGATCGGTCAGCGAGTGAACCTGGCTAGATACATCCATGTAGTAGTATGACCAGTTTTGTCACCCTTCCCCCCAACTCAAAAACTTCCGGCTATATGCCGAGTCGTGTGCACATTCGCTGTAACTCACTTTAAGATAAATAGAATTTTTTGCATAAAAATGAGTGCACGAGTGTGCTCACTTCAAATATCAACATACAAATGAAAGGGGTTTAAATATTTATTTAACCAAAGTACAAAAATGAGTGACAATCGTAATCTTACTAGCAAGTTATAATATCACAAAAATGCTTATGATTTGCAAAAGAAAAAATAGACGAGAAGGTTTGGATTAATTTAGTTTATTTAAAATAACCAAAAGATGGAATTGTTTTCGCTGCTTGGTGAAATGAGGGCAGGTGTGCGGTTGAAAGTCAGTTCTGGTTCTGCGTGACGCAGGTGTGGTGTGGGTATAGTATGGCGTGACGCGGGGTACGATGTGGGTATAGTATGGCGGTTCCTTTATCTTGGCCTTGTGTGGTCGGCTCTGGCTGTCTACCCTTAACTGAACTTTTGACTTTAAGTCGGCTTGTATATATAGCAAGTGATAGGGTCGAGAAGGCCTTTGAAGAGTTTTGGGGGAAGATTTTTTATTGGTTGAAAAACATTAAATAGGAGATATTTTAATTGTTTATAAATTTTGTTTTTCGACCGGAAGTTTTGCTGGAGCCTATGCGTAGAACATTTGTTTTTTGTTCATTTCACTTTTGCTGCCATGGGGTTAACATCCGTTTGGTGTCAGCAGCTTATGTAGAGTTTTGTTTTGTTTCGTTTTATTTTTTATTTTTGTTTTGTTGGTGAGTGGATGTATTGAGTTAGTAAAGATTGTGAACCATAAGAGATATCTATTTCTGTTCTAACAAAGTCTTGCTAGGAAAGAGGCTCTGTGACTAACACCGTCAATGATTATGTTCAAAGAGAACAGTCCATTTTATTTCCAGGGGGTATCATCTTTTCTCTACAACATATTGTTTAAGACGTTTCCGAAAGATGTCCATAACTCGATGGGTCATTTCCTGCTGAATGGCAACAATTTCTTAACGAATGGCATCTTTTAATTGTTCAATGAAATCAAATGACCGGGGAACATCTCATTCAAAATTCCCATCGAATGTCGAGAAGTGTGGACTATTTCTCCATCTTTTTGAAACCAAACATTATTTCTATCTTCTCGGTATCTTTTGAGTATTCCTTCTGTTGGTAATATCTTTTGATTTATTTTTTTCATTTTAATTTGCTGTTGTCTTTTTAAAGTCGTTCAATCGATTGTGAACTAGCATTTCTCCCTTCTTTAATGTTTTCGTTTGTTGTCGTAGTTTTTTTGTTTGTCCTTTCAGTCTGAACTCCCAACTAGCTTTTGTGTTTCTGATTGGGTTCTGAAGGGGTTCTTCGATTTTATCACGAAATAATTTTGCTCCTATGTAGATTTGGTTATTTAATTCAGTGATGTTGTCTGTTGGGATTATTATATAACTTATTTATCTTTTTGGTTTCTATTATGACTCTTTTCCATTCTATGTTTCTTGGGGATGGTAATGTACTCTTCTTGTCAGTCATGATCTATATCGTCTCTTTATTATTATTATTATTATTATTATTATTATTATTATTTACTCCTTTTGAGTTTTCACATCAGCATTAGCTGATGGTCTTTCACTAGAGTCTGAGTGACAACAAGTCTTCTCAGGTCTCCAGGACTCTTCTGAGTATTCTGGCAGATTGAAGCAGTGCAGTGTTCTGAATGGTATCAATCCTTCCTCTGATTTCCAGATTTTCCAAACCCTTTTCCAATCCTTTTGGGACCGTTCCAAGTGCACCAACTACAATTGGTATAATTTTGACTTTCATATTCCATAACTTTTCAGTTCTCTGGCAAAGTCCAGGTATTTGTCTATTTTTTCATTTTCCTTTAGCTTCACCCTGTGATCTGCTGGAACTGCAAAATCCACCAGTTGACAAGTTCTTTCTTTTTTGTTTATCAACACTAGGTCTGGTCTTATTGCTGGGATAATGTGATCCGTTTTTATTTCAAAGTCCCAGAGAATTTTATGCGTTTCGTTCTCAAGAACAGATTCTGTTTTATGCATATACCATTTTGTTGTATGGTCAAAATTTATTTTTTGGCATAATTCCCAGTGGATCACCTTCCCAACTCAGTCGTGTCTAGTTTTGTACTCCCGTTGTGCTAGTTTGCTACATTCGCATAGTACATGGTTTACAGTCTCATCTCTATTACCGCATAGTCTACATTTACTATTTTGTTGGGTTTTATCAATTTTTTAATATAGTTTGTCCTTATGGCATTATTTTGTGCAGCAATTATTAGAGATTCAGTTTCTCTCTTAAGGTTTCCTTTTCTTAACCATGTCCAGGTTTATTTCACTCCAAGTTTTTCACACTTGTCGTAGCTGGTGGTTCACTGGAGGCTGAGTGACAGCAAGTCTCCTCAGGTCTCCAAGATTCTTCTGAGTATTCCAGCCGATCCCAACAATGCTGTAGTCTGGATGGTCTCAATTCTTCCTCTGATTTCCAATTCATCCAAACTCTTTTCCAGTCCCCTGAGGATTGTTCCAAGGGCCCCAATTACAATTGGTACGTATTCTCAGTTACCAGCGTTAGCTGATGATATTTCACTGGAGTTTGAGTGACAAGTCTCCTCGGGTCTCCAGGATTCTCCTAAATATTCCAGCTGATTGCAGCAATGCAGTTGTCTGGATGGTCTCAATTCTTCCTCTGCTTTCCAGTTCCTCAAGTCTTTTTTCTAAGATTTTGGGGACCGTTCCCAGTGCCCCAACTACTATCGTTATCACTTTCACCCTCATATTCCACAGCTTTTTCAATTCTCTTGCGAGGTCTATGTATTTGTCTATTTTTTCGTTTTCTTTCATCTTCACCCTGTGATCTCCTGGAACTGCCAAATTTACCAGTTGACAATTTTTTTTGTTAATCAGTACTAGGTCTGTTCTTCTGGCTGGAATAAGGCGATCCCATCTCAAAGTCCCAGAAAGTTTTATGCGTTTCATTCTCAAGAACAGATTCTGGTTTATGCATATATCATTTTGTTTTATGGTCAAAATTTAGTTTTTTGCATAATTCCCAGTTGATCACCTTTCCAACTCAGTCATGGGCTAGTTTGCTGCGTTCGCTTTATTGTGTTAGTATAGCATTCAATTCTAAAGCTAACAACAACAAGAAAGGAATTAATATTTCCTTTAATTCAAACAATTTATTGGCTAGCACAGAAACAACAAATAACAATATAAAGTCCTTCTTGCATATAAAGCTGAGTTTAAGGGACTTACCGGCGCATTGGAGAAGATATCTGGTATCTTAGGGTGATTTCTTGGGGCCCCTCAAATCGCTGCCTCGTGGAACCGCTGGTGGAATCTATCTGTCGGGATTTTGCATATTGCGCCGAAACTTCTGGGCTCATCACGTGATTGGTATATCCAATCACAGAGAGCCTCTCCCTCACTCACTCTATACACAGGAATCACCATTTTACTGACCCAACTGATTAATACATGGTTTATGGTCTCATCTCTGTCACCACACATTCTACATTTGCTGTTTTGTTGTCTTATTAATTTTTGCTTTTATATTAGTTCTTATGGCATTGTTATGAGTTACTCGGTTTCTCTCTTGAGGTTTCCTCTTCTTAACCATGTCCAGGTCTTTTCCTGTGCAACCTCCCCAATTTGTCGTTTGAAGTATCCATATAATTGTTTTTCTTCCCATCTTTCATCCTTTTCTTTCATCTCTGCTTGCATGGTAGTGTTCGATTCTAAAATTCCTAAGTATTTGTAATTTTATTTTTCTCCAAGTGTTTTTATAATGTCCTGATTTAGTAGTTGTATTCCGCCAATTCATTTTCTTTCTCCCTTTTTCATCACTAACATGACACATTTTTTTCTATTCCGTATTCCATCCCAATGTCTTGGTTGTATATTCTAATGGTTTGTACTAGGTTTTCTATTATTTACTCCTTTTGAGTTTTCACATCAGTGTTAGCTGATGGTCTTTCACTGGAGTCTGAGTGACAGCAAGTCTCCTCAGGTCTCCAGGACTCTTCTGAGTATTCTGGCAGATTGCAGCAGCGTAGTGTTCTGAATGGTTTCAATCCTTCCTCTGATTTCCAAACTTTCTAAACCCTTTTCTAATCCTTTTGGGACTGTTCCAAGTGCACCAACTAAAATTGGTATAACTTTTACTTTCATATTCCATAACTTTTTCAGTTCTCTGGCAAGGTCCAGATATTTGTCCATTTTTTTCATTTTCCTTTAGCTTTACCCTGTGATCTGCTGGAACTGCAAAATCCACCAGTTGACAAGTTCTTTCTTTTTTGTTAATCAACACTAGGTCTGGTCTTCTTGCTGGGGTAAGGTGATCCGTTTTTATTTCAAAGTCCCAGAGAATTTTATGTGTTTCGTTCTCAAGAACAGATTTCTATTATTATTATTATTATTATTATTATTATTATTATTATTATCTATATATTGATATGCTAGTACCTACCAACGTGTGTCACCCTCATTCATCACCCCAGATAAATAATGGACCATTCCGTTTTTATTCATGCATGTATTCAAATGTTATATCCTGTCATAACCTCATAAATAATGGACTGTACCGTTGTAATTGTTAGGAAAGGGTATTTGCCTGCTCACCCCACTTATGAGGGCTGGACACAGGGTCTCGTTTTTACGTGGGCACATAAAAATTGCGTCGATCTGGGGGGGGGGAATCAACGCTATTAATTGTACTTTACCGGTCGAGTGGCCGAAGCACACTGGACCCCCAGCCGAGGCCGGATGGATTAGGTAAAGATCAGAGCATAGTAACTGGAACGGATGCTACACTTTGATCCTCCCCTCTAAGCCAGGGAAGTATTTGTAAGGAAAGATAGGTAAGGAAAATAATGTGCTACGCATCAGAGAAAGAAAGAAAGAAAGAAAAAAGGTGAGAGATAGGAAACGAGAGTACTTATCGTCTGTTTCAATCAAATGAAAAAAAATCATAAAAGAAAGAAAAATTGCTATAGTAAACATATGAAACGTAATAATCAGATTATCATTCCCTGGTGTATCCACAGTTTCCGCAATTTATTATATTGTTTTTTCACACCTGCCGTAGCTGGTGGTTCACTGGAGGCTGAGTGACAGCAAGTCTCCTCAGATCTCCAGGACTCTTCTGAGTATTCTAGCTGATCCCAACAGTGCCGTAGTTTGGATGGTCTCAATTCTTCCTCTGATTTCCAGTTCACCCAAATTCTTTTCCAGTGCTTTGGGGATTGTCCCAAGGGCACCATTTACAATTGGTATGACCTTCACCTTCATGTCCCACAGCTTCCTCAGTTCTCTATTATGTGTCTCTTGTATTACTAAAATTTTACAAAAACTTTCTACTGTGTAATTGTATTCGATCTGACGGGCTGACTTCTGATTTAGGTCGGAAAATTAACACGGAAAGTTTTTTGGTGGTACCCAATGACAGTTTAACTACAGTCTATGAATTAACACTTTGCGAATTGGGTTACGGTTTTAAGGGATTAAGGTTGTTTTTAATTACGTATTGCTTAAAAAAATAAACAACAAAAACCCAAAATTACTATAACATTTAATTAACCATTGAAATGAATTATTGAATCTATTATTGAGACAGTTGTTTGTGTTAGTATCGCAAATATATAATTTCAATTAAACTTAGTTTAAAAAAAATATTTTTCAACATTAAATGTATAGTAATTTGGATTTTTTTGTTGTTTATTTTTTTAAGCAATACGTAATTAAAAACAACCTTAATTCCCTAAAACCGTAACCCAATTCGCAAAATGTTAATTCATAGACTGTAGTTAAACTGCCATTGGGTACCACCCATAAACTTTCCGTTTTAATTTTCCGATCTAAATCAGAAGTCAGTCGACTGACGATTGTACGTAAAATATTTCTGAATCTCCTAAACAAGACACTGATACAAATCGGATTCAGATGAATGAACAAAAAAAAAAAATAGTATGATCAATATAATACTAGAAATGGCAGACGAATTTATTTTCTTTGTCATTTAACCAGCAGTAATATCCACCCAAAAACCCGGGTGTAAATTAAATAAAAGAATATTCCCTTAAGTCTAAACATAAAACTTCGATAACAAAAAATTCAAAGAGTAATTCCTAAATGATTTGTTTTCCAGAGAGAAAATGTTTGAACACATCATATTTTATTAAATGGTGCGCACGTTCAATGTTAGGCGTTTTTCTGGCTACAAAGAAAACAAGACAAAATGGCGTATGATGATTCAAATTCCTGTTTACATAATTGAATTTTGTTGACGGCTTTGCACCAAATTCTTTATCTGCTGTTTATTGAAACTTTTATCTTCTCTTTATTAAAATTTCTGTTAAATCCATAGCTTTGTCCAAAAGTAACTGATAAACCCTTCTAAAAAAATACAGCTCACCTACTCTAATGCTAGGGTTAGTCAAAAGTCGGGGTCAGGATTGTGGGGAAGCAGGAGGTATTACGTATTGCCTTTTCTTTGATGGTACCAAATATCTATATGTTATATACTTCTCTTACTTCTTACTCTGTCGTCTATTCTTCTGGCTGGATCTGGTATATCTTCTAAGGTCTCGTCTGGTCTTCTATTGAGGATTCCGGGTCTGGTCTCTGTTGGGGATCACTTGTTATCAAAAGCCCTGTGTCATTGATAGCTTTTAGTAATAAACACAAGACTTCGATTTACTTTTGATGTTACTTTATTCCAGATCCCCAGACCAGACAATCACGCAGTGAGACTCACATCTTGCTAGCTTCGCTTCTAAGTTCTAACTCTAACTGAGTTGCTTACCCCTTAAACCGGAAGGGGCTTCTATCGCCTTCCAGTTCTCACGATCATCCCCAGACCGCAAGGTCAGAGTGAGATCAAACGCTGTCACTCACTCTCAAGGCCATCAGCTGTACTGATCGCTATAATGATTTCTACACTATTGTCATAATCATTAGGTATCTAATGATTATGTAACAGAGGTTTAAAGTTATGATGTTTAAAAGGTAGCTGGATATTCTTGGTGTGTGTTCCTAGGATTTGCTTTTTACCCCAGCCTTATTTGGTGGTCGCGCTGAAAAGGAAGGAATTCAAGGAAAGAAAAGGATAGACAAAGACTAAAGGTAGTTTAAGGATTTAGGCTTTATTCATGGGTCATAGCCACCACGTGGTAAGGAAAGGCCTAAGTTCGAATGGCCGAGAGATTATCTTAGGGGTCAGAAGTGGATCCTTTTTTCCGCATGTAAAAATGATTCAAAGTTATATTTACTTGAAGATACAAACTCCGACAAAGGTTTGATAAACAAAACATTTAATACGTATACAGCACATGGATAAAAGGGTACATAATACAAGGTGTACATAAATAAAGATAAAGACACATTCATGAATGGTACAAGATAAACATAAAAGCCACAGACATGAGACTAAGAATAGTCCATGCTGTGTGAATAACTTACAGTAATGTAACGGGGGGGACGAAGCCCCAACGAGAAGGGGTAGACCTTAACTAACCCATGTGTCTCATAGTTTGAGGAACAGGAAAAGAGAAAGAAGCATTTGAACCAGGCACTTAAATACTATAGCCCCTGGTGAGAACAAGCCACAAATCAGGGGAAGATAACTCTTACAGGCCAAATGGGAAGATAATCCTTACACGCACATGCTCAGAGGGTTCTTCCGGTGTGAAGGCTCATGGGAGTTTGTTATTTTTTTGTATTTCAATCTTATTTTTATTTTATTCTAATCCCACAGTTTTGTAATATTTTGGCACGTGATAGATGCGGCATGCATATGTGTGGGGATTGAATAATGATTAAAAAATATAATAAAATAGTAAATAAAAACATATAAAAAAAATACACACACAAAATAAAAATAAATTAACAGATACAAAAATAACAATCTCTCAGGAGGCCTCCGACAGGAAGACCATTCTGAGCATGCTTAGCAAAAAAGGGACTTCCTGGCACCAAAAAAGAAACTTGGGAGATCTACCTGGAGCTTTCACTAGGAACGTAGTTATTAATTGCTCTGGAAAAATTGTCTCTCCAAGAGATAGCTGTGAATTTTTGTGACACAACGGTTAAATGAAAATACGGTCAGAGAAAAAAAGAAGGAAAATAGAATGCGATCAATCAGATAAAGTTCAAGAGAGTCATAAAAAGGTGTACGACCACAATGAAGTTTAGCCAGTTAGAGGTAATATCTTTATGTGGCTAGTTTTTAGAGAAAATGGGTCTTGAAGAAGTTAATGGTCTGAAAATTGGGGACATAAAGTCTGAGAAGTAAAGTAAATACCCGTTTCTGAGTTGTCGAATCCATGGGGTGTATAGAGGTGGAATCTGCATATATTCAGCCGGCTCAAGCCCCTTGACCAGTTTCAGACCGGCAGTCGGGGTGATAGTAGTAGCAGTTTCTGAGAGTGTCGTCCCAGTAGCAGTAGATAGAAAATAGGCAGGACCCACATCAGTGAAGCCAGCAATCGACTCATAGTTAAGACAACTTTCTTGCCAGCTGAAAACATAGAGTTAAGAGTCCTCTGTTCCACCACAAACTGCACAAAGTGTCACACCTTCCTCCTCCCTTATCGTCCTATTATCAAACTTTGTGTTATGCTTTTTCATCCTTGTGAACCTGTCTCTAACTCGTACCCTCCGAATCGGCCAGCACAGAACATTACAACGTGGGGGTAATCGACATTGTGCAACGAAGGTGCACAAGTCCAGACCGGGTATTATCATACTTGGAAATAAAGTTGAGTTTTGAACTATCTCTCATCTCTCTGTTTCTTTTTCCTTCCTCCATTCTTTTTCAGTCTGACGACCAACAAGTAGCAGACGACATAATTTGGATTGTGAAGCCGTATCCGTCACTTCTAGTCGTGGAAACTCTCTCTCTCTCTCTCTCTCTCTCTCTCTCTCTCTCTCTCTCTCTCTCTCTCTCTCTCTGTTCGGGTCGGAAGCTAAGTAGCCTATCTTTGATCCTATCAGCGACACTGGCGTCGGGCTGGTTATCGTGGAGCCGCTATACATAGTTACACATCGTGGAAAAAGTTTATCTGACATGTTAATTCGTAGTCAGCTTATATATGTGTGCTTACCGGCTCCGATTTTATCTTTTTCTTTTTGGGCAGTAATGATTTATGACCCTCCTGGAATTTTAACACGCGGACATATTTGTCTTATCCAATCAGATTCAAGTGATTGTTTTATTGATTTAAAAAAAAATCTCATTTTGTCCAAAATGTTAGAAGTTTTCGAATTTGGATAGGAGTTATGGTTGGCGCGTATTTTACGTTTTCTTTTCATTGGTTATAAAATATAGGAGTTTATCCTATACCATATATATATATATTACCAACTCCTCTGCACGAGCAGGATGTGACACAAGGTCAATTTCTTAAGCGGAGTTTAACAGGTTTGAATTCAGAGTTTTCCTTCTCCTAGACCGGTTGCCTAACTAAGGTTAAAGAGCCCAGTCTGCCCTACTATTTATCCATAGCTGGAGGGAGATTGGGATTCATACCTTTCCCAAGGATATTAGCGCTAAGTGAAAGGCAATTACCACGTCCAGGATTTGAACTCGGGGCGACGAGTCCATTTCCCATGACTTTAACCATTACACCAAGCGCTTCCTATACCTTATATAGGCTTACTATAAACACCAGTTACAATGTTATTTTATTAGTTTTAAGTGTTTGTACACAAGTTTTGGGTTTTCTATCGTGGTAAATAAGGCTTCAATCTCAATATTTTTATGATAGACATTGTATTCTGAAAAAATTAACGTTTCATTCATTGTTCATTTCTATCTTGGTAAATACAGCTTCAATTTTTATACTTTTATGACACACCTTGTATTCTGAAGAAAAAATGAACGTTCCATTCATTGTTCATTTCTATCTTGGCAAATACAGCTTCAAACTCGGTACTTTTATGACACACCTTGTATTCTGAGAAAAATTAACGTTCCATTCATTGTTCATTTCTATATTGGTAAATACATCTTAAATCTTGATACTTGTACGGCACACATTGTATATCTAAATACAGTCACACACATACACACATACACATGCCCATACATACAAATATACATGTATATATATATATATATATATATATATATACATTATAACACACCTTCAGATCTCTGACTTTCATACTATCATTTTTTTCACATTAATAGCTTAACATTAATCAGATGTAGTACGACCCTACAGAGATTTGCTATAAACAATAGTTGCAATTTTACTTTACTATTTCAAAGCGTTCGTACACGAGTTTTCACATCGACACCAACACGTGGGAGGTAGATGCAGAAGATCGAGCGGCCTGGCACCTTAACGTTAAGCAAGGCACAAAGAGAAGTGATGTGGAGAGGAGAGTAGCCTCGACAGCAAAGAGAGCTAGAAGGAAGAAGAGAAAACAGCAGTCCCAGAAAGCATCACAGTTTGTGTGCTGTCAGTGCACCAAAGACTGTCACTCAGAGATAGGCCACAGCCAATTGCGCAGATACAGATAATTCATTTATCTATTTATTTATTGGACACTACGCCATCGTCCTTAGTGGACGGAAATGCCAACAACAACACGAGTTTTTGGACTTTTTTAATAAACGCTTCAGATAGTGAAAACATGTCGATTTTGACGTGTAATTAGATTTTAACATACATAATTTTAGAAATTTAACCAAACCATATATTTTTTAAATTTAACCAAACCATATTTTTTTTAATTTGACCAAACCATTTTTTTTTAATTTAACCAAACCATATTTTTTTTTAAGTTTAACCAAACCATTTTTTTTTTTAATTCAACCAAACCATTTTTTTAAAATTTAACCAAACCATTTTTTGAAAATTTAACCAAATCATTTTTTTTTAAATTTAACCAAACAATTTTTTTAAAATTTAACCAAACAATTTTTTAAATTTAACCAAACCTTTTTTTTAAATTTAACTAAACCATATTTTATTTTTAATTTAACCAAACCATATTTTTTGAATTTAACCATATTTTTTTAATTTAATCAAACCATATTTTTTTGAATTTAACCAAACCATATTTTTAAATTTAACCAAACCATATTTTTTTGAATTTAACCAAACTATATTTTTTGAATTTAACCAAACCATATTTTTAAAAATTTAACCACACCATATTTTTTTAATTAAACCACACCATATTTTTTTAATTAAACCAAACCATATTTTTTTGAATTTAACTATGCTTTTTTTTTAATTTCTTTAAAACATGTTTTTGATGCTTTTCGTTTTTCTGCCATTCTTTTTCTAATTAAAAAATATGATTAACCCAGACTGTTTTTTTTTGTTTTTTGTTTTTTTCTTGACAGTGATTACACTTTTAATCTGTTCGTTCGCCGTTGATCAAAGCGGGGCTGACCTGTCTGCAATTTTGAAACATCTCAGCAGAAGAGCATTGTTGGCTCTGAGAAGTGCTAAACTTTCAGTGCTAAAAGCCCAAATGGAAATACTTCGTGGTTATATTAGAAGTTTTTTGTCGTTTTTTAAGGGCCAAGAAGGCGATGTAAGTATCTTATTCTCCAATGTATCCATATATAAATGGCAGTTGTGTGTATATGTATGTCCGGAGGAAACTTCGAAAATAAAACAATTAACGACAAAGTAAATTGTTGTGAGGATTTAAGGGGTCAAGAAAAGAACAAAACAACGGGTAACGAAAAGTAGAAAATGTATTAACAGAAAGTAGACAATACAATAGAGAGATGTGGAAATTACGTCCGACGAACAGAGTTATTGGCACTCGCATTGACTTGCTTAAGCCACAATTATCCCTGTTTATTTATAGTAAGCTGTTGGCGCATTCCATTGGTCTTATAGGGTGTGTCACCTATAACATAAATATATATATACACATTAAATATCACCAGGGCTTGGTTTTTGATTAAAAAATAATAATAGAGATTTGATTTATATTTGTGAAGATAATTAGAAAATAAAATTTAAATGATAACAGCATGAAATTTTTTTTCATTTAATATTGTAGATAGTAGACATTAACATTTCTTTTCAGAGTAGCTGGATCAATGCAAGGTCTGTTTTTTTTACATTGGGATTTAAATGAGGATTCAACTCACGATTTAGTAATAATGGATCTGCGGGACTAACTTTAAAAAATCCCCCTCAACCTAGACGCCGCCGGGTAGCCACTGCTAGTTGTATATAAGGGTTGTAACATGACCCCCTCCTATGAGTATTTACGGATTCAAAGGAGCCCTTATTTCTCCGTAGTTGAAGGCAAATTGTCGGACAAAGAAGAAACAACACAAAAGAAAATGCAGACACTTGTATTGACAAAAAATTACATAAATTGTTGCAAATTTAATGGTATTTGCTACGAGACTTATCTGTGGAGGAATTTCTTGTATTTCCTGGTTTTGGGCAAAGTAAGTGAGAGCGTTTCTTTGACGTCTCTCTCCAGTAACGGTTCTTCGATAAGTAGCCCTGTTTTGGTTCCCTGATAACATACGCTGTTGGCATTCGATCCCTGGCGGCAGGGGGAGATAATTAGTTATGGAATTTCCAACACTCCCCGCCAAAATTTTTACCACTTGTAATATTTTACAGGGTTTTATTTTAACAACTAAGATATATAATGCCCTTCTTAATCGCATCCGACCCGAAATAGAGAAAATCCTTAGGAAAAATCAAAACGGATTCCGCAGAAATAGATCAACAACCTCTCAAATATTGACTATACGACGAATCATAGAAGGGGTTCGAGCAAAAAATCTAGAGGCAACGCTACTATTCGTAGATTTCTCTAAGGCATTTGATTCCATACACAGAGGCAAAATGGAACAAATACTACTACTTCTCCCCAAAGAAATTGTTGCCGCCATAATGATGCTCTACAAAGACACTAAAGCAATGGTACGCTCACCTGATGGCGACACAGATTTCTTTGACATCACCGCTGGGGTCCTGCAGGGAGATACTCTAGCACCATATATATTTATCATATGCCTAGACTATGTACTCCGAACTTCACTAGATAACATAAAAGAAAAAGGATTCACACTAAGAAAGGCAAGAAGCAGGCGATACCCCGCACAAACTATCACAGATGTAGACTATGCTGATGACCTCGCACTCCTTGCAGATACACCGGCACAGGCTGAAGCACTTCTACACAGCCTGGAGGAGGCAGCAAAGAACGTCGACCTTTATGTGAACTCTGATAAAACTGAGTTCAGGAGCTTCAAAAAGCAAGGAGACATCTCCACACTTGACGGCAAGCCTCTTAAGTCAGTAGAACAATTCACATACCTAGGTAGTAATATCTCATCCACAGAAAGCGATGTTAACACTCGAATAGGAAAGGCATGGTTGGCCACCAACAAATTATCAGTCATATGGAAATCTGATCTCCCCGACAAGCTAAAAAGACGTTTCTTCCAGGCTGTGGTTGTGTCGGTACTGCTATATGGCTGTACCACCTGGACCCTAACAAAGCGCCTTGAAAATAAGCTAGATGGGAGCTGCACTAGAATGCTGCGAGTGGTCCTGAATAAGTCGTGGAAGCAGCACCCCACAAAAAAGCAACTGTATGGCCACCTGCCCCCCATCTCACAAACCATACGAGTAAGACGGGCTAGGCATGCAGGACACTGCTGGAGAAGCAAGGACGAGCTCGTAAGCGACGTACTACTGTGGAAGCCAGCACATGGGCATGCTAATGTGGGCCGCCCAGCCAGGACCTACATTGACCAACTATGTATGGATGCTGGCCGCAGCGCAGAGGAGCTACCAGAGTCGATGAATGATAGGGAAGGTTGGCGAGAGATAGTCATGGATATCCGTGCAAACTGCGCGACATGATGATGATGATTTTAACAAAGTAGAATAAAGAAAGAAATACAATAAGGAAAAACTATCAAGAAAAAATATAACTTTCATAAAACTCTGATGACAGCTGTGTTGTTATTACTAGTAATCCCGTGTTAACATATTAGTAGTTGATAAAGGATCCTTTTTAATACTGAAATTCGAATGTACAATAGGGTAGGTCGATTTTTCACTTTTTTAAAATATCAAATTGTTCAGGGACGTGAAAGTTGTGTATTAGTATACTGAATACTGATACCAAAAATTAGATCTTTTACTTTCACCATTGTTTGAGGAAATAGCATCAAAGATTCTTGTTTTTACAACATATAGCATAGAAAATTTATTAATTTCAATATTTAAAACAGAAAGGTTATCATTTTAAACGAAACGAATAAAATATTATAACAAGAATTCAAATTGAAAATATGTCCGTCGTCACCACTGATATGCTGCTCTTTACCTAATAATTAAGCTGTAACAGTGATAACATTTTGAAAGATTGAAATCTATTTCCACAAATGAAGGCAAAATATTGAAGAAAAATATTTTGCGGGGTAATTCTTTATGCTAATTTGCAATTTTCACCAAATGGGAGACGTTACAGTTCCAAAATCGACCTACTCTACTATACATAGTCCTGTTCGTGCGGAGGGGTTTGGTAAATTTTTTTTTCTACGTAATTGCCATTTTGGTTGATGCATTTCACTAGGCGCTGTGTAAGTTTTTGTATGTAGGAAAATAGTACTATACATAGTCCTATGTAGGAAAAATATGAGACTGTGCTACGTCATTCTTCCAAGTGATGACAGCCTACTTACCTATTGTTCGTGAGTTCGACTCTCACTGGGTGCCTCATATTTTTGGACTTTCTATTTCAAGGATCGTCTACTAAATTTCCCAAAAAATCCTTGTTTTTACAACATTTAGCCTTGAAATTGGTTAGAAAATTTATCAATTTCAATATTTAAAACAGAAAGGTTATCATTTTACAGGAAACGAATAAAATATTATAACTAGAATTCAAATTGAAAATATGTCCGTCGTCACCACCGACACCTATGATATGTTGCTTTTTACCTAATAAGTAAACTGTAACAGTAATAATATTTTAAAAGATTGAAATTTATCTCCTAAAATGAAGTTCTGAAGAAAAGTATTTTGTGGGGTAATTCTTTATGTTAATTTGCAACTTTTTCCATATTGGAGACGCTACAGTTCTAAAAATGACCTACCCTAATGTACAACCATAGCAAATTCAAAGCATTAATGTTTTCTTCCAATCTAGAAGTATTGGCAATTTTAAATGTACTTGCCGCTAACCATTTTGGCGGTCTTTGACAACTTAAGGCCAAATTTTAAATTTTATTTGTAAAAATAAAGTTATTATTTCTGCTACGGTCCTGCATATTTCGCCTGTTTCTGGAGGCAATTAGATGAATCAACAATATTTTAAAGTTAATGAACTCTTCCGACTTTGTTAACTTTTCAGACTAGTATCTTTACTTCGATAAAAAAAAATAATTTAATACCCTTGGCAAAGGTATGAATCCAACTACTCTCCCTCCAGCTATGGGTAAAGAGTAGGACAGACTGGGCTCTTTAATCTTGTTTAGGCAACCAGTCTAGGAGAGATGGAAAACTCTGAATTCAAACCTGTTAAACTCCGCTTGGTGTGGTCACTACAAGAATAGGCTCAGAATATGCATAATTAGTGATCTATTTCACTAATAATACTGTTGGACACACAGATCAGTACACGGCTGTATTGGAAGTTGAGGCTGCTCTGAAGATAAATTCCATAGTCAGTTGGTATGTCTTTATATAGCATGCTGCTACGTTCAATTATGCAGTTTCTGCCAGCTTATTCTCTGGGTTCTGATTGTCTGCTAGTTTTGTTGTAGATACTTTCATCAGTATATATCCATCACTTGACTACGTTATGTGCTTGGATATGGAGTCTGTATTTAGTTACGGCCTGCCTGCTTTTGTCTGCCAACTGGATACTATCTTGGAACATTATTGAAAAGATTAGTAGTGTTGGGATTGTCTGCCCTTTGCCTGGAAGAGTTATCTTCCCGCTGGGTTTCCGTTTCCGACCACCGGGGATCTGTAGTATTTAAGCGCCTGATTCAAACTCTCTCACTCTCTTTTCTCCTTCTTCTCGGGCTGAACAACATGGGTTAGACATTTGTGTCTACACCCCACTCTCGTGGGGGCCTCTAGTCCCCACGTACGGACTAAGTCAGTAAGTGACTTTAACCATATGGACTATCTTTAACTCCTCCTATATTTTATATGTACATGTACGTAACTATTGAATGTGTCCTTTTATTATATCTTATTTGTATTCTCTACTATGTATTTTGTATTTATATTTTATGTATCGTTTCCATGTGCTTTTATTAAAGTCCATCTTGTTATATCTTTAACACCCTTGTCGGACTTTGTACGTTTCAACAAGTTATACCATATAGTATAACCTTGAACCTTATAGTAGCATATCTTGATTCGACAAATATAAGTGCAACGCAAATCTTTGTCGCTTTGTGAATTTTCTTAATGAAATAGTAACGAACATATGAACGAAAGTGTAGGCAGAAAATAAATGGCGTATCCTTTTGCATGTTCATGGAAAGTCACATGACAATCTCAGGGTTACTTTCTAGTACACTTTTACCTCTGTTCTTTGAACAGTACCGACGTTATTTTCTGTCCATACAGATTGTACATTAAAGCCAGCATGGTTATAAACATTTTACTGTCATCCATCTCAAGTAAATATTCTATACCATTTTTTTTTGTTTGTTTGTTTGTTTTTTGTGACATGGACATACAAAAACTTACACAGTGCCTAGCGAAATGCATCAACCAAAATGGCAATTACGTAGAGAGAAAAATTTACCAAACCCCTCCGCACGAACAGGATGCGATACAATGTCAATTTCTTAAGCAGAGTTTAACAAGTTTGAATTCAGAGTTTTCCTTCTCCTGGACTGGTTACCTAGCCACGGTTAAAAATCCCAGTCTGGCCTACTATTTAGCTAGATGGAGAATAGTTGAATGCATACCTTTCCTAAGGGTATTAGCGCTATGTGAAATGCAAACAGCTTCGTCCAGGATTTGAACTCGTGTCGATGAGTCCATTTCCTACGACTCTAACCATTACACCATAGATATATGTTAAAATAGTAAATATTTCTGTGATTTCTAAATATTTTGGAGAACTTATTTTTGGGAATAGCCTTGTACTGGTATACAAAAAACCCGGATCGTATGACCTGTAGGCACCCCTTTTGCGATCTCGTTTCATAAGGACATTTTTTTTTCATTTACACCGTCAAAATCTGGTTGTTTGTTAACAGACGATTTTTAGAGGTTTTTTTAATATAAAACTAACCCCTAACCCTAAACCCTAACTCTAACCCCTAACAAACAACCGGATTTTGACGGTGTAAATGAAAAAAATGTCCTTATGAAACCAGATCGCAAAAGGGGTGCCTAAAAGTCATATGGTCCAAAAAAACATTAAAGAAGATAAGTTTTGAAATGTGTTGGTTATCTCCCTTTGCAGATTCCAATTAGCAACACGGATTTTGTCCTTCATTTTGTCGCCGATAGATGCCACTTGATTGGGAAACGCTTTTTAAGTAAGTATATATTTCTTATATACAGGGTGACCCAAAAAGGACGGCTACTGGTATATCCGGAAGCGAGTCCCTTTCTAAATTTCAACATAAATAAATAAATAAATAAAATAAGATAAGAGAAAATAAATAAATAAGAGAAAAAGAAAGATAAATCTCAGCTTGCATCAGTTCTAAAAATAGAAATAAGTTTGCATTCCATCTAAAAATAGAACACAAAACTTGCTTACGGATGTAGTTGGAAGTAGGTAATGTGACCAAGGACAAACATTTTCTAAATTCTGTTTTTTTTTGGGGGGGGGGCACCCAGTATATATATTATTATTGATGCAAACTACCAGCACAAACAAAAAACCAGAACACAAATTCCTTTCTTTTTTTTTTTGGGGGGGGGTCACTCTGTATCAAATGTCTTTTGTTCTTAATTGCTTGAGGGGAGGGTAAATGAAAATTTAATTGTTTTGTATTATTTGTATTATTCAGACTATTGTCCTCATCTTTATTGTTATCTGCACAACGTTCCGACCGATGTGCCCTCCGGCCTTCTTCAGGTATTTCTTGTCGGACTCGGGAACTTGGGAACCTTCTCTTCAAACACGGGAACCTTATTGTTGGAGGGCACATCAGTTAAAACGTTGTGCAGATAACAATAAAGATGAGGACAATAGTCCGAATAAAAAATCATAGAATTGAATTGTTTTCTTGGGGTGGGGGTACACACTTTAATGAGAAGGATTTTTTTCGATGTCTTTTGGTGTGAGGAAACAATAAATAGGCGTCCTGTTAGGTGTCACATGACAGTCCATAAACCTATTCTCGGCCTCTTTTTGCCTCTGGTCTTTAACAGTATATATGTTGTCTCTGGTCCTACCATGAAACAGTAAAACAACATAGCTATAACTACTGTCTGTAGTGAATGAGAAAAGTTTCCCCTTCGGTCACATGACTAACTCCCAACTACATCCGTAAGCAAGTTTTGTGTTCTATTTTTCGCCGTGATTCAAAAGTTTTTAAATGACTGTCTGTGGTTGATTAGAAAATGTTTGTCCTTGGTCACATTACCTACTTCCAACTACATCCGTAAGCAGGCTTTGTGTTCTATTTTTAGCTGGGGTGCAAACTTATTTCTATTTTTATGACTGATGCAAGCTGATATTTATCTTTCTTTTTCTCTTATTTATTTATTTATTTTATTTATTTATGTTGAAATTTAGAAAGGGACTCCGGTAGCAATGAGGAGACTCCCGCTGATTAACTCTTGCAAACCATTCACTTTACACCTATTTACTATTCACCTAAACTACTACCTGAATCCCTTGACGGTCCTGGGAAGTATGGGAATTAAAACTGTAAAAGGATTAACTCTCACTTGTGGGGGGAATTACCGCAACTTTCAAGTTCGGACACTGAATGAAAAGACAAGACAAGACAAATATATTTAACAACAAATTTAATATGTATAAACAAAAAAAAGGGGAAAGATAGATTTAAGGATAGTTTTTGCAAATTTTGGTGTGATTTGCGGAGAACTTAACTCAGAGTCCGGTTAACAAAGTTCTTTGAAGTGAAGAATGACCCGCCAACCTATCGGCAGAGGCAAGTTGAAATTTCGTATGTTTTGTTGGTGATGAATTTTAGAGGTTGCTTTTAGGGAAGCTGTCTTTGAGTTGCAAACCCTAATTGAGTTGAGATGATTTCTGTAGTATAATTCTTTCAAGTTGAATTTGTCGAATTTCAAGGTTTGCTCCTGGAAGCGAGTGGCAACTTATTTACCAATTCAGTCTGAGGGAGTTAACTCATTCAGGTCCTTACAGGTTTAAGCCGAACCGACCACTGACTGTTTTCTCGTTAACAGTGGGGATCGATGACGTAGCAGAAGGGCACTGGAATCTGGCGCCTTAAAGTCCCAAGGCTTTCGGGTTAAGAAATGGGACATATTTTTAATAGACACGTCATCTTTAATCAAGTTTTTATTGTGATTTTTAAAGGAAATTTTCATATACATTTAAATTCGCGTTTTCTTTTTTTGACATATACTTTAGTCATTTTTTATTTGATTTTTTAAAGGAAATTTTCATAGAAGACCCCTAACCAAAACATATCACCGGTAGCTTGTCTGACCTAACCAAACAAACATTCCATTGAACATTCTCACTAACCCTCTTTTAACAGAAATAAGGTAGACAACTTGTAACGTTACAATATGACTGTTGTGAAGGAAAGATACAAGGCAAATATAGCGTGTATATTTGGGTTAACAGTTTATTCTGGGTTAGTAGTAATATGTTAGAGTGTATACATTTCTTTTGTAAATGTCTTTAAGAGTAGTGTAATTGTCTTTCAGAGTTGCCAGAGGAATTTCTCCTGGCGGGGATATATTTATAGGTAATACAAGGAGTTTCAAATACACTTATCTTAATTATATTAATCTTTGCAATGTCTCTACGTTGTCCGGTAAAGTCGCGGTAGTTCTATTCTTCTGCTAGTATCAGCTAGTACTGCCCCTGTTGCCTGTCGGGTCTGTTCTGTGGAATTTTAGGGGTCTGCCCCTGGCGTCTGATTCCAGGAACTAATAGGGGCAGATAACCCAATTTCCGATACTTTGTTATAATGTGTATACTGTATGCATTGTTGTACATTTACCCGCAATAAACCTGTTGTAGCACATTTATCGTTGTAAGCTTGTTTCTTTAAACTTCATGCCCAAAATATTGTCTCTCTGCGCAATTTACAGTTACATTTTTTTGTGGTAATTTATGAGGAAGTGCGTCCCGGTCTCCTGCCTCAAGAATTACTGCCCGGTGACTATTAAAATAACGACCCAGCTCAGTCTATTCAAAACTATCCATCTATCTATCTATCTCAATTTGTTCATATTTATCTATATTACTTTAAATACTAAGATTTTTTTATTCATGTTTGTTTAATGTCTTGTTTTAGTTTAAAATAAACAAGAATTACGACAAAAAAGACGCGACCCCCCCCCCCCCCCCACAAATATTTACTTGTCGAAAATATCTATCTATCTCCATTTGTTCGTATCTATCTATATTATTTTGTTTGTTTATCTATCTCAGTTTATTCAAAACTATATATCCATCTTCATATCTAAACAAGAATCACGACAAATTACGATAAATAAACAAGAATTACGACGAGCTGGGGTTGTTATTTTGATAGTCACCGGGTAGCGGTTTTTGAGGCGTGAGACCGGGACGCACTTCCTCATAAATAAACCTTTTTTGTTACAATTCCCAAACACTTTTCTTACCGTTTCGTGTTTCTTTCTTTAAACAGTCACTGATTATATGAGATGCAAAGCTTCAGTCACAGAAAAGGAAACAGGTTTGACTGGAACCTGTCTAAAGAGGTACCAAGCGGAATCAATCGAGTGCGCATCCCAAAAAGTTCTAAATCTGCTCATATTGCTCAAAGCAATGATCCAAAAGCCAAATAACTACTTGCTGACTGCAGGACCCAAAATGTAAACAAGATCCGTCCTTGTTGCTTCGTTTGGTATTTCACACAAGCCGGATTATACCTGGGTTGTCTTGTTCGTACCTCCGCGAATCAAGAAGCTGGTTTTCTGATACGAGGTGAAACTATTTTGTGTATGTACTTCAAATTTAGATTAATTAATCAATCGATAATAACTCCAACTATTTTGTGTATGTACTTCAAATTAGATTAATCAAATCGATAATAAAATCTGATTATTTCCTATAACTCCAACTATTTTGTGTATGTACTTCAAATTAGATTAATCAATCGATAATAATCTGATTATTTCCTATAACTCCAACTATTTTGTGTATGTACTTCAAATTAGATTAAATCAAATCGATAATAAAATCTGATTATTTCCTATAACTCCAACTATTTTGTGTATGTACTTCAAATTAGATTAATCAAATCGATAATAAAATCTGATTATTTCCTATAACTCCAACTATTTTGTGTATGTACTTCAAATTAGATTAATCAAATCGATAAATAAATCTGATTATTTCCTATAACTCAACTATTTTGTGTATGTACTTCAAATTAGATTAATCAAATCGAAATAATAAAATCAGATTATTTCCTATAACTCCAACTATTTTGTGTATGTACTTCAAATTAGATTATCAAATCGAAAATAAAATCTGATTATTTCCTATAACTCCAACTATTTTGTGTATGTACTTCAAATTAGATTAATCAAATCGAAATATAAAAAATCTGATTATTTCCTATAACTCCAACTATTTGTGTATGTACTTCAAATTAGATTAATCAAATCGAAAATAAAATCAGATTATTTCCTATAACTCCAACTATTTGTGTATGTACTTCAAATTAGATTAATCAAATCGAAAAATAAAAATCAGATTATTTCCTATAACTCCAACTATTTTGTGTATGTACTTCAAATTAGATTAATCAAATCGATAAAAAATCTGATTATTTCCTATAACTCCAACTATTTTGTGTATGTACTTCAAATTAGATTAATCAAATCGATAAATAAAATCTGATTATTTCCTATAACTCCAACTATTTGTGTATGTACTTCAAATTAGATTAATCAAATCGATAATAAAATCTGATTATTTCCTATAACTCCAACTATTTTGTGTATGTACTTCAAATTAGATTAATCAAATCGAAATAAAATCTGATTATTTCCTATAACTCCAACTATTTTGTGTATGTACTTCAAATTAGATTAATCAATCGAAAATAAAATTAGATTATTTCCTATAACTCCAACATAAACAAAGGGGAACCACTCTTGACTGATAAATCATTTATTTATTTTCCCATTAAACTAACCCTAAGCCCTAAACCCTAACCCTAAACTCTAACCCTAGTAGATCAATAAATAAATAAATAATTTATCAGTCAAGAGTGTTTATGTTGGACTTATAGGGAATAACCTAAAATCTTGTTAAATGACAACTTCTCGAATGGAAAGTGTTACCAGAGCACTTTGATAAAAAAAATCAACAATAAGCACTTTAATAAAATCAGTTAAAAACTAACACAATCTTTTGTTATTTACTCCAGCGTCTGGCAACGGACCTGTCAAACGCTCATGAGGTCATCAATCATCTTACCAACAGCAACCTTGAACACCTTTTTGATCTCCATCTTTCTAACACACGTGGGCATGCCTACAAAGTCAGAAAACAGCATAGCTCACATGACTCTCGGAAACGTTTTTTTCACGCTCAGAATTGCCGAAGCATGAAATAAGCTGCCTGCGTCCGTTGTAGGCTGCCGAAACACTGCATCTTTCAAAGCCTCCATGTTTCCTGTACTCCTCCAGCATTATACCTCCCATTCATACACATATGCACGCACGCGCACACATACATGTATATTGTTACTGTATGCTAGTCATGTTCCTGACATTAATACATTATTCTATGTACTAGACATGAGACTTTGATGAGTTGTGGTGCACCTGAGCACTGTACACAATAAATTTCATTATCATTTCATTATTATATGGGTGCTTGGTAAGGTTTTATATTTGTAAATTAAAACTCCCATAAATAAGTTAGAAGAAAAGAAAAATAAGCATTCAATAAATGTAGTGAATAAAAGGATGTGTATTTTTAAAATATAACTTTTTACAATGTTAAAAGTTGTAAGAGTTCGTAGACAGAGTAGAGTTAAAAGGAAGAATTTACAATAAAAAGAAAGGTGTACTTAAATGTCTGGAAGTTAATAGTTTACTGGCCGGTGGTGAAAGAATATTTTTGTCTGCTAGCGTTGTATCATCATCAGTAAAGAGTGACGCTGTCTGTTGGGTTCATTAACTCTTTGTACTAGGTAAGCAGTCGAGGAGTGTTGTTGAGGATTCCGTCTATTTAGCCAAAAAAGGGTCCTATTTATATTAGTCTGATGGATCAAAAGGGCTCGGTCGAAAACAAATATTGTTTTGGGTGCGAACGCTTCCGATTGGTCCAGAATTCTTATTAATTTATTATTTTTTTATTTTATTTTATTTTTTTTTACTTATTTGAACAATGCGCCGAGCCAGATGCGTACAAACCAGTTTTCCTCATTATTGTTTTGAACTTCACTGGGTGAACATCCGGTTCTCTGCATTAATCTTATATCACCATCGGGTGTTCGTAAACCCTTCGTCCGTTATGATAACAATAGCAACACCCTCTTGTTAAAAATTAGACATTAATAATTGTGACGGAGAACGAGTACTACCGTACTCATTTAGAAAAGGAGCAAGACATTGTCTTGCTTGCCGGAGTCGAATCCGCGCCCTACCGCATGTAAAAAGAAAATGCGATTTAGGCGTTGCATGGACGCGAGGTTCAATTCAGGTGCCCGGATGTTGGGGGCCTTCACGCGTCCATCCGAATGCACAATAATTGTGCGTTGCATGGGCGCGAGTTTCGATTGATGTGCCCGGGTGTTGGGGGACTATGCCCATAAATAACTGAAGTGAGTGGAGCGCTGGGCAGAAGTAGTTGGCCTACGCGAGACTGCAGTCAGTGAAGAAACACTTTGTGGACGACCCTGCATCAGAATTTGTTTTTAATTCAACATAATAATAAAAAAACGAATTTTAAAAAACAGTTATACACTATGAGAATCTTTTGTTATCTATATATTAATTCTGGTGTTCCTAAATTTTCCGTTTGTTATCATCCTTCAACACCCTCTTGTTAAAAATGAGACTGTCCAAATCATACAATCATGCAATGCAAAAATGTAAATCTAGATTATGTGGTGTCGCTTAATCGCAGATTTTTATCTATTTCACCTAATTTTAAAAATGAAACATCCCAAATGCTCTTGCGCTACTTAAATGCCAAAATAAATTAGAATAAATTGAAAGAAAAAAAAAGGAAGTTTCATGTTTCTTTTATTTGCAATATTGAAATTACGAAATATATTTTGTAATTTTGATCTTACGTCGCCCCGTGACTAGCAATACCTTATCAACAAAATAGAATATGCAACTGTATTGATCTTGAAGTTTTTGTAGAATTAAATACTTGCAATTGATATGTGTATTTAGTATTAAGTATCATATCGATTGTTACTGGATATTTTTATATAATTTATTTCAAAGACAACAGCAGGTTTTGACTATATATTTTACTCTGGGGTGATCAATAACTGGTTCAGTTCACGTGTCGTTATTATATTGCTTAGGTATACCCAATTATCGAAAAATCGTGTTTTTTTTTAAAATACTATTTTGAGCACAACCACCCACCCCATCCCCGTTTGAAAAAAAATTACCAAAAATCAGGAAATTATCCGATTTTAATGAAATTGTTAGTGTTGATTTATCAATGAATTAATTTTATAATGCATCAGTTATTTATTTCAAAAATTTCTGATTTTTTAGGTCACCTAACTTCAACCCCCCCCCCCCCGTTTTTGGGGCGCAAAATATCGGTGTGGTATAAATGTGATTGATACTATTTTCTGCATGAATAAAAAGACTGAAGGTGTGAATAAAAGAAGAAAAAAATTAAGAATCTGCTCGGGTAGTAAATAAATGCCGAAAATCAGAAAATAAAATTGAAATAAAAAATTAAAAAATAAATTTTTGGAGATTTTTAAATTTTTTTTACTCATTTCGATAATTATTTAATTAGCTATTATTTTATAAAATAAAAAATATACATTAATATTTGTTCCGTTTAAAAGAGTGGGGCACTAAATTTCCAATACAGTTTTCGACCAAAAACATATGGGTGATTGATGCTAAAGTAAAGTAGTTATTAAAAAAATATGTTTTTAGAATCTAATAATATGACATTTTAAACTTAAAATCATGCTGTTCATATTTTAAATGAATTTTATATATTAATTTATCATGTTTTAATGTATTAAAAATAAATTACATGTTTTTTTTTACTGATGTTATGTTACTAATTTTCGACCTAGATAAAAATTTAACCTTAAATAATCGATTTAATTAATTTGAATTCGTTTTTAAAATGAATAGCAGCCGAATTTTGGGGTATGTGATGTTACTGTATTTGAACCCTTAAGAGTTACTGCCCTTTATCCAAGCAGACTGTTTTGGGACAATAAAAGATGGCTCCTTAAACCTTCACACGTCGTTCGAGTGTATTCCATTTAATTCCGATATCTAGACAACGTATACCTAGTATTGCTATTTTTTCTTACATTTTTTTTTCTACGCAGTGTAACTTTCCAATATGAAATTTTAAACGTGTAGGCCTCCGTAAATTTGCCCCAATTGTTTTTCTCATGAAAAACGAGTTATCTCCCTCTAACTCTGTTTTTGCACATAATATCTAGTGATTATGCGAACATCTTTTCCCATTTGAATCAGTGGACGAACTCAGCACCACTGAACTTGTGCCATCTATCCGACGTCGTACTGATTAATGAAGTGTACTGCTAATTGATTCCATTATTTTTTTTCGATTTTATCGATAACAGTCCCCCCCTCCGCCCTCTGCGTGGGGGCTAATGAAGATCAGTCTGTTTGAACAGTTCAACCTGGAAAATATGCTGAACCAAACAGTAAGGGTCAGGCCGATGAAGTTGACTCACTCTCGGCAATTCGAGATTTATTGACTGACACTAATATAGGTAATTTTCACCTTTAGTTGGCTAAATTCCTAGCAAATAAGGCAATTAGAGTAACCTCCCTTGACTTTCACTTTGAACTAAGCCGGTAGCTATTTTGAAAGTCTCCGTACGAAATAAACAAATCTTAGAAACTTTTTCGAAAACAATACAACTGCATGCTTTAACACAAAAATATCATAAAATGTCTTCTTAATAACAATTAAGTTCATTTCAGATAATTTTATGCTAGGAATTTAGCCAACTGACTTTCACTTTGAAACAAGCCGGTAGCCATTTTGAAAGTCTCCGTGCGAAATACACAAATCTTAGAAACTTTTCGAAAACAATACAACTGCATGCTTTAACACAAAAATATCATGAAATGTGTTCTTAATAACAATTAAAATGAAAATTACCCTAATATGTATTCTTGTTTCCCTAGTTCTTCAAGTTCACAATAGAATCAACGCATAAACTGTCATTTATTCATTTATTCATTTATCAGGTGCGTGTAATTTTGTTAATGAAACAGACTTTAGTTTTACGCAGAAAAGTGATGCCCATTTAAAATACACACGCATACATACTTGTAGTTTAACAAACAATCCAAGGTAGATAACTCTTATTTCATATTTTACTGCCAGTAAGTGTTCCGTATTATCTTGATCATTTTGTTTCACATTGAAATAAAATTTTTAAAAGTTGTCCAGGCATTTTCTTTTGTATACCAACATTCCCACGTTTTAAAAACACGGTAAAAACATTTTCATATACTTCTTTTTTATTTTATTTATCAAATAAATTAGTATATTCATTTTTGAAAGGGGAGATAATAAAATAATTTTTTAAATTTTTTTGATTTTAAAACGGTTACCAAAAATCAGGGAATTGTCCAATTTTAATGAAATTTTCAGCACTTTATTTATTGAGGACTTAATTTTATAATGATTAGCTAATTTTATCTAAAAAAAAAAAAAAAGAACTTGAAAAAAATGTTTTTTTATTAAATAATATTGTAGAGGATAATAATTATTTTTTGTTCATATGAAAAAAATCTCATATGAACAAAAAAAAAAAAATGATCGGTACCTAATTTTTACATTTCTAGAAAGATCAATTTTTTTTAACTTTAAGGGGCTCTGTTCTCGTTAGTTAAACTACTTAGAGAGCTCCACCTAACAAATGTAATATACTAATTTTCATGGATGTAATTACACTACCTTTTTTTCGTGAATGTGATATACAAATTTTTTATGAATGTAATACTAATTTTTATGGATGTAATATACTAATATTCATGAATTTGTTGTAATTCTATCTATCTGTAAATAAATATTTCTATTTCTATTTCTAAAGAAGACTGGAAGAAATATACTAACCCTTAGACCTAACCTTAAGACATATGAGGGGGCGTCAATAAGTTTATGTCCTGGGTATGATCCATCTGATGGTGAGCCTCAGGTTCTGTTATTTTGGGGAATGAGAAGTATCCCTATATTGCCTTTACACTCTTGTAAAGAAATCTGAGGTATGGGGTTATTGTCCTTGTCTACGAGCCTCGCTATCAAACCAACCAATCACGGGCCAGCATTCTTTGGCAGCAAAGCCAAAGAGGCAAATTCTTCCTCTTTCTGATTCATCAGCACCAGAGTTGGACGACAGAAAAAGGGCATCTCTTATATCTGTAGAATAATCATACTAATCTGATTCACCAGCACTGGAGTCAGATAACAAATAAGGGCGTCTCTTATATCCATCAGTGCGAGCAGATAGCCGTAGCTAAGGGGCTCCGATACTACCCTACCTCAGGATCTCAGATAAGTGGACTATTATTCTATATAACATTCCCGCAGACAAATCGAAGTTTGCAACTATTTGTTATGTACACACGTAATACATGTCTATTCGAATTCTAAGTTTGTGTTTGTGATTTATTCTTTAACTCTAACTTGTCTGTCACCACTCGTGGTCTGAATCACCACACTCTGGCCCCAGAGTGGAAGTACCTATTAGGGTCTCTTTATGATTCAAATAGATCTGTTTGAAAATTATTTGTACTAGCAAGAATATGCACCCTCCATAGGGTGCAAGTATTTAAGTTTTAATGTAATAAAATATTATATCAAATTAGAGAGGCTAATGAAACTAAATAGAAATGCAGATAAAAAGATTTGAAACAGGGGGGAGGGTATAATCGAAAAATAGAACAACTGAAACTTGCTCTTCTATCACTCCTATCTTTCATTGCTAAATTTTCCTAATTTAACTATTCAGTTAAAATAGGAAGTAAAGAATAAAATGACAGTTATTTCTTCTTGTTAAAGGATTTCTTTTAAGATTCATCCCAGATATTTTTGCTCATATTCATTAAGATAAAACCAAACAATTAGAAATCAATAATACCAAGCACATATCTATTAAAATCAAATATTTAATAAAAATCAAATATTTAATATCAATATGCAAATTAGCCTTTCTGTTCACACTGTAAACCGCTATTTTGTTGTATATATAAATACAATTGCATGTTATTAGTATGAAGATAAAGCCAACAGTATTAATCATGTAAAACAATTTTATTAATAATTGAGGTTTAAATAAAAATAAAATAATGGAGAATGTGATGTAAATAACTAAGGGAACTGTGACTTAAGTTTTGGTTACAGATGGACAATCACACAATCTCCATTATAATAAGATTAGATAGGAATATTTCATATCATATAATCATGTGCAAAACTCTTAAGAAACCTTACAAAATATAAATATATATATATTTACCAACCCCTCCGCACGAGCAGGATGTGACACAAGGTCAATTTCTTAAGCGGAGTTTAACAGGTTTGAATTTAGAGTTTTCCTTCTCCTAGACCGGTTGCCTAACCAAGGTTAAAGAGCCCAGTCTGCCCTACTATTTACCCATAGCTGGAGGGAGAGTAGGATTCATACCTTTCCCAAGGGTATTAGCGCTAAGTGAAATGCAATTACCAAAAAATAAATATAAATATAAATTTCCTAACCTCTAGACATAAAATAACCCTAGACAGGTTGACATGCCATTGAAATCAATCAATCATAAATTCATAGCCTGACATGTAGTTATTAGCTGAACTTTTTACTTAATAATAAACTAATATATTGTTAGTAACTGAATTAAGTGCATTGACAAAAAAGGAGATTATGTTGAAAAAATAAATGCTTTTTTTTTTTTTTCTGAATTTTTTCAGAATTGGGACTTGATAATTTGGATTATTTGGATTATTCAGACTATTGTCTTCATCTTTATTGTTATCTGCACAACATTTTGGCCAAATATATTGGATCCGTACCGATTAGAGACTATTGATGGAAGAAATGGTAACAAACACCAATAGAATCAGCTGAATTTCAAACAGCAAGTTTTATGACAATGCACCACTAAAATCTACCAGTATAAATCAATCAGAAAGTAATGTCAACTTTTATTAAAAGAAAAATACTCAACAAAAAGCAAAAAGTTACTTTATAAAAATAAGGTTATTTCCTATAACTCCAACCTAAAAAAGGGGAACCACTCTGATTGACTGATAAATTATTTATTTATTTATTGATCTCCTAGGAAAAAAAAACAGTTAGGTTTAGGGTTTAGGGTTAGGGTTAGTTTAATGGGAAAATAATGGGTAGATTAATTAACAGATAAAATTCATTCAGAGTGGTTCCCCTTTTTTAGGTTGGAGTTATAGGAAATAACCAAAAAGAATTATGAAGCTAAAAAATAATAAAATTTGGTGTTTAAAACTGGACCTATACACCATGATATATAGGAGGTGCAAGATGTACTGGTTATCATCATTAAAAATAGACTCAGTGACACAAGATCAAATCCTGGAAATGTTACATGATTTATGGATGGTCAATGAATTATGTACATACCTGTGGTAAGAATATTTTTGAATAAGATTTGTTAGATTTAAAATCGGAGGAAGTTAAGTGGGGAATTTCCATAACTGTTTGAGTTATGATTGGCATGTGGATGACCCCGTCTTGAACCCTCCGATAGCACGCAATTACAGGCGTTAGATAGTTTTAGTCAGATGCGAACAGGTACCTAACAAGAGAGGATGTATAAGAAAAACAACCAATTCTCGTTGATAAAGTCATTTAAACAAGAAATGACATAATGCACAGACACCCAGCCCAAACAAGAAAGAAGAAACAATCCACAGGATCAGAAATAAGTTCAACAAGAGAAGATGGTGATGAGTTAGAAGCAGTAGAAGCAAGAGTAACAAGTAAAACCCCTCATCCCATCTCTACTCTGTCTGTCTGTCTGTCTGTCTCTCTCTCTCTCTCTCAATTATATATACCAATGTGTTATAAGGGGTATATTAGCAGCAGTAGAAGCAACAAGTAACAAGTAAGAACCCAATGCCATCTCTACTCTGTCTGTCTCTGGTTATTTCCTATAAGTCTAACATCAACAAAGGGGCACCACTCTTGACTGATACATTATTTATTTATTTTCCCATTAAACTAACCCTAACTCTAACCCTAACCCCATCGTCTTTTTTCCTAGTGGATCAATGAATAAATAAATAATTTATCTGTCAAGAGTGGTTCCCCTTTGTTTATGTTAGACTTATAGGAAATAACTGGGCTCTTTAATATTAGTTAGGCAACCAGTCTAGGAGAAGGAAAACTCTAAATTTGAACCTGTCAAACCCCACTTAAGAAATTGACCTTGTGTCATATCCTGCTTGTGCAGAAGGTTTGGTAAGTATATATACACAATGTTATTTTCTTAGATAAAGAAGCTGTTAAAAATTTAAATTCTCACTAGGGAGAAATTTTAAAATGCTCTTTTTTTTAAGGAAAAAATTAAAACAAAAACATGCATTTTTTCACAGGGACAATTCCCATATACACCCTTTCAATCATTCATTTAAACCTAATATCCACTATTTCTTGAATTTTTGAGATGGGCTTGATAATTAGTATTATTTGGATTATTCAGACTGTTGTCCTCATCTTTATTTTTATCTGTACAACGTTTCGGCCCTCCAGCCTTCATCAGGTATTTCTTGTCGGACTCGGGAAGGTTCCTGAATTTAAGAAGGCTCCCGAGTTCATCAAGAAGGTCCGAGTCCAACAAGAAAAACACACATTCTATTTTTCTCCCAATGATTGATTGATTGATTTTAATGGCATGTCAACCCATCCAGGGTTATTTATGCCTCAAGGTTAAGAAATGCATTCATTTTGTTACGTTTATATATTTTATGTCATTTTTTCTTTTTTTTTTTTTTTTGCATATGGTCCTATTGAATACAGATGTGTTGTCTAAACAACTTAACATCTCTCGTTTCATTTTGAAAAGATTTCCATCACTGTTTAGACAACACATTATTCACCCTAATGTCCTGATGAAGATTTTATTAAAAAAAAAAATGTTTTAACACTGACTTCACCATCTATACATATATAAAGGACAGTTGTTTCTATGTGTATGTCCGGAGAAACTTCGAAAATAAAACAATTAATGACAAAGTAAATATAATATACACATTAAATATCACCAGGGCTTGGTTTTTGAGCAAAAATAATGAAGATTTATTTATATTTATGAAGATAATTAAAAAAAAAAAGATTTAAATGATAACAGCATAGAATATTTTTGCATTTAATATTGTTTTACGTGGAGATTTTAATGGGACATCCTGCGAGGGTCCAATTCATGATTCAGTTATAAATTATTACTGAATCATGAGTTGGATCCCCAAAGGATGTCCCATGGACCTGCGAGACTAACATTAAAAGATTCCCCTCTACCCAGGCAACGCTGGGTAGCCGCTTCTAGTCTAAAAATAAGTTTATCTTTTTGGAATAGCTTTTTCTTATTTGTACATACCATCAGATTTATTTCCATATTTTACCAACCATTTTATAACTTAGCTGAACATTGTCAATGACCAGCCAGAAATGTAAGTAAATATATTAGTATGTATCTCTGCCCAGAGTTGGTTACTGTGAAGCATTAACGTTGGTTGGTTGGTTGGTTTTATGGCATGTCAACCCTTGTTGGGTTATTTTGCACTGAAGTAAGTCTTTTTTGGCATTTATATGTTTTCCGGTAATCTTTAACTTTTTCCTCGTAAATTCCTACCATAAAATAAACTGAACTCTCATTTTATGTCCGTGTTTTTGCAATAAATGTTTTATTTTTCTTGCACCCATTATTTTACAATACTAAATATATTTTCTATATTTATTTTAATATTCACTTCAATGTGTATATTCTAAAAGTTTTTATTTTGTGAGAATGGTTAGTTTTAAAGTGGGGGCTCGTTTTACAATTTAGGCATAAATTGGATCCTCCTTTTATGACCATAATTTTGTTTTTTTGTCGCCGATGATTAAAATCTGACGTTTTTATTTTAGAGTACCGAAGCCAAAAAAAAAGAAAAGAAAAGGAATAACAACCATTTTTTAAGTTAAGGATTACCTGTTTTCCAATAACTATTCCTATTTAATAATAATAATCATTTTTTTTTGCACACAGTTATATTGTTACAAGTAGTTTTATCTAACACTAAGTAAAAGTAAAGTCGTCAGGGTGGCCTAATGTCAATATCAGCCAGATAGTGAGGGAGTCTATCCCCTTTTCACTTGCGCTAGACCAAGGAGATTGTTTTTTTAGCATCTGAGGTGGAGTGTCACACCTACCAGCAGCTCCTCACTTTACCACACAGATCCTTGTACTACTCATACGCTGAGTTGGTGAGGGCTGGTATCGAACCAGGAACCTAGTGATTCCTAGCCGAACGCTCTACCGACTGAGCTAAACAGGCCATCTAATACTAATAATTCCCAAATAGATCTATTTGACCCATAGATGGGACTCTGACAGGTGATACCAGGTCGGAGTGAACCTGGGAGTAATAATAATAATAATAATAATAATAATATTGACCATACAACAAAATGGTGTATGCATAAACCAGAATCTGTTCTTGAGAACGAAGCGCATAAAATTCTCTGGGACTTTGAGATAAAAACGGATCACCTTATCCCAGCCAGGAGACCAGACCTGGTGTTGATTAACAAAAAAGAAAGAACTTGTCAACTGGTGGATTTTGCAGTTCCAGCAGATCACAGGGTGAAGCTGAAGGAAAATGAAAAAATGGACAAATACCTGGACCTTGCCATAGAACTGAAAAAGTTATGGAATATGAAAGTCAAAGTGATACCAACTGCTGCAATCTGCCAGAATACTCAGAAGAGTCCTGTAGACCTGAGGAGACTTGCTGTGACTCAGACTCCAGTGAAAGACCATCAGCTAATACTGATGTGAAAAACTCAAAAGGAGTGAATAATAATAATAATGATAATCTGATGGTCTTTCACTGGAGTCTGGGTGACAACAAGTCTCTTCAGGTCTCCGGGACTCTTCTTAGAATTCTAGCTGATTTCAGCAATGCTGTTTTCTGGATGGTCTCAATTCTTCCTCTGATTTCCAGTTCCTCCAGTCTTTTTTCCAAGCTTTTTTAGGACCGTTCCTAGTGCACCAACTAAAATTGGTATCACTTTCACCCTGATATACCACAGTTTTTTCAATTCTCTTCTTCCGTGGTTTATAGTCTCATCTCTGTCTCCACACAGTCTACATTTACTGTTTTGTTGTGTCTTATCAAATAATAATAATAATAATTATAATACCTGGATCTTGCCAGAGAATTAAAAAAGCTATGGAATATGAAAGTCAAAGTGATGCCAATTGTTGTTGCACTAGTTAAAATTGGTTTGTAAAAACATGCAATAATTAAGATAATCTACTATAATGGAGAATAGACTGCATAATAATAAAATAATGGAACAGTCCCAAAAAACTTAGAAAAAAAAGACTGGAGAATCTGGAAATCAGAGGAAGAATTGAGACCATCCAGAAACTACATTGCTGCAATCGGCTGAATACTCAGAAGAGTCTTGAGACCTGAGGAACTTGTTGTCACTCAGACTCCAGA
This sequence comes from Doryteuthis pealeii, assembly GCA_023376005.1. Taxonomy (NCBI): domain Eukaryota; kingdom Metazoa; phylum Mollusca; class Cephalopoda; order Myopsida; family Loliginidae; genus Doryteuthis; species Doryteuthis pealeii. Next base: position 104,913,255 of record CM042142.1, on the reverse strand, counting down.
AAATACCATCAGCTGACGTTGGTGAAAAACTCACAGGATTGAAATAATAATAATAAAATCTTATGCAGTCTGTAGATAGTAAATTAATCAAGGTGGACAGAGATCCAAGTCCAGCACCCCCCCCCTGATTTTCCTTCTGTTTTTTCCTTCTCCTAGATCTGTTGCCTTCCTAAGGCTAAAGATCCAGTTCTGCTCGATTATTTACTCATAGCTGAATTCATGGTTTGGTTTGGTTTGTTTTACGGCATATCAACCTCAGTGGTATTTAATGCGATAAAGTTTTGAAATAAATTCATTCTTAATGGATAATACAATTTTGTATAAAACTCATGTTTTTCTATTTAACCCATAGATGGGACCTTAGCAGGTACTACCACTTCGGTCAGAGTGGACCAGGAGCAATGGTGATGAAGGGGTGCTCCACATTCCTCAAACCTCCAAAACTGGAACCTCACCATCAGATAGTGTTTAACGTCATTCCCAGGACATTAGACCCTCAGCCACCGCCTTCTAGCACCCATATGATAAAAGGGTTGGGACTTGCCATAAGGGCAATAGGGTTGGGGCAATCATATAGGTGCTAGGCGTGATGTGACCAGGCGATTGATCCGAGGGCGCCTCTCCGACTGCCTGTCTAGTCTAAGTAAAGGCCTAAGTGGAGTGTTGCAGTCATGGACTGCTCACCCCGTCCTTAAGCATCACGGGTCGCCACCCACGGCCAACAGGTGGCCCCATTTGGGGAGTCTTACCTTTCTGCTGAGGTGCAATTGGTACATTCTAACACCCCAGCCGACAGAGCGCTGAATTCATGCCTTTCCATGTATGAAGTGAAACACTCTACACTCACCCAGAATTCCAGAACTTGAGCCTCACAACTGGACCAGTTTAGTGTCTCGTGGAGATTGAATTATGAATAAAACCAAATAAAATAAAAAATAATAAATAAAATAGAATTTTTTAAAAACACAAAATAAAATGAATACAAAAAAATTAACAATCTCCCAGGAGGCTCCTGACAGGAAGAACCACTGGGCATGCTTGGAAAAGAGGGGCTTCCTGGTGCCAAAAAGAAATCTGCTGGTAGTTCTTCTAATACTTGACTGGGAACACAACTATATACTGGCTCAGGAAAAAATCCTCTCCAAGAAATAGCTGGAAACCTAGAAATAAAGTTGGACTTTGAAAGTATCTCTCATTTCTTTGTCTCTTTTCCTTCATTCATTCCTTCATCTGACAACCAACAAAAAAGAAGGACCACACATGTTGGAAGAGGAAAAACATGTAACCACTCACCCCATAGTCTTACACCAGGACACTCAATGCATCAAATCAATTGAGCTTTTGTGGATGGTGTAAGTGTTATTGTTAGAAGTACCACACAAGCATGAACTCTTCCAACTATAAATAGCAGCAGGTTCTGCACTTAAGCGAGAGTCAATATTTCAGCTGACAGTTGATAAGACCGCCTCGGGAGTAACCTCTAATTTGTATAGTTTGTACTACTGTTCTTTGTTAATGTATTATTAATATATTATAAATATATATATATAATTTCATTTCTTCTTTCTCTTGTGTCTTTATTTTGGCCCCTAAGCAGCCACAACAGTTATCAATCCTGAAAATGAATCAGATTCTGGCCAAAGCTGTTTACATTTAGTTGGCATTAAATATATATATATATATATAATATATAATAAATAAATTTGAAGCAATACAATGCTATAAAAAATAAAAACAAAAAGATGTTGTTTGTCTATCGATTCAAAGAAACTTTATCATCAGAGACAAAATCAGAAATGGACATGCTTAAGTTTGTTTTTTTTTTTTTGTTTTTTTTGCGTGGTGATACTTTCTCTTTTTTTTTCCCTCTTCTCCTTTCTTTCTCCTTTCTCCTCCCTTCCCTCTTCTTTATGTTATGAATGAAATGGGCAAGTAACTGCAATTTCTCATTTTTTTTTTTCTAAATATTTTTTTTGAGAACGAATGCTAATCCTACCTTGTATAGGTATCCAATATTGGAAGGGAGGAGAAAAGGAGAAAAAGAAGGAAGAGGGAAGAAAGAAAAAAGAAAAAAGAAAGGTAATTCACACCAAGCAAAAAAAAAAATTCTCACTAACCTCTCCCATGATTTCCCTTCTTACTCCTATTTTCGTATTTTCTATATTCTTTTATCCTCTTCTTTTACTACTCCATTTCTCTACTTATCTTCTTCCCTGTCTCTTCTTTCTTTTCCTTCTTTTTCTTTATTCCTTTTTTTTCATCTCTCTTATCTCTTCAGTGATTACTTCTTTTTCTTGACTCTACGTCTATCTTTTTACCTAATTCTCCTTTATCCTTTTCATCTGTCTTCAGGTTTCCCTCTTTCTCTGTCTTTGTGCGTTAAAAAAAACATTAAGCACGCTCATTCTGATTTTCTCTCCTGATGATAAGTTTCTTTGAAATCGATAAGACATATAAAATCACATCTTTTTGTTTTATTTTTTAACGGCATTGTATTGTGCTTCAAATTTTAATATATATACCATACTAATCAATTGGCTTCAAGTAAATTGACCTAATTACGATTATATTTATACTATAACATTTATATATATATATATATATATGCTGAGAAATCTAGGAAAGTAAATCTCAACAATATTGAAAAAACAAAGTGTTCCAACAATAAGATGGAATTTATGTTATTTGGATCGCTTAAACGCTTTGGTTGTATTTAAACCTTAATCCAGGATGAGATTAAATGGGAGAAGAATGATGGATGTTTTCGGTAGATGACTAGGAGTTAGAACAAAGGTAATATATATACTATATTATGCATATTATTATTATTTTACTGCTGAAGAACGATAATAAGGTTGAAAACAGCTTACGAGTGTTCCACACTCACACCATTATTCACCGAGTTTGCTTGTCATGATTATTTTCAATAATTATCGAATTTTATACGATATACGCATTGTAATTGCCTTCAAAAATATAAATAATAATATACTTTACTTAACAATGCTTCAAAAACAAATTATCAAATACTAATATATATATATATTCATATTTATACTTATAGAATTAAACAATCCAGATGTCTCGTGTTTAACAAGTTTATTTTTTATCTTTCAAGCTTTCTGGCCAACTTTTTAATATTTGGATGGAAACTCTATACATCAAACAATATAAACCACCCTTAAATAAGATTAATTTTGAATACAGCAGTTACATTTTAAAATGCCTATAACCCTTTTCCAGCCAATTCTCCTACTTCCAACCCCCACATCCTTTATTATAATTTCTACGAGTTCCCCTCCTACTTACTCCCTTACTTCTAATTTGGAAAAACTGAAACACAAATACATCACCTCTGAAGATGGCACTTCAATGTGCCAAAAGTACTTGGGACAAAAACTTTGATGGACTAATCCATGGATTCCATCCAAATATTATCAAAAATAAACTTGTTAAACACAAGACATCTATTTTGTTTAATTCTATATGTATAAATGAAAAATGCTGCCCAAATATATATATATATATATAATATATATATATATATGAGAGTAGGTAAACAAACAATGTGTTTATTTGATATGGCTTTTAGCCGACAATTTTGGAAGATATGTTCTTAATTGAATCATTCCTAATTTTGAAAATTATTATATATATATATATTATTATATATATATATATATATATATATATATATAATGTAAGGTATCCAAAACTGGTGTAAGGGATGTTTCTATTTGGTATCTTCAAAATCTCACTGTATAACCATACTGCATCCTTTTGTAGGTGCAAACATATATTCATACAAGGATTTTTATAAATCCCTAAAGAGAGCTCAATATATAATAATCAATAAATTAGATTAAATACAGAGCAATATTTAACTTTCAAAGAAAGAAAAACTTAACAAACCGTCATTCTGTAATAAATTTATTTTGATCAAAAACTCAAAAGGCTTTTAAAATTTTTAAAGAAATTTCTAAAACTCCTTAAGAGTCCAGTCTCTTCAGACGGACATTATAAAATAAAGTGATTTTAAGGAGTTTTAGAAATTTCTTTAAAAATTTTTAAAAGCCTTTTGAGTTTCTGGTTGAAATAAATTTATTACAGAATGACGGTTTGTTAAGTTTTTTCTTTCTTTGAAATTCAGCTAAGCTCCAGCCCTTAGCAGTTAGAACCCGGGCCGTTGAGGTGTGAAGGTCACTGGTAGAGGAAGCCGATAGACAGCTAGTGAGATAGATCGCTAAGTATCACAGACTCCTTCTTCCATCCGCGTCTTGTTTACAAACTTTGTAGTTGTTGTTTTATAACCCGTCGGTCACTACTGAGCTAAAGGGCTGACGGAATTTCTGAAATTGGCCGTCAAGATCGGATCTTCTGCATCAACCATGGATTTCAGGGTCTCTGCTTGCTGAAAGTCTAGCCGAATGCCCATTGTGTTCAGATCTCAAACAACTAGAAATCTGCTTTAGAAACTGGTATTTCACGGCTAACAGCTGCCTAGTGGTCACATAAAGAAACAACGACTCTTTTTCTTTTTCAAACTCAAAACATTTATATTCAATAAGAAAATACAAAATCAATTCTTACTCAAAGTTGTGGGAGTGATGGACCTCAAATCAATGTGTTCTGGTCAGAATATATTATAGGTTTATGAAAATTATTGCTTGGGTAGCTCTTAAAGTGTCCTATCAGCTAAGTTATTGATAGTGTTGGCTGAAGTCAGTTTATCTGTCAGCTACAGGATTTTTGTGTTCTCATAACGAACAAGGTCCAAGCTTCATCTGCTGGCCCGTTCAGCTCATCTGCCTTATTGACAAAAACGTCTCGGTTAAATAATATCTCAACTGGACATTCTGATTTCCGGCTGACGTGGAGATGGTAGAAATTTTCTCTGGACATCCCACTTTGAAAAAAAGTACCGCCTTCTTTTTAGTTCTAACTACCAATAGAATTCACTTCCGCTAAATCGCCAAATGGCTAGCTTTTCTGGTATCCTTAAGTGTTTCCCAACAAAATGTGGGTTCTTAAATACATATGGTTTTAATTCATTTCTTCCGGCCATCTATAAGATTTTCAACAAAGAGTTTATCTTTTTCTTAAGTGAAAAAAAAAAAGATAATAAATTTTTTCCTCTGTATAGGTTCAAGATAATCATGGTCAACTGACTTCCTGATCATCTTTCACCACACGACTCCGTGCCATCAGTCTGGCCACATCAAAAGGCTGTTTCCAACAATCATAGCTGATTTAAGTGGGCTCGCTCTGGGAGGTCTCCCAAACACTTGAGATTTACTTTTCAATTTCTTTGCATACATTAAATCACATTGTGTGGCCTTATGACCATCTGTTTTGACTCTACTCCGACCCAAGCCACCGGACATTTACATTTCCATTTTTTTTCTTTCTTTCTTTCTTTTTCTAATTTCAAACAATGAATCAGGTCACAGTTATTTTTAATCCTGTGAACCTGTCTCTGACTCGTGCCCTTCAAATCGGCCAGCACAGAACATCACAATGTTTGGGGTCAGATATTGTGCATCGAGGCTGCAAGAGTGCCGAACAGGTCTTCTCACAACAATTTATCTGGACCACCAGGATCAAGTCACCTAGAAACTTCAACAATTGCTAAGTTTTCAACAGGCGTATTCTCTCCAACCCGCAACCCTAAATCCAACCTAACCAAACCTAAACCTTGGACAGTGAACTCTTTGAACTACTATTGCTTGTTTCATACATTCTTTGTACCAATTGTATATACTTGGGCTTGTAGTGATTGTCTGCCCCTGCTGGTATGGACTTGTGTCCAAAAGGGTTATCTTCCTTGCTGCTAGGGTTTTGCCACTAGGTGACACTACTAGCAGGGTATTTAAACTCAGCTCGGGAAGCTCTCTGCCTCTCTCTCTTGGGCTGGCATCCACAAAGATGGACTAGACGCATAGTGTCTTTGTCCATTAAGTGTGTGGGGGGGGGGGCCTTGTTTGTATCTTGTTGTTGGGTTGTCTTCCCTTGCCTGGAAGAGTTATCTTCCCCCTGGATTCTCGTTTCTCACCACCAGGTGTTTTGCTATTTAAGCAGGCAAGCGCCAGATTCAAATCCTCTTCTCTTCTTCTTCTGCAGCACCTCTCATACATGGGTTAGACTTTTATGTTACACCCTTCTCGGGTGGGGGCTTCGGCCCTCAACGCAACGCTAGTAAGTGACATTGCCCTATGGACTCTCCTTACTTCATTATGTACATTTAGGTATTTCTTGTATACCTCCTTATTGTATCTCTATTCATGAATGTGTCCTTTTTTATCTTCTTTGTATTTCTGTTATATGTATCATTTCCATGTGCCTGTATTAAAGTCCATGTTATGTTTAACACTTGTGTTGGAGTTGTTTTGTTCAACCAATTATAACTTTGAACTTACATTGTCATATATGTCATGTTCCATGTGCTCAGACAATAAAGTCTGTATTGTTGTTATATTGTACTTCTTTGTTCAGATTTAATTATGTATATATTCATCTACGTTGGAAGGTATCTCTGAGCCTTCTCATCATCATCACCATGTCGCGCAATCAGCACGGATTTTCATGACAACCTCTCGCCAACCCTCCCTATCATTCATTGACCCAGGAAGGTCCTTCACGCAGCATCCAGTATCCTCGCAGAGTTGGTCAATGTAGGTCCTCGGTGGGCGGCCCACACTACCATGCCCATGTGTTGGCTTCCACAGGAAAACGTCACTTATGAGCTCGTCCTTGCTTCTCAAGCAGTGTCCAGCATGCCTTGTCCGTCTCACTCGGATGGTTTGTGAGATGGGGGGCAGGTGGCCATACAGCTGTTTCCTTGTGGGGTGTTGTTTCCATGATTTGTTAAAGACCGCACGCAACATTCTTGTGCAGCTCCCATCTAGCTTATTCTCAAGGCGCCTTGTTAGGTCAAAGTGATGCAGCCGTACAACAGCACTGATACAACCACAGCCTGGAAGAATTATCGCTTTAACTTGTCAGTGAGATCGGATTTCCATATGACTGATAATTTGTTTGTGGCCAACTATGCCTTTCCTATTCGTGTATTAACATCGCTTTTGTAGTGATTCAGTCCACGAGTGTTAACAGACAAGAGTTAAAGAAGTAAAACACAAACACAACTTAGAATTCGAATAACGACATGTATTAAGGACATACATAACATAAATTGTTGTAAACTAAGGTTTGTCTGTGGGAATGTTATATAAAATAATAGTCCACTTGGCTGAAATCCCAAGGTGGGGTGGGTTATCAGAGCCTCTTAGCTACGGCTATCTGCTCGCTCAGAAGAATATAGAAGTTTTTTCTTACATCTGTCTTCGGGGAGTCTTGAACAGAAAAGCAAGAATTTGTCTCTTTGGTATTTGCCGCTAAAGAATGCGGTCTGTGATTGGTTGTTTGATAGCGAGGCTCGTAGAAAAAGGACAATAACCCTACCTCAGATATTTTTATACTTTCTGTGGATCAGTTTTGGTCACTAAAGCCAAAACCACACATTTATATGCTCTCCTTTTGTAAAGTAAATTCTTGTAGTAAGGTTGTTGTTACTTTCTTCAAAAGCTCCACCCAGTTTTCTCGGCGCAATACTTGTACGTATTCCCCTATAAAAGTTTGGACTACAGCATTACAAATACAGTAATTAAGGTGAAATTTCAGATCCCACGACCAGCTTTTGAGCCTTGAACGAAACTTAAGTATACCAATGTTGGATAATCTGTGGAATAATTATAATATTCTGTGGAATTAAAATGAATGTTTATAAGGAACAGCTGACAGGTCTCAGACCTAATATACTAGCTGAAAGGATATTATTATTATTATATAAGAACTTGTGAAATTTGTTTTCATTTGAATTATAGATATAGCTATATAGGACGAGGAAACGGGGCAAAGCAAAAAAATAGAACTTTTCAATTAGAGGCTCGGGGGGGGGGGTTAATTCATTAATTTCAATCAAGACAACACGAAAAAAAAAAAAGTCCCCCGCCCCAACTTTTGTCTGGTATTAAATTATTTGCCATCTCTTAAATTACGTCATCGCTAACCAAAAATATGACGATGCAAGATGAAGTCATAGCTGCGTTTCTATTAATTAATTTTATCCTGAAATGTTCTATTTTATTCATTTTTTAATTTATCTTTTGTTAAATCAATTATATTATTAAAACATTTATTGCAGTATTTAAGAGGATTAATCCAGTTATTTTTAATGACATTAAAAATTAAGTTAAGATGGCCTCGGTGTCAGATTTTTAATATACCTTTTCAAATACCGCCACCCCCACAACTAAGCATTTGTTTCGTCAAGTGTGATTTCTTATTTCGCGCCTGCTTAATCACATGGGAGGGAATATATTTTTCAAAAGGGGAAGCTGAAGTCTAATACCGGAATTAAAATCAGGGTCTGTTTTTGAATTATCATACATTGTAAATTGAACTCTCTTGTGAAACTTAATAACTTTTTTTTTTTTCCTAAAAATGAAAATCCGAAAAATTTCTACGAAAATACCGGTGACAAAAACAGAGGTGCTTATTTCGGAACACATTTAATCTATGAAAATAAATAAATATGTCCCTTTTTTATGAATCTTTTTTTATTTCTTTTATTCAAGCACGAACATGTTTAGATTTCGAAAGTACGGCTCTTGACGTGCCTGACTTTGCATTTGGCCCCAGTAACGGCCTGACTCATTCGGCATCATCGTTGATGCTTTTTTTGCTTCTTAAAATGTCTATAACTGATTAAATTGGATCTAAAGATCCCAAGGTAAGGATTTATCACACATTTTATATTTCGGGCATATTGTGTTTATTTGAACCAGCTGTTTGTTTTATTTATTTATTTTTTAAATATATAATTATCTATGATTCATCATTTAATTTGAATGATGTTGTTTGTGCTGGAATTTACCTAGCAGACAGTTTCTTTCCTTGTTTAATTAATTCTTCAAGACTTTTTTTATATTTGTAATTTCATAAGTAAAAACAAAAAAAGAAAATGACGAAGCTGAAGATAATTTTAAAATCTAAACCTGTTTAATTTTCTTACTGTTCTTTTTTGTTGTTATTTTTTTCCTTAAATTATTAATCTGTTGCGCGATTGATTTAAAAGAATTTTCTCGTCCGCTTCAATTTCATTTGTTCTTTCGTTTTTTGAAAATTAACGCATTCTTTAAAAATTATTTTTGCTCCCATAAATTGGAAGAATTTAAGACAAAAAAAAATGAAAATTACAACCAATTCTGGTTATTTTCCGTCATCAAAATTCATTTAAATGCTAATACTAATTTTTAAATTTTCACTAAAACAAAGGGGGGGGGGTAATAAACGTTTAAAAATTTTTTTTTTACCAAAGTATCTTTAAAGAAATATGGTTGAATATTGAAAAGTTTGGATTAATAATTAAAATCATGGGTTTCTCAAACAATAACAATAGTTTATTTGCGTAATTTTGTTTGTTTTTGTTTTTGCAATTTATTTACTAAATAAATAAATAACCTTATTTAATTTACTAAAATGTTGACATTTAAACATTTTATGTTTTTTAAAAATGATCTTTTGAAAATATTTCAAAGCTAAAATCAATTGAGAAAATTATCATTTAAAAAAAAAATGTATACGAAGAAATAATGGTTAAAATGGGGGGGGGGGCGACAAGTTTAGACAAGCTTTTAAAAAAAGACAATAGGTTTATTTTTGTTCCTAATCTGTGATATTGTAATTATTTGGTTAAAAATGAGTTAAACATTGTTTTTGAGGATTAAAAAATAGATTACACTAATTTTGAATACGACATATTGGTAGTATTGAAGGGAAAAAAAAAAAAAAGAAAAAAATGTTCATACATAAATATTTATGTCGCATTTTAAATACTAATGTCATAAACATAAAATAAATATATAAAATTTAAAAAAGAACTCGTTTAGTTTTAGAAGTTTGGTAGGGGCGAATATATTGTTGATTAATTTAATAAAAAATAAAAATGAAATATTTGAAATGTTAATGCGTTTTCCTAATATGAAGTTCATAGCTTTCGGGGGAAATTTTATGCATTTTCATTTGAATTTTGTATTATTACAACTTAGGTATATTTTTCTTCTTTAAAACTGTCTCGGCAAAGAAAAGTACAAGCTGGTCCGAAAGTCTTGTCACCCCTACATATTGTTTTAACATACGTTGTTTTTTATTTTAATAATATAATGTCATTGATTATAATATATAATTATCTATTTTATTCCCAGCGGCTTATTTCATGTAATTATAGCTGATGAATTGCGAGTTATATTTTGGTATGGGGTGACAAGACTTTCGGACCATAATCTACAATAATTTCAACCGTTAATAATCATAATAATCGATAACTAGGAGAAGAAATGACATTTTTATTTTATTTTCACGCATAATGCATTATTGTTTTACACCAAACCCTTAACTAACCCTGTTTGAACCCGAACTAATCTTTTATGTACAAACCATTACTTAATAATTAGTAATAACAACTGGAAATTTTCCCAACGTGAATTCTGCTAAAAAAAAAAAATGTCATTCATGGTTTTACTAAGAAAAGAAAAAAAAAAAAAAAATAAATAAAAAACGTATAGTAACTTAAAAAAGTTCTGATGAATTATTCAAACTCTTATCTTTATAGAAAAAAAAAATTAAAAATCGTTTTTTATCGGTTCATTTTTTCATATTTCATAAAATAAAATAGGAGGGTGAGACTTCGTAAAAAATATTTTTCTTATACTTTAGAAAAAAACAAACTATTTTAAACATAATTTCATCAAAAGGTAAGTAATTATATATATATATATTTTAAAGCCTCTAGTCATAACTTGTTTTTAGCTACGTTAAATTTCAATTGATTTAACGGTGCGAAAATGTAAACATTGTTTTCGTTCATAATTTTCATTATTTCCGAAAGATTAATTTTTTTTTTTTTAATCATCAAGAGTTTTTTTTAATGGTTCTTCTTTTGACTGGTCCAAATACTTTGATGATAATATTAACCTTTATCCAAGTTTCATTGCGTTAAATTAAAATTAAAACTTTTAGACCATTCTGAAGAAACAAATCTTTTTTCTTTTATGCACAAATTTGCAAAAAATATCTTACGAATTATCAGAAATAAAATGTAGACGAAAACATTTTTTGTAAATATAAGTAATTTTTTTTTTTTTTTTTTTTTTTTTTTTCAGAAGTTTTCTGAATTTCTGAGATTTTCATTATCAATAGTCTTTTTAGTCTTCACACGTCATTTTTTAAAATAGTTATTTACTAAGCTTAAGTTAGCTGTCACAGAAGGCCAGAAATATGGTGCACCCAGTAAATTTTTCAGCTTATGGAAATAATGAAAATTATGAACGAAAACAATGTTTACATTTTCCCACCATTAAATCAATTGAAATTTAACGTAGCCAAAAACAAGTTATGACTACCGGATTTTTAAAGATTCTATGAAAAATCAACTAACAGTCAAATATTCATAAACATTTCGGTAATTATTCATCTGTTGATGAAATTCTGTTTAAAATAGGTTTTTCCTAAAATATATTTTATTTGTATTTCATTTTATGAAATATGAAATGAAATTTCATTGTGTTAAATAGGGGGGGGGTAAATTTGACCTGGTAGATTGGACATCCCTATTGTTTAACATTTAGACTTGTATGACAATATAGTGCGATTGTTTTGAATAATTGATAAACAAGAATAGGGATTTTACCTGGTTTATTTTGACTTTATAAATAAAATCTTTTCCCTAACATTCTAAAGAAAGTTACTAAAAATATCAAATGATGGGTTATTTCCTATAACTCCAACCTAAAAAAAGGGGAACCACTCTGAATGAATTATCTATTAATTAATCTACCCATTATTTTCCCATTAAACTAACCCTAACCCCGTCTTCTTTTTCCTAGTAGATTAATAAATAAATAATTTATCAGTCAATCAGAGTGGTCCCCCCCCTTTTTAGGTTGGAGTTATAGGAAATGACCAAATTCTCTTCTACCCCCAAATTATAAAACCTAGCACCCTAAAAATACTACGAGCATGCACAACAAGATCACCTCCATAATATATACACACCAAGTGACAGCATCACGATGAAGTCTCCTCTGAATCCTACAATTTCTAATTATTACATGTCTGGCCTTGAATGATTTAACAAATACTGAAGAAATTTAAAATCCAGAAATAATCATTGGAAAATGACTACCAAAAATTGATTGGAGCATCTGTTCTTTGAAGAAAGTGCACTGGTCTGACGTGAGTCTGTTTCTATTAGATGGGACTGATAGCCGAGTTAAATATAATGCGCTAGGGGAACTGCATATAATCAATTAAACATCCAGGAAGTGGTTCCATTTGATGGTGATGGCTTGCTTATTATATGAGGTAGCTGCTTTTGATCTTGTGATATGGCAAGCCAATCTCAATGGTCAATTGATTTATATTCAACCAAATTATTATTATTTATTGATCAAAATATACAAGGGTGAGTCAAAAAGTAATGCTATTTTCTTTATTTCATGTGAAGTCTTTTTTCATAAAACTGAGGCCTACATTGAGACCCTAACAAGGCTCAGAGCAAGAATCCGATGAGTAAGACCCAACTTGCCAATCGACAATGTCCTCCTTCTGCATGACAATGCTCAGCCACACGCAAGCATCAGGACAAGGGAAAAAATCACCTCATTCGGGTGGACAATTTTACCGCATCCTCCATACTCACCAGATTTAGCATCTTCAGACTATCATCTCTTTGGCCCCATGAAAGAGGGTTTGAGAGGCAAACATTATTCCAGAGACAAGGAAGTGAAATCTGTAGTGAAGAAATGGCTCAAAGAACAGTCAACAGAATTTTACAGGGCAGGGATACATGCTCTCATTCAAAGGTGGAACATTGCTATTGAGAGAAACGGTTACTATGTGGAGAATTAGGGATGTGATCCACAGAGGACCAGCTTCATTTTGATGTATGATACATGTTCCTGTGTTGGTAATTATACCTGTCCTAAACAAAATGGCATTACATTTTGACTCCTCTCGTATATATTTTTTTATGATTGTGTGCAATATTCCAATAAGCTTGCAGAAGCATATTTGTTTCTGACAATATTGTGCCATAAATTATCTTTGTGTTATATTTTTTTTACCTGTGCTCGCAATTGCATCCCAGGTCCACTCTGACCCATTACTGGTTAGGATCGCATCTATGCATCAAATAATTAAAAATCATTCATATTCAATAGGACTGAGTGCAAAAAAACTTTTAAACAATTGCTAGGAGGCGGTGCCTAAAGGTCTTAGTGTCCTGTGTATGATGTTAGCACCTATATGATTGTCTCAACCCTATTTCCCCAAACCCCCTACCCTTTTATCATATATGTGCTACAAGGCAGTGGGATAAGGGTCTTGGTCACCATTACTTTGTACACTAAATTTTTTTTTTGGGGGGCAGTTTCCTTTTAGAGGGCATAGTTCTTTATCCCTACAGTTACACTGTTAGATTGTGTAGTGCTGTAGTTGATTTCTATTTTTAAATGCACTACATATGCAGAACACACGCACACACACACATAACCAGTTGGTATGAACTGGTCTACTAATTACTAAATATCTAGACTACTAGAGGCTTACCAATCGGTGTGGAGATGTCTCCAACTTATTTATAATACATGAAGTACATTTTATCTTAGTTCACATAGAGGCTAATGATTTTATTGCCTTTTCTAGTCTATAACGAGTTTTAACAGTTCACACTCCCGCCCTGTCGGCTGGGGCATTAGAATGCACCGACTGCACCTCTGCAGAGGGGTAGACTCCCCAATGGGGCCACCTGTTGGCCGTGGGTGGCGACCTGTGATGCTTAAGATAGAACCCAGGTGGCTGAGCAGTCCATGACTTGCAATATTCCACTTTAGGCTTTTCTTGGGCTAGACGGGCGGTCGGAGAGGCTCCCTCGGAGTGGTAGTATCTGTTAGGGTCCCATCTATGGGTTAAATAGAAAAACATGAGTTTATAAAGAAAATTGTATTATGCATTAAGAATGAATTTATTTTACAACTTTGTCGGCATTAAATGACCCACTGAGGTTGATATGCCGTAAAACAAATCAAACCAAACTAGTTCACACTCCAATTAGACACATGGCGTAGTGGATATAGGTGTTGAGTTAATACAGTTCTAAGTGACAGTTATCTCTAGGCTGCAAGTTCAATCCTGGTCAAGAGCAACAGTAACATAGAATAATAATTAAAACCGCTTAACACTTGTACCCAGTCAGGGTTAATGGAATGAGAACAGTCTACCCCCTGGATTGAATAAAGGGTTAGGTTTGAAGTTCTGTGAAGGCTTTGAAAGTTTGAAGAGAAGGTTCCCTGAGTTAGAGAAGAAATACCTGAAGAAGACCAGAGGGCATATTATCAAAAACATTGTACAGATAACAATTAAAATGAGGACAATAGTCTGAAATAATCCAAATTATCAAGCCTCATCTCAAAAATTGAGAGAAATACTCCTGTATTTGTTATTGTTTCCATGGAAATCAATAGAAAACCTTACTTTCAGTATGTCACTCAAGAAAAGAATTGTGTTTAGTAGCTGAAAACTTGCTCTATCGAAATGTATTATTATGCTCTCTGTATCTATCATGGTTGCCATTAAAATAAATTGAAGGTATTATAGTGAAATAGTTTACACTTCAGTTATACATGTATTCCATAGAATTTCCACAGATCCAGAGATGTACTTATTTCAATTTTTAATAACATTTTTCTACAATGCAGCACAATGAAATAAATAACATTTTTTTAAAAAGTAATCTATCCATATATAAAGGGCAGTTGTGTGAATCTGTATATATATATATATATATATATATATATATATATATATATATTATGTGTGTGTGTGTACACATTAAATATCACCAGGGCTTGGGTTTTGAGCAAAAATAATAGAGATTTGATTTATATTCGTGAAGATAATTAAAAAAAATAAAATTTAAATGATAACAGCATGGATTTTTTTTCATTTAATATTTTAGATAGTAGACATTAACATTTCTTTTCAGAGTAGCTGGATCAATGCAAGGTCTATTTTTTTTTTACATTGGGATTTAATGGGGCATCCCACGAGGATTCAACTCACGATTCAATGGATCTGCAGGACTAACTTTTTAAAAAATCCCCCCTCTACCCGGGTGATGCCGGGTGGCCTGCTTCTAGTAATGGAATAATTCTGTCTTTTTTTTTTTCTTGCAGGTGCTTTTGGTGTCCAACTGCCATGCCATGTCTTCTCAAGTGACCATTAATTCTGGTGGTGCTGATTGTCCAGAGTCCAGTCCGAAAGAGGAGCCATTATCCATGGGGCTCTCACACCTATCTCTGGACATGGACGTGGACAATTATGCCACAGAAGATGACGACAGAACGACTCTGGATACTTTACCCTCTGAACTTTTACTGCTGATATTTTCATATATCGATGCACCATTCCTCATTGAGACTGTATCTAAAGTTTGCCAAAAGTTCTTTATCCTTTTGTCGTCATCAACCTATTGGAAGACGCGTCTTACTATGTGGTACCATCCATGTAAATATCCACCTGTGCCAGGTAAGTAACATTTGGAATTCTAATATATATTTTTACCAACCCCTCTGTACAAGCAGGATGCAACAAAAAAATCAATTTCTTAAGGCAGAGTTTAACAGGTTTGAATTCAGAGTTTTCCTTCTAGACTGGTTAACTATCTGATATAATGGAATGACCCATCTCCCCCATACCTCAACAGTGGTGATGGTTCTAGCCACTATTTAAGAACACACATATACTGTGCAGAACTCACTTGAAGTACTTAGACAACGGACTCTCCTACTCATGTGACATTACTATATAACACTATCTAAGGTTAAAGAGTCCAGTCTGCCTTACTATTTACCCATAGCTGGAGGGAGAATATATGGATTCATTCGTTTCCCAAGGGTATTAGCGCTATGTGAAATGCAAACAGCCATGTCCAGGATTTGAACTCGGGTCGATGAGTCCAATTTCTACAACTCTAACCATTACACCATGCACTTCCATATATTCTAATATATCAACCCAGTTTAATGTTCGGATTAGGTCTCCAATAAGCACCCTAGCTTCTTGAGACATGTTTTTATACTAAAATAGTTTTTATTTAATCAGAAGAGAAATGCAAACGGTTCTTATTTACAAAATATGTTTTATGTTTATTTAAATAAAAGGATGTTGTTCACAAATAGTATCACACAATTTATAAAGTTTGTTTTTGTCAGAACAAATATAAGTGCAAAAAATCGTCAGTTGGTTTGTTTACTAATGTTTCAAGTGAAACTTACTGGTGACTTTCTTTTCTTTTCTTTTCTTTTTTTTTTTTTTTTTTTTTTTAAATTTTTTTGTTCTTACTGTGACTTTGTACACTAGATTTTTTTTAGGCAGTTTCCTTTTAAAGGGCATAGTTCTTTATCCCTACAGTTACACTATTTGTTAGATTGTGTAGTGCTGTAGTTGATTTCTATTTTTTAAATGGAAATCAACTACAGCACTACATATGCAGAAACACGCACGTACACATAACCAGTTGGTATGAACTGGTCTACTAATGACTAAATATCTAGATTACTAGAGGGTTGCCATTCGGTGTGGAGATGTCTCCAACTTGTTTATAACACATGAAGTACATTTTATCTTTTTTTTTTTTTTTTTTTTTTTTTCTTTTTTTCTGGTTAAAAATTTAAAAAAAAATTTAAAATACAACATTGAATGGTAAAAAAAAATTATTATATTGATACAGTTTTAGTTTATTATTAAAATTTATTGATCCCGAATGGATTCTCTGATAAGATGAAATGAAAATTTTTTCCAAGTTATAGCCGTGTCAGTGCTACTGTATGGCCATATCACTTGGATTAACAAAACACTTGGAGAAAAAATTAGATGGGAACTGTAAAAGGATGCTGCATGCTGTCCTGAACAAATTATGGAAACAGTACCCCACAAAAGAGCAGACGTACGGCCATTTACACAAACCATCCAGGTAAGATGAACAAGACATGTGGAACACTGCTGGAGAAGCAGGGATGAGCTCATAAGTGATGTTCACCTGTGGGCACCTACACATGGACACACCAGTGTAGGTTGGCTAGCATAAACCTACATTGATCATCTCTGCATGGATACTGGATGTTGTATAGAGGACCTTGCTGGAGTGATGATTGATAGGCAGGGCTGTGGAGTCAGAACACAAAACCTCTGACTCCGACTCGTCTATTTTTGCCACCTCCGACTCGTCTATTTTTGCCGACTCTGACTCTGACTCCTCTATTTTTGCCGACTCTGACTCCTCTTTATGTGATTAAGTGATTATGGCCTACAAATAAATATAAAACCATGAAGTTTATAATGTATTTATAAGGAGTGTGCACTGTATAACTTTACAGACTAAACTAGGGCCATATATAAAATGTAAATTCAACTGCCAATAGGAACGGGTAGCAAGGAAGAGTTGTAAAGATCCGTGCTTTCAGTAGCACCCAATGAAATTAAGGACCATATGACCTTTAGGCACCCCTTTTGATCTCGATTAATAAGGACATTTTTTTCATTTAGAGTTTTAGATTTTTAGAATTTTTTTTTTTTTTAATTATAAAACTAACCCCTAACAAACAACCGGATTTTGATGGTGTAAATGAAAAAAAATGTTCTTATGAATCAAGATCCCTAAAGGTCATATGATCCGAAATTAATTCTAGCATAAGCCTACATCTGCAGAGCAGCCAGTTTTTTGTTTTAGTTTTTTTGTTTAGAATAAATAAATTTTGTAATTTCAGTTGATAACAGCAGGTTTGACTGGATGAGAGCTTGTATGGAGACAGAATATATATTACAGTTTATGGCAGCAGAACCACCAGAAATTAGAACATATCAGTTTTGCTGACATACAGTATGGAACAGTAGATGCTGTGCATCTTTTCCAGGTTAGTTCTTTCAGATATCTCCATCTTTGTTGTGTGAATTTTATCAATATTTTCTGCATTGAAATTTCTGGGTAGAACCAACAACATGTTATGTGGCAGTAATTCCATGTCAAATCATCCAGACCATGTCACCCACACCTTTCAATTTTTCTGAAATTTTGTCCAAGTGTGGATTATGTTAAAGTTAGAAATCATCAATAACTTAAAATTGGTTAACTTTAAGATTTTTTTGATAGCATTTTTGGATTCCTTAGGCAAAAATGCTTTTATAAACCAATTTTTAGGAGTAGGGAAATTCTAGAACTCATTTTACAGACAAAAGTAAATTGTAAAATTGCCATTTTTCGCAAACTCCCACCGAATTTGTTGAGCTAAAAAAAAACTACCTAACTTCACCAATTTTTGAAATTGGGAAGCTCAAATTTTGGGGATTGTCTAATGTTAACCTAGTCCACATCTGGAAAAAATTTCAGAAAAATTGAAGGGGGTGGGTAACAAATTTACTTCTTTCTGGATGATTTGACATGGAATTACTCGTACAGGTTTGGGACTGCATGCAAATTTTTCTATTTCCTTGATACTCCTTTGACAAATTCACCTACAATCTCGAATGCAACTTCTTCCACAAAAACTGATGCGTCCACTGATCCATTGGTGCAAGTGTCAAATTAGCAAGCTGGGATGTTCCGTCGCAGAGAATTTCATCATTTTGCATGCTGGAATGTCCGAACAGTAAAAATCAGTCAATGAAGATACCGAGCTGATCCTAAGCCCAGGTCTTTACAGAGTTTGTCAATGGAACTGTGAATGGCTGACACGGATAATCTCAATTGCATTGGATCGCCATGCATGGTCTGCATTTATTCGGAATACAGTGAATTTGTTGGGTGGAGCCAGTTCAACCAACCCAGGGTGAATGCTGCAACAGTAACAACATGTATTATGGTGCATGGATGTATACAACAGAATATTTTATATCCTCACTTATCACTTGAAACCTGATCTTTTTCAATTTTAGTTTTTCTTTTTGCATAAACTTTGGAGTATATATGAGGCGTTTAGTAACAGACCATCATGAGCACCACAACTTAAAAACCAAGAAAAACAGTTTCACAAATTTCATAATGAGATATCTCAGCAAGAAATGAAGTTAAGATTTTTTACCTTATTTTACCTCATCTGTTCTTCCTCTCTACTTTTTCGCATTCTAGATGTCAAGACAAGGAAATTGAGTGCCTGGGGCGTTAGACTGCACCTCTACAGAGGAGTAAGACTCCCCCAATGGGGTCACCTGTTGGCCGTGGGTGGTGACCCGTAATGCTTAAGAATGGAATCCAGGTGGCTGAGCAGTCCATGACATGCAACACTCCACTTAGATCCATACTTAGGCTAGACAGGCAGTCGGAGAGGCCCCCCCCCCGCCTGATCAATCGGCTGGTCATATCAAGCCCTAGCACCTATATGATTGCCCCAACCCTATTACCCTTATGGCAAGCCCCAACCCTTTTTATCATATGGGTGCTAGAAGGCAGTGGCTGAGGGTCTTCAAGTCCTGGGAATGATATTAAACTCTATCTGATGGTGAGGTTCCAGTTCTGGAGGTATGGGGAATGTGGAGCACCCCTTCATCACCATTGCTCCCTGGTCCACTCTGACTCGGAGTGGTATTACCTGTTAGAGTCCCATCTATGGATTAAATAGAAAATTTGTTTACAAAATAAAATTGAATTAAGAAAATTTTCTTCCAAACTATCGCTACAAATCTTTCAAAACTTTGCCGACATTAAATGACCCACCGAGGTTGATATGCCGTAAAACAAAACAAAATCATACAAATACAAAGAAATTGATATACCCGCCTTGAAAATAATTGGGATTGTGCATACGACACTGTTACTAAAGGCCTCATAGGTAAAAATATATTTTGTTGTCACATTTTGTATGTTTCCCGTAAATTCTATTGTACCTTATATATCCATTTATGAGAAGTAAACAAACAGACAATGTTTGTGATATGGCTATTTTCAGCCGACAATATTTGGGAGAATGTGTGCTTAATTGAAGTCGAACCTAATTTTATGAAAGTTAATTAATTAATAATTAATTAAATAAATATCCATTTATGTTACCCTTTGATGTATTGTGTTTGATGTTTATTTCATTAAACTATGTTTTAGACGGCTTTCCTGCAGATTGGGTAAGACCCCTGAAAAAAGGAGTGTCCTGAATATGCTAATCAAGTGTATTTGATAGTGAGGCTCCAGTTCTGAAGATCTGGAGAGTGTGGACTTCCAGGTCTAGTCTGAACTGCTTATTAGGCTCCCACCTATGAGTCATATAGATCTGTTTTGTAAATTATTTGTACTAATAAGAATATGCGCCCTCTGGGTGTAAGTATTTAACTTTTAATGTAATGAAATATATTAGAAAGAATAACAAAATTAAATAAGAATGCATATAAAAAATTATTTATTTTAATTGGTTTCTATATAAAATCATTCATAGGATTGATTTTAATACGTTGGAAAATAAAACAATAATATTAGAGATCAATAACACCAAGTGATTATTTATTAAACCTAGTTTTGTTAAAATAGGTATGCTAATTAACTACACCATATATTATGTAAACTTTTATTTCTTAGTGATATACAAGACATATTGCAGGAGTTGAAATGCACTAATAACATGGGCTGTTTTGAGGCAAACCTAACTCAGATTTTCATAGACATTGTTAATAAGATATATTCTATGTATTAATTATTTGGTGTTGTAGAACTCCTTAATCCTTTTTACTATCTTTAACATTTATTTAATATTAGCGGGAACCATGGATATACCATGGTATGATAATTTAACTATCATATTTGATATGTTTACTTAAGAGCTATTGCAAATAGTTCAATGTGTAAAAAGTATAATAATGTTGAGTGGAATTCTTTCTTTTTCTCTTTTCTCTCTAATTTTCTTTTTCTTTCATTTTTTCTGCTTTTTTTTTCTATTGAAACAGATAAGTGTTATCGCTTCCTATCTCTCACCTTTCTTTCTTTCTGTCCATATTTGCTTGCTTTCTGTCCATATTTGCTTTCTTTTTGCTTCTTTTTCTTCCTTTTCTTTTCTCACAATTATGATATGGTCCATTATATATCTGAGGTGATGACAGGACATAACATTTGAATACATGCATTTTGATATCTTATGAATCAAAACAGAATGGTCGATTATTTATGAGGTGATGACCGGGCATGACACACGTAGGTAGGTACTAGCGTATTGATATATAGATTACAGAATATTTTATAATAGATGTCTTTTTCCTTTCTTACAGGATGGTAATTTATTAGCAGCCGGTTCCAGAGATCGATCAATCACAATCTTTGATCTTAGCAAACCTGAAGCTAGAGATCCTCAAACTTGTCGAGATTCTATTGTCTTTGCAGATGATAAAACTCATCAGGTAATCATAAATATTTTTATTTTAATGTTTGGAACTGAAGAAACTTGGAAAAAAAAAATCCATCAAAATTGATGAAACTGAAATCATTTAACATCTGCTAATCTTTACATTTAAAAGGGGAAAATATGAATTAATTTGAATCTTATATGTGAATTTCTTTAATGTCCCTTTGTAAAATAGAGAAGAAACTTGGGATTTTTATAAAGCAAAATGACTGACATTAGATTATTTACTATTTCTCTGAATTTTTGAAATTAGGCTTGATAATTTGGATTATTTAGATTATTCAGACTCTTGTCCTCCTCTTTATTGTTATCTGTACGTTTCGACTGATGTGCCCTCTGGCCTTCTTCAGTAAGGCTCCTGAGTCCGACAAGAAATACCTAAAGAAGGCCAGAGGGCACATCAGCCAAAATGTATCGATAACAAAAAGATGAGGACAATAGTCCGAATAATTCAAATAATACAAATTAGATTATTTGTTTGAACTTTTGAGATTTTTTGCCTCTCAAACCCTTTTTAATGCATCAGAAGAGAGGCAAAAAATATTCCAGTGACAAGGAAGTGAAATCTGTAGTGAAGAAGTGGCTCAAAGAACAGTCAACAGAATTTTACAGGGCAGGGATATATGCTCTCATTCAAAGGGGAAACATTGCTATTGAGAGAAATGGTAACTATGTAGAGAAGTAGGAATGTGATCCCCAGAGGACCAGCTTCATTTTGATGTATGATACATGTTCCTGTGTTGGTAATTATACCTGTCCTAAACAAAATGACATTACTTTTTGACTCACCCTTATAATATATAAAGCACATTGTATCTGTGCCAGAATGCAGAATAGCTGTAATCTTCACTTGCTTTCAAGCAAGTGAAGATTATAGCTATTCAGTCAGTCAGTATATTGTTGGTTTGGACAACAGCAACTAGCTAAGCACAACTGAACCAGTGCCCAAGACAGCTGGTACTTATGGAACTCAAGAATAGTCCATTCATGTATTTGGGTAATTCTATTCCTTGACTCCTGATTGGCTGCTTAATTTGTATGATGTTATGAGGTTTCATAAATACCCTGTCATTTTGCAGTAGGATTGCAACACGATTAGATCCGTATTCAGTTACGGCTACTAATTGCCTTGTCTTACCAATTCGATGGTAATTGGAACTTAGTATGATTATTCTACAAGATCTCTCTTGTTAGTGAATACAACTTGAAGTAGTATCAAAAAGCATGTCTCTTCTATGTTTCAATGTATAATTTATCAGTTTGTTCCATATAAGCTATGATGATTGCTGTGGTAAAAATGGAATTAATTAAAAGTAGAATTCTAGTAGATTTTGAAATTTAGTTAATTACTCTCTTGCTGAAATATATATACATGTGATTTTATAAGTTGTTTGAAAACCTCCAAGTATTATATTTCTTTCTCTATTGATTAAAATGATAAAAGCGTATACATATAAAGGAAACATTGACTTCTGGCTGGGTGGAATGAGGCGCTATAGCGCATTAAGAACATTAAGAGTTAAACTCTATACAATATCTGAATTAGATGGTCTTCTAAAAATATTGCTGTCTCTGAAACCTTTTAACACACACACACACAATTTTATTTGTAGTATATGGTCTGATTTCAAATAAACTTATCCCATATTTAGAAGAAACAAAAACTTGTATATTTTAATTTCTGGGATATATTTTGATATCCAATAGGAGAAATTTTAATCCAGGATTTCTTCGGTACAAAAATATTTTTTATTGATAGTACTTATTAAGTTTGTGTCATAAAATAAGCAAGATTACACAGATGTAAAATAGATTTAAAAAATGTATAAAAATGATTCCAAATCTTTTTCATGTTTTATGAAACATGATTTCTATTTAATATCATAGTACAGAACCAAACATAATTTATTGCACAAAACTTGTTAACCTTTTTCAATTTCATATACAAGGTGTATCAAAAAAAGTATCAAGATTTTTTGTACTTTTTGACACACCTTGTATTCTGAAAAAAAAACAAAAAGTTCCATTCATTAATTTTTTTTCAGAATACAAGGTGTCAAAAAAGTACCAAGTTTAAAGCTGTATTTACCAAGATAGAAATAAAGAATGAATGGAATGTTTTTGTTTTTTTTAATATCTTCAATTAACAGAAATAAATGTGTTGTATTTTGTATAAGAAAATCCAGTATAGACATGAAAGTAATCTCATCTGTGAACATTTGTTTCAAATTTAGGGTTGGATTTGGTGCTTAAGTTCCAATGATAAACATTTCTGCTCTGGATCCTGGGACTCAAAGATCCGTTTATGGGATCCATGTGCCGAGAGTCCACTGGTGTCAACATACAGGTCAGTGAGTGGTTTACAATTTCCTTATCATTCATACTCAAATAAGTTTTTTTTCTTTTGCTTGTATTTAATTATTGTTGTGGATTAGCCTAGCTTACCTTTCGTAAAGAGTAAATGAGCAGGTCCAAGACTATTTGTGCACTGCTGTTTTAGAACATCTGTGTGATTGCTATGCCTGCTTCAGAGAGCACCCTTGATTTAAAGGGGCATGGCTAGGTTTAATGCCCAGTGCCTGAGGTGCCCCCTTGAGGGGAATGCCAACAGGATCAACGCATTTTTTGTGCCTGCTGCCCATGAGCTTTGGCTTGTGGGTTGGCCCACATAAAAATGTCCTTGTGTCACACCCTCATAAGTGGGATGAGAGGCAAATACCATGAGACTCAAAAGATTATGGAACCATTACGCTTATCATCTACCTCAATGATTTAGCACTCTGTTGCGAGTAACTCTCTGTCTGGCGCAAACTGTAGTTGGATGTACTAGTATACTGAATATTGTATTATGATCCAGTATACAACAGTTATATACAAACTTTTTTAAAAATCCAATTTTGGAATCCATGTAGCCAACTAGTTATAACAAGTGATACATCTTATCATCTTACCCAAAAATGACTTCCGCCCTGTCGGCTGAATACGCCAATTGCACCACTGTAGAAGGATAAGACCCACCACCCACCCACCCAATGAGCCAACTGTTGGCCATGGGTGGCCACCTGTGATGATTAAGGACGGAATCCTGGTGGCTTAGCAGTCCATGACATGCAACACTCTTCTTAGGCCCTTACTTAGGTTAGATGGGAAGTCAGAGAGGCCCACCCCAATCAATCGGCTGGTGATGTCAAGCTCTAATACCTATGATTTTCCCAACCCTATTGCCCTTATGGCAAGCCCCAACCCTTTTTATCATATATGTGCTAGAAGGCGGTGGCTGAGGGCCTTCATGTCCTGGGAATGATGTTAAACTCTATCTGATGATGAGGTTCAAGTTCTGGAGGTTTGGGGAATGTGGAACACCCCTTCATCACTATTGCTCCCTGGTCCACTCTGACTCGGAGTGGTAGTACCTGTTAGGGCCCCATCTATGGGTTAAATAGGACAAATTTTTAAAGAATTGAGTATCCATTAAGAATGAATTTATTTCAAAACTTTGTTGGCATTAAATGAACCACTGAGGTTGATATGCTGTAAAACAAAACAAAACAAATTGTTAAACTTCAAAAGGACACATTGATGTATAGTATATTAATAAAAGTAAAGTTGTTGGAGTGGCCTATAGTCAGTATCAACCAGTGAGGGTGTCTATCCCCTTTTCACTAGTGCTAGACCTGGGAGATTGATTTTGCGTCTGTAATGAAGTGCCACCACTACCATCAGCTCCCCACTTTACCACACAGATCCAAGCTGTGATACTCATGCACTGATTTGGCTAATGCCATTATCGAACTTGGAATCTTGTGTTTCCTAGGCAGATGCTCTACTGACTAACCTAAACCGACACTATACTCTCCAACATTAATTTTTCACTTTTTTAAAAAATATCAAATTCTCTCAAACAGTGAAAGTTGTGTGCTGGTATAATGAATACTGATACCAAAAACTAGATCTCTTACTTGCACCATTGTTTGAGGAAATAGCATCAAAGATCATCAGTTAAAATGCACTAAAAAAATCCTCGTTTTTGCAACATTTGGCCCAGAAATTGTTAGAAAATTTAGCAATTTCAATATTTAAAATAGAAATTTATTTTACTAAGATGAAACAAATAAGATAACGAGAATTAAAATTGAAAATATCTCCCCATCATCACCAACACCTCCAATATGCTTTTTACCCCATTGATTAAGCTGTAACAGGCATAACATTTTAAAAGTTTGAAATCTTTTTCCTTAAATAAAGGGAAAGTTTTGAAAAAAAAATACTTTGTGAGGTAATTCTTTGTTAATTTGCAACTTTCACCACATAGGAAACAATACAGTTCCAAAATCGACCTACTCTACTCTCCAATAACATTTAACTGGTCATTTTTGTGTTGTTTGTATTATAAAACTTTAGGAAATCCTATTTAAATTGCTTTCTTTTCAACATAGTGCTTTGGCCTGTTTACCAAAAATTTTCTCGTTCCCCAATGATACCTGCATTGGAAAAATAAGGTCTTAAAAAGTTTGGCTTTGGGTTACCCTTACCACACTTTTAACCTGGTCTGTATGAGTAAATAGCAGATTAGTGCATCCTTGCCTCCTGCTCCAAATGTGAACCGTGCTAGTTATGAACTCCTTAGCTGTTTGAAGGCTTTTTTCCCAGACAAGTTAATGCGATATGAAAGCGATATTTTACGCCCACCAGTCTTTTCTCGACAAGTAAATATTTTACACCCTTCTCTTTAAAATATTTTTTTAAGCAGTTTGAAGACATTTTTATTGACAAATAATTTCTTTTAGTGGTTTGAAGGCGTTAAAATCAACAAGTTAATGCAATAAGAAAGAAATATTTTACAGCCACCCCCAGGTTTTTTATCAACAAGTAAATGTAAATATTTTACCCCCGTTTTAAAATATATATATATTTTTTTTCGGTATTCTCATTTTATTTTTATTCAAAATGACTCACAAATTTTTAGATAAATGACCAAGTTTTGAAAATAAAAACAAATAAAAAAAATCAGAATATTTAAATATTCTTTTTTTATTTTTATTAAAAAAAAAAAAAAAAAAGAAAGTCACATCATTTTTAATTTAAAAAAAAATCTTTTTTTTTTTTTTTTTTTTTTTTTTTTTTCCTCCTCAGTATTTTCATTCTATTTTAATTTTAAAAAACTGTCACATATTTTTGAATAAATACGGTTCACATTTTGAGCAGGAACCGCTTAGCATTTTTTTAGGGCAGGAGGCCAGGTCTCACTAATCCACTATTTACCTCTGTATGGTTTTATATTCAAAACGGATTTTCTTTTTTCCATTTTCAGGTGCAAATCCGCTGTACTGGATATCTATATGGACAACCAGCACATTATCGCTGGTGGCCATGATAAATGCCTGTACATTATTGACACCCGTACCCAAGATGTGCAATCTACCAAAATTCACCAGATGCCTATCCTCTGCCTGGCAGTTAATGACAAACACATCATCACTGGAAGTGAAGATGGACACATCTGTGTCTATGACCGAAAAGCCAACACAGTTTTTAAAAGATTAACTGTAAGTTAATTTCTTTTAACCCCACCCCCTCACATCTTCAAACACTGAAAAAACACATTTAGAAATTTTACAGATCTTTTGTTTATATTCAGTTTGTGATGTAATGGTTAGTCGTAGGAAATGGACTCTCGGCCTGAGTTCAAATCCTGATCGAGGCTGTTTGTATTTCACATAGCGCTAATACCTTTTGGTAAGGTATGCATCCAACTACTCTCCCTCCAGCTATGGGTAAATAGTAGAGCAGACTGGGTAAATTAACCATGGCTAGGTAACCAGTCCAGAAGGAAAATTCTGAATTCAAACCTGTTAAACTTGGCTTGATAAATTGACCTTGTGTCGTATCCTGCTCGTGCAGAGGAGTTAGGTGTGTGTGTGTGTGTGTGTGTGTGTGTATATATATATTCAGTTACTGTCTTTGTTTTTATCTGTTTCTCTTAACTTTTTTAATTAGCAGGACCTGTCGATATACCACATTATGATAATTTAATTATTACATTTGATATGTTTACTTAAGAGCTATTGCGAAATAGTTCAATATGTAAAAAGTATAATAATCTGAAATCAACTCTCTCTCACTTTTTTCTTTCATTCCTTCTTTTCATTATGTTTGATTGAAACAGATTAGCATTATTGTTTTCACATTCTCACCCCTTCCCTCCCTCTCTTTTTCTTTCTTAATAATGAAAACGGAATGGTCCATTATTTAGTGGAGGTGACAACACTCATAAGAAATTAGCAGATAACCAGATAATCAGTATTTACATTTTTGCATTTCATCTTGGACAGTCTCATTTTTTAACCAAGGAGGTGTTGCAAGAATTTAAGAAATTCTTTAACTTATTATTATTGGTAACACCATTTGTAATAAAATTTTTATTGGAACATTCACTGTTGGGGCTAATATTTCTCTATAATCTTCCCCATACATTTGCGAGTAGGCTTTTGGAGCAAATCTAACCTTATATTCGTAACTGCCATCATCTTTATATTTTATATCGGCTTCTGATAATATTTTTACCATTTGGGGCATTTTTTAAATATGTAATTTTGTCTGAAACTCTACTTTGAAAAGCAGATGGCATGATTAAATTATGATCACTTTTTATACTCTTAAGATACATGTTTACAGAGATGCTGATAGGTACGCATACTGCATCAGAGATGCATAAAAATCGTATCCATGCATCCCAGTGTTTTTCTTTTTTCTTCTCCCTCACCATTTCCAGCTAACAATGAATACATTTCAATATTTTCTTGGAAACAAATTACACTGTATGGGGTATAAGGTAGGAGTTAGACAGCTTTAGTTGTTCATAAATAAAAACTATAATTTATCAAGAAACTTTAGTTGGGACCCATCAAAGTTCCTGGGGACTCATTCAAATCAAATAGATGTTTCCCAGGACACACTAAATTAATCTGCATCACTGTGTTTAATATTTTTTTTATTTACAGATGGAAAATTATCCAATGTGCCTGAGCTATAGTGACCATCAATTGTGGGTAGGAGACCGTACTGGTCAAGTCCAGCTTATTGATACATCACAAGATAAATTTGAACTTGTACAAGTAAGTGCAATTCTTTTATTTGAGAGAAACAAGTTTACATTGTGAATATTTTAAATGAACAAGTTGATGTTTACTTGGTTTCAGTTTTATATGGCATCCACACTAGGGTAGGTTGATTTTTGAACTTAAAAAAAAAATCAAATTCTTTCAAACAGCGAAAAGTTGTATGTTGGTATAATGAATACTGATACCAAAAACTAGATATCTTACTTGCACCATTGTTTGAGGAAATAGTATCAAAGATCCCCAGTTAAGATGTACCAAAAATCCTCGTTTTCGTAACATTTTGCTGAGAAATTGGTTAGAAAATTTAGCAATATTGAAAATTCCTCCAATCACCACCAACACCTGATATGCTGATTTTTACCTCATTAACTAAGTTTTAACAGTGATAACATTTTAAAAGATTGAAATCTATTTCCTCAAACGAAGGCAAATTTTTTAACAAAAATATTTTGTGTAGTAATTTTTTATGTTGATTTGCAATTTTCACCACATGGGAGAGGTTACAGTTCCAAAATCGACCTACCCTAATCCACAGTAATACATTGATAATTTTAACTTGATTAAAGGGTCATGCTCTGGCCATACAATTTGATAGAATATATTAAAAATTAGCAGTGATGAGAGATCATTGTTGCCACAGTTTTATGTTCTGCATATTTGGAGAGGAGAATGTTAAGACTCAACAAAAGAATTGGTAATTTTTGACATTAATAAATTCTGACAGAAAAAAAAAGAAACTTTAGAATGCTATTCTATTTAGTATTATTTGGATTAATGTGCCTTCTGGCCTTCTTCAGGTATTTCTTGTTGGACTCTGGAGTCTTCGGGAAACATTGTACAGATAACAATAAAGATGAGGACAATAGTCCGAATAATATAGATTATTAAGCCTCATCTCAAAAATTCAAAGAAATGCTATTCTATTTGTCTGAATGTTTGAGATGAGACTTGATAATTTGTATTATTTGGACTGTTGTCCTCTTTGTTATATTTCAGGTTTTTCTTGTCAAACTCAGTAGCCTTCACAGAACTTCAAACTGAACCCTTTATTTAATCCATTATGAATAGATTGTTCTCATTCTGCTAACCATGACCTGGTACAAGTATTAGGCTATGTTGAGTATTCTATGGGTGATAATAACATAAAATACTTAACCAAGTCAGGATTAATGGAATGAGAACAGTTCACCTTAGTGGATTGAATGAAGGGTTCAGTTCAAAGTTCTATTAAGGTTCCCGAGTTTGACAAGAAACACCTTTTTAAAAAAGCTGAAGGACACATCGGCCACAATAAAGATGAGGACAACAGTCCGAAAAATCTAAATAAGACAACTTTAAAATGTATAACAACTTGTTATATACTCGTTCAATAGTAGATTAGAGATGGTAGATCTTACTTAGTACACTTCTCACTGCTTACTGATTCTTTGTCTAACTTGCTTGTTGACTCTACCTCGTCCACCATGTTATCTGGCAGACTTCTATCTGCTGTTATGGGTTGGTCTTCTTTCTTAATTCTTCTTACAGGCTGGGCTGGACATTGTTTTAAGTGTTTAATTAATACAACAAGACTTGTTTATACATGATCAAGTTTTATTTTCTTAGCCCAGATTGATTCCACCGCGGGAAGAGATGGACTCCCGGGAGAGCTGACAATCGCGTCTCTCTCCTTTGAAAGCTGGGTCGCATCTGTTAACAAAACTATCTTATTTTCATGCCTCTGTTATGGTGCATTTTTAAGGGGTCAAATAAAGGGTCACCAACCGTCGATAATCAGTGAGTAACTTTCCATAGGGACCCCTTAATTTAAATATTCTAGCTACAGATACGTTCACAATTTATGACTGCCCATAAATTGTAAGAAAATGTCAAGTGTATTAAATTAAATTTCATGTGAAATAGCAGAGAAGTTAATTCTGATTTTTTTTCTATTTGCAGACCTTTGATTTTGGCCATAAAAGCAAATTGACATGTATCAAACATTCCCGAGGAGCCCTCTTCACTTCATCCACAGATCGACATATCCGAGTAATGGAACCAACACTTAAACCTAAACAGATTGCATGCTTTGACCCAAAACTGGGAGAAATTGCTTGTGTGAGTAACCTTTTTTTTTTTCATTTGTCTGAATTGATTTGTATTATTTAATTTTCTGGACTGTTGTCCTGATCTTTATTGTTATTTGACAAGAAGCACCTTAAGAAGGGAACATCAGTCAAAACATTGTGCATATAACAAAGATGAAGACAAGAATCTGAAAAATCTAAATACAAATTTTCATTTGATTTGTTCACAAACACATTGATCTTATCAATAATAACTTAAACTAGGATCTGCCAAAATGTTGGCTCATTTAAAAACGAATTAAATAATTGATTTAATTAAAGTAGTAACATAATGAGCATCAGTATAAAAAAAAAATTCTTTTTAAAAAGGGCAAAAAAATATTACATATGTAATACAATTTAAACATTAAATTAGGTTAAAAAATTTTATGGAAAATAACAAAGACTTACTTCACTTAGGTTGTAAAGACATTTTAAAAATAATTTATAATAATTGATTATACAATGTGCAGAAAAATAAATATAAATTAATTTTTTGTTTTGTTTTTTTTGTTTGAAACACACAAACTCTTTAAAATAAATTTTACTATAAGAGCTATCCGTAGTAGCATTTTGAACAATTAAAATATGAAACTCCTAATTTTAAGTTTTAAATTTCAAATTTTTAAATTCTAAAAACAAATATTTGTTTAATAACAAGCCTACTTTAGTATTGTTATCTCATAATTTTTGGAGAAAACTCAATTGGAAAGTTAGGCCCCCACCCTTTTAGACAGAACTAATACTGATATTCTAAAAGAAAAATATATACCAAAAGAGTAAAAAAAAAAAAAATCTCTATAAAAAAAATTAAAAAACTTTTTAGTACTTACTTTCTACCAGAGTCTCTCCTTTACAATTTTTTGTCTTTTTTATTTATACTGTAATTTCAATTCCAATATTTTGCACCCCAAAAATAGGTGGGGGGTCAAAGTTAAGTGACCTGAAAAAAAAAAAAACAAAAAAAAAAACTGATGCTTTATAAGATTCATTCATTGATAAATCAACACTGAAAATTTCATTTTTGGTAAATTATTTTCAATCGGGGAGGGGGATAAATTTATTTTGTAAAAATTGGCAGATCCTAATTTAAACTAAATTTGAATTTACTAAACTTAAGATTTTGTTTTCTCTAATTGGTGTTGATTAATAATATTTTCAGATGGATTACCAAAATAATATCCTGGTTTGTGCTGGCAGCAATTTTTGTGTTGATGTCTGGCGTCCAAGAGAAGAGGTGTAAAAATCATCATTTCCATCCATTATTTTGCCAAATTGCTTGTGCACATGCAGAAATAAATAATGCTATTGTTTTAAGAATGAAAAAGAAAAAAAAAATAATTTATCTATTTTTTAATGAGAAATAGAGAGATGTATGAATAAATGAAAAGATTTATTGTAAAACATTTTCACAAAACACTTATATACATAGACTCAAAATACTTGAATGACTTGGTCCCACTCTTCCACTGGCCAGACTCCATTTTCTTTGACATTTGATGGACTTTTCTTCCAATCCCACTCTGTTACTGGCTGAAACCAGTTTGAGCCATAGTTGGCCTCTATGTAAGCCAATGTATCACAGGGCACTCTGATACGCAAATCTAGGAACTCAGTCCAGCAGAGTGTAAAACGAGGAAAGATATACCTGGGCAGAAAAGAAAAAGGAAAAATTTAAAAAAAAAAAAAAAGGTAATTTTTTTTTTTCTTAAGCAAGTCACTTCTACTTTTCATTGTATATATGAATCGATATTTAATTGAATAAAAAGGCTGAAGTTAAATAGAAAAAAAACAAACAGAAACTCACTTGTACTTATTTCCTGTTTTGGCTTGTGTACCTCCATTCCACATGTATTCTGGAGTGTCGTAGAAGAAGAAAAGGTCTAATTTTATGTCACCTGCACTGAAAGATAGTTCAAAACTGTCGGAGATCTGTAAAACAAAACAGCAAGAAAAAGCATTATCATAATGAGAAATATGGATTTTAAAGACTGAGTTTGAAGATTGAAAATTTCGTAATGCTCACCTTTCCAAACATGTGCTTCAATTTGAATCCATTTTCCTGAAAAGTGGAGATGAGTTGTGGATTGTAA
>CM042142.1:104825445-104875445 GCA_023376005.1 Doryteuthis pealeii | reverse complement strand
GGATATAAGTTTTTGAGAAAAATTTTTTTTTTTTACTTAAGTCTGATATAGAAAACTAGCAGGACCTGTGGATATACCACAGTATGATAATTTAATTATTTCAATATTTGATATGTTTACTTGAGAGCTATTGAAAAATACTTCAATATGTAAATGTAAAAAAAGTATAATAATCTTGATTTAACTCTTTCTCACTGTGTTTTCTTTCTTTCCTTCTTTTCATTATGTTCGATTGAAAGAAACTAGCATTATCACTTCTAGACGCTCACCCCCTCTCTCTATCTTTCCCCTACTTTTTCTTTTTTCTTATATTTTTCTGTGTATTTTCCCTTACTTTCTTTATGATAAAAACGGAATGGTCCATTATTTAGCTGAGGTGACAACATTCATAAGAAATAATTCCGCATACGAGCAACACCAGATAATCAGGATTTAGATTTTTTTTGCATTTTCATCTTGGACGATATGGATGGTCTCATTTTTAATTAGAGGGTGTTGCAAGATGATAACAGTCGGAAGATTAAGGAACAACAGTATTGATATATAGATTACTACTTTATTTCCCTCCCCCCTTTATCATGGTGCAATGAACCAGCCCTTTCAGCTAAACTGCCATTTAAAATTGGTTTCGAGGAAAATATAAATTATTTTATATATATTTACCAACTCCTCCGCTCAAGCAGGATGCGACTCAAGGTCAATTTCTTAAGCGGAGTTTAACAGGTTTGAATTCAGAGTTTTCCTTCTAGACTGGTTACCTTGCTATGATTAAAGAATCTAGTCTGCCCTACTATTTACCCATAGTTAGAGGGAGAATTGGATTCATACCTTTCCAAAAGGTATTAGCGCCATGTGAAATGCCAACAGCTTCGTCCAGGAATTGAACTCGCATTGATGAGTCCATTTACTACGACTCTAACAATTAGACCATGCGCCTCCAGGTATAAATTATTTCATAACAACAATTTTTTAAAAATTATTACAAAATATCTAAAGCCTGCTGATTTCACCATTTTCTTTTCTTTCTTTATGTTTTCTTGTAGGACAACTATATATTGATACTCTTCTTCCTTAATCTTCTGACCGTTATCATCTTGCAACATCCTCTGGTTAAAAAAAAAAAAATCAAACCTTACAAGATGAAATGCAAAAATGTAAATCCTGAATATCTGGTATTGCTTAACAGAATTCTTATTTCTTATGAGTGTTGTCACCTCAGTTTATATATAATGGACTATTCCGTTTTTTAAATTTTTTTATTTTTAATAAAAAAGAAATGGTAAGAAAGGGACATACTACACAGAAAAAATATAAGAAAGAGTGGGGGAAAGATAGAGAGGGGGTAATAATGTTAATCTGTTTCAATCAAACATAATTAAAAAAAAAAGAAAGAAAAAACAAGTGTGAGAGTTCAATCAAAATTGTTATACTTTTTACAAATTGACCTATTTAGCAATAGTTCTTAAGTAAATGTATCAAACATTGTAGTAATTGAATTATCATATTTTGGTATATCCACAGGTCCTGCTAGTTAAGAATTAATGTTTATAAAATGGGTTATTTCCTATAAGTCTAACATGATCAAAGGGGAACCACTCTTGACTGATAAATTATTTATTTATTTATCTACTAGGAAAAAAGAAGATGGGGTTAGGGTTAGGGGTTAATTTAATGGGAAAATAAATAAATAATTTATCAGTCAAGAGTGGTTCCCCTTTGATCATGTTAGACTTATAGGAAATAACCATAAAATGTATTGAAAGAAAAGAATACTCTAAATCAAAAGTGAAAATGGAAAAAATACTCTTATTTTCTTACTTTTCATAAGCCCCAGCATAGAGACCAAAATGTATTGTGGCACTGGAACTTGATGGTAAGATACCATTAAGTCGAGATAAAGGTGTGATGGCACCATGCCATAAATAAGAGCCCAATCGGGAATGGAACATCACCACTTGGATAACTGTCGGCTGCTTGCGACCTCGATCAAGTAGAAAAAAATGGGTTGGAATGGTGTCATGATGAAGCCTTGGGTCAGGCTGACGAATACTGTGAATCGAAAAGTCACTCTTCAGCAGCTGAACAATACCCTGTGGGGAAAAAAAAAAAAAAAAAGAAATCTTTTAAATATATCTTATTATAATGGAGATTGTGTGCTTTTCTGTCTGTAACCGAAACTATATTACTACTCATATCACTATTCCCTTAGTTATTGACATCACATTTTCCAGGATTGTATTTTTATTTAAACCTCAATTATTAATAAAATTGTTTTACATTATTAATACTGTTAACCATGTCTACATACTGACAACATGCAATTATATTTATATATACAACAAAACAGTGGTTTACAGTGTGAATGGGAAGGCTAATTTGCATATTGATATTAAAAATGTGATTTTATTAAATATATGCTTAGTATTATTGATTTCTAACTGCTTGGTTTTATTTTAATGAATATAATAAAAAATCTCTTCAATAAATCTTAAATTAACAAGAAAAAATAACCGTCATTTTATTATTTACTTCCTCTTTTAAATAAATACTTGAATTTGAAAAAATAACAATGAAAACGAGAGTGATGGAAGAGTAAGTTTCAGTTGTTCTATTTTTCGATTATACTCCCTCTGTTTCAAATCTTTTTATCGGTATTCTTATTTAGTTTCATTAGCCTTTCTAATTTAATATAATATTTTATTACATTAAAGTTAAATACTTGCACCCGGAGGCTGCATATATTTGCTAGTATATATATATATATATATATATATATATATATATATATATATATATATATATATATATATATATATATATATATATATATATATACACACACACACACACATATATATATATATACAGAGATGCTGATAGGTATACATCCTGCATCTCCAACACATAAAAATCTAAAAGGACGTAGAAAAATTGTATCCATACATTCCAGTGTTTTTGTTTTTTTTCTTCCCCAACCATTTCCAGCAAACTATAAATACATTTCTATATTTTTTTTGGAAACGAATTACACTGTATGGGGTACAAGGTAGGGGTTAGACAGCTTTAGTTGTTCATAGATAAAAACTCTGCAATGTTTTAAGAAACTTTAGTTGGGACCCATCAAATTTCCTGGGGATTTATTCAAATCAAATCCGTTCATCCCAGGGTGCACTAAATTAAAAAGCTATCAGCCTCACTGTGTGGGTATATATATATATATATATATATATATAGTAGATTTTTCTATAAAGTTTTAAAATTAATTATCTTTACAGACTTCTTGAAATGAAGGTGGCGTCCAATGAAGTGTCTAATTTTAGCATCAGTAATGCTAGAAAAATAAGACTTTTCACCAAATGTTACATTCACATAAGGAAGACAAGTCTAGACCAGCCAGTATAGGAGAAGTGCTAAAAAGATTTTTTTTTCCTTAAATTAATGACAAGTTGAAGATACACAATTTTACAAGCAAAAGAAGAAAAACAATTGTATTATTCATAAGACTTACTCCCTTTATACTCAAACAAGAACAACCACAACAGGGTGAAACACGCTGCACTGTTAAACACTACCTCATGGAATGTGGATCTTTCGTTTTCATCAGAAAATGCTTTTTTTTTTTTTAACACAAATGATATAAAAGATCTATTTGAAAATGCCAACATGGACGACATTCTGTCCTTTTTTGAAAGGAATAAAATTATTAAAAAAAAGAAATATATAAACGTAAACCTGATCAATACCATACAAAAAGTAACCCCTTAACATGATCCCAATATCTTTAAAACTTAACTACAAAAGTGTAAATATAGACACATATATTATTCCCTAACCTCTAGGCATAAAATAACCCCAGGCAGGTTGATATATCACTAAAATCCACCAACCTAATCTATACATATATAAAGGGCAGTTGTGTGAATCTGTATGTCCGGAGGAAACTTCGGAAATAAAACAATTGATGACAAAGTAAATATACACATTAAATATCACCAAGGCTTGATTTTTGAGCAAAAATAATAGATTTGATTTATATTCGTGAAGATAATTAAAAAATAAAATTTAAATGATAACAGCATGGAATTTTTTTCATTTAATATTTTAGATAGCAAACATTAACATTTCTTTTCTGAGTAGCTGGATCAATGCAAGGTCTATTTTTTTTTTACAGTGATTTAAATAGGGCATCCCACAAGGATTCAACTCACAATTCAGTAATAATGGATCTGCGGGATAACTTAAAAAAATCCCCCTTTACCCAGATGACACCGGATAGCCGCTGATAGTTTAAAATCATCCCAAAAATCTAAGTACTCCAAGATATTCATAGAACTACCTCAAAGATCCAATAAAATATCCAATTTAAAATTTTTATTAAAGATATCGATATAAACATGGTTGTTTGATAAGCAAAAAGACTAATTTAAAAAAAAATTTTTTGTATTCCATACCTCCTACATTTTACTTCCATTATTTACCTACACAAATCAGTTATCTATTAATAATGGAGACTTGCTTCCGGTTTTTGTCTGTAACAAAAATTACATCACTGCTTATGTCATATTACCCAAAATCGTCATAACAGAATAAAAACACTCAAAATTTGAACATGCAACATTAGACAGTCCTCATTGTTTTAATAAATATATGACTGGTATTATATATCTATATATAGTTTGTTTTATTTTAATACATATTTAAGGTTTACATTTGAAATTGTTTTATTTTTTAATCCTTTAATGAATTTGATGATTTTACTTACTTAGGGTACAAATTCGCTGACATTGAATTTTTAACTCCCGCCCCTCAGGCAATATGTTTCAAAAATCTATTTTTACATTGCCCGGAGGGCGTTTTTTTATTTTGTACTAGTAATAATTAAAGTATCATACTATGGTACATCTACAGGTCTTGCTAGTTATAATAAAGGAGTTAAAGCACTGGTGCTGAACCAGGGGCCAACCTTTTTTAGGTCCAGTCGAGCAAAAAAAATATTTAATCATAAAAATACAATTTCAAAACATCAAATAGCTATGGGTGTGTCCACCATAGTAAAATAGGGATCTATAGGGGAAAAGAAAAAAAGGATTGAGAACCAGTGGGTTAACGTATTTACCTGAGTGTCCCAGTATTTATAATGACAGCCAAATGTGACGTGTCGTCTGCAACCAAAAAGGCAGCCATTACTGAAGGTGGTCGGAGGAGCTTTATCTGGAGTGAGGCTGCTCAAAATATCCACCTCCAATAGAAATACTGGAATGTTAAGCTCAGCACAAGCACTTACAAATATCTTCACGGCATTCTGTCAAAGAAAGAAAAAGAGAGAATGAAAGATTATAAATAATACATGTATGAAGGATGTTTACTTAAAAGATAAGGTGCAGATGAATACAAACATTATTCACAATTGATTGAATTTAATGGCTTGTTTCTAGGGTTATTTTATGCTGAGAGGTTGGGGAATACTATGACACAACGCGTGGCTCCATGTGTTGTGATGTGCAACATGCAGGCGCATATGCAATGTGTGTGTATGGATGGATATATATATATATATATATATATATATATATATATATCTATCTGTGACTAACAATAAGAGCACACATTGAGCTCTGCAAACTGCGACAGGTTTAAAAAAAAAATTAAAAAAACTCCTATGTTGTAAGGAAGATTTCTTCTCTGGACTTTTGGATT
Source organism: Doryteuthis pealeii (assembly GCA_023376005.1). Classification (NCBI taxonomy): domain Eukaryota; kingdom Metazoa; phylum Mollusca; class Cephalopoda; order Myopsida; family Loliginidae; genus Doryteuthis; species Doryteuthis pealeii. Next base: position 104,869,748 of record CM042142.1, on the reverse strand, counting down.
ATATATATATTTGTGATTATTTTGGTATATGTATCTGTTTGTGGGAGGTACATATATCAGGTTTGGGCATTAGTATGAAGCATTAAAGAAATACATATAAGAAACTCGGTTGTTTTTGAGTAGAGTTTCGTTTATTTTGTAGTAGTAAATTTTCAGGATTTTTATAGCTCCCTTCTTCAGACTGTGTAAGGAAAGTAGTGTTGCTGGATAAGTAGATGTGTGGTATGAGTTTAAGGCAAGCCTCATATATATATATATATATATATATATATATATATAATATATATAATATATATATATATATATATATACACACACATGTGTGTGTGTGTATTTATACTAGAGACTTTAGAGATAGTGGATTGTATGTGTGTGTGTATACATGTATATGTAAGTGCAAGTAGGTATAGGTGTCAATAGGAAAGGAGCATTAAAATAAGCTAGAGACTTAGAATAGATAAATAAGCAGTCAAAATGTCTGGATTTACACAAAGTTAAAAGTTAGATGGAGGTCAAGATAGTAATAAAAAGACAGATAAGAATCAACTGTTGGCGGTTTCTTAAACAAAAGGGATTTTCAAATCCCAGGAAAATCTCTGAGAAGGGATTGGAAAACGAGATTTGAGAAGTAGAAGGTAACAGTGGAAATTTCAAAACAGTCAGTTAGTATCCTGGAGTAAACCAATCAAGTTAAGACTTTTAGCAGCAGACCAGTTGAGTTTAGATCACACAGTAGAAGTCCTGGCAGTGGACAGAGAGGGCTCCCCCCCCCCTTCTCAGCTTGACAGGAAGATAGGAGATAGAGAAGGACAGAATGAATGAATGAAGCAGCGAGTTTTATGCCATCTCATCATTTTTGGATGTTCAACTTAGTCTTGTCTTTGTTTGTTGCACTCTCTCTCTCTTTTCATTGTTGATGGTTTTCCTTTTTCGCGGGGGAACCCTTGGAAGCGTTTTTGTCACGGACACAAGTGGAGGTCCTGAGACTTGCAGACGATAAGACAGTCAAGATGTGCAGCAGAGACGTGCAGAGGACTCCTCGGCCCTGCCAAAGGTTTACAATACATTAAAAAAAATTTTGCACACTAGTACATGTATTTACCAACCCCTCTGCTTGAGAAGCATATGACACAAGGTCAATTTTAAGCCAAGTTTAACAGGTTTGAATTCAGAGTTTTCTTCCTCCTAGACTGGATAGAGAGAGAGAGTGGGTGAGCACATGGAAGTGATAATGCTAATCTATTTCAATCGAACATAATGAAAAGAAGGAAAGAAAGAAAAAGTGAAAGAGTTAAATCAAGATTATTATACTTTTTACATATTGAAGTATTTACAATAGCTCTTAAGTAAACAATTAAATTATCATACTGTGGTATATCCATAGGTCCTGCTAATATAAAATAAAACCGGTACATGAAAAGAAACAGTGTTAGCTAAAATCAATTATTAAAGACTTTGCTGTGATTTTTTTCCTACTTACTGCAATGGCTGATTGTGCTGGCTCTTGTTGGGGTTTATCATGTACAGGAAGAACCTGTTTGGGGGTATCCACTGTATTCTGGATGTCATCCTACAAGGAGTAAGAAATATTCACAACCATTAACATTTATTCTTTGATTTAAAACAGTGGTTCTCAACCGGGGGCCATATAACATTTTTTGGGTCTAGGCAAGCAAAAAATATTTGATTATAAAAATACAATAGAACTTTTGGACCAAGTCACCATTAAGCACCCCAGGGCGACCTGGATTCAGAAGGACATGTTTTTCATTTACACCATCAAAATCCTGGAGTTTTTTTTTTAGACGCATTTTTTGTTTATTTCAATAGTTTTTTTGTTTTTTTTTTAAATAAAAATAGTTTTTTTTATTTACAAAAACTTTAAACATAAAACAAGTTTACACGGGAATAGTTAACAGTTTTATGGGATAATCTTAAATCACGCTCAATCGCTGCTCTGGCACCAGAGTATTACTTTTAATAAATCACAAGTTTTGCTTATTAATCAGAAGTTGATGAATATTTTTCAAAACTAACAATATTTTATTTTTTTTAAATTAGGAAAAAATATTAATTTTTAATTCTTAATCTGATAAAATAGTTTTTGATTTTAATTTAAAAAAATTAGCTATTTTAAATAAAACTTAAAACGAAAGACATGTTTATTTATTTTCCATGTGCCTCTATGGATAGTTAATATTAAAATGTTTTTATTTAAAAATAGATTTTGCTGGGTTTAGAGGTTAGTTTTATAATTTAAAAAAAAAAAAAAGCATCTAAAAATTGTCTGTTAACAAACAACCGGATGTTGACAGTGCAAACTGAAACATGTCCTTCTGAATCCAGGTCACCACTGGGGGTGCTTAAAGGTGACTTGGTCCAAACTTTTAAACATCAAATGGTTAGGGGGGGGGGTTCCACTAGAGTAAAATAAGAATCAAAGAGGTTCTTAGGATAAAAAAAGGTTGAGAACCACAGATTTAAAGTACAATATACACAACACATTACACAAATTCAGAGATGCTAACACATAAAAATCTAAAAGGACACAGAAAAATCGTATTCCAGTGGTTTTTTTTTCCCTTCCTCCACCATTTCCAGCTAACTGTAAATACATTTCAATATTTTCTTGGAAACAAATTACACTGTATGGGGTACAAGGTAGGGGTTAGAGGACATTAACTTTTCATAAATAAAAATTGGATTCCTTGGGCAAAAATGCTTTTATAAACAAATTTTCAGTAGTAGGGAAGCTCTAGAACTCATTTTACAGACAAAAATAGGTTACAAAAAGTCGCCATTTTTTGTGAACCCCCCCCCCAAAAAAAAATTTTTGGATAGCTAAAATTCAACATAACTCCACCAATTTTTGGAATATGAAGCTCAAATTTTGGAAATTGGCTAACTTTAACATAATCTACACTCGGACAAAATTTCAGAAAAATTGAAGGGGGTGGGTGAAAATGGCCTGGATGATTTGACATGGAATTACCCAACACATGTTCTTTTTCTCTTTGTTAAAGATTTTATCTTCAACTTTTCAAGATGGAACAAAAGTCCATATGGGGGTAATCCCCAATGACAAATCATCCAGATCATGTCACCTACACTCTTCTATTTTGAAGTGACAATTTCACTTTTTTTTTGGATGATTCGACATGGAATTACCCATGGGCCAAAACTAGTTCAACCAATCACCTTACTGACAACAAAGATGATTGATTGATCTTAATGGCATATCAACACGTCTAGGGTTATTTTATGCCTAGAGGTTAGAGAATCGTGTTCATTATACATTCAGGTTTACATTTTTGTGTAGTTGTTTAAGAGATTTTTTTGCACACAGTACTATTGAATATGAATAATTTTTAAACATCTATTTGACCCATAGAAGGGACCCTAACAGGTACTACCAATCTGGGTCAGAGTTGACCTGGGAGTAACTTGTAAATAAATATTAGTAATGAAATTGATAGATTCATGGAGTCAAAGCATCTTACTAAATTCAGAAATTTTCAACTTAGTAAAATGAAATATTGCTTAAACTAGTGAAAGAATTTCAGTTTTATTTATTTGACAAAAGATTATTTTTGCATTTTCTTTTTGCTTTTAAATAATTATGTGATCACAGAAGGGTCATTCCAGCCAATTTCTCCTAGGGTCCATCCCTAAGGTCCTCAAATTTTCACCATTTGTATCTATATGAGAAATAAATCCTGAAAATTGCAACCAGATAACATTAATTGCTCTTATTTTATAGTCATTTAAAATGTTATAGACTTTCATAAAATCTTTGCTTTTTTAATTTTTTTTCCCCCCCAATTTTGAAAGTTTGCATTTTGAAATTGTGTTTGTTTAAGACTAAAGTGTTTTAAAATCAGTTACAACCAATTGTTTTTAACTTAGATGCCTTTGAAAAATTAACGGTAAAAAAATTTGCAAATATAATTAAAAAAATTTTTTTTTTAAATACACCTGGGAGCCATCTTTAAAAAAATTCTAAGTTTAAGCATCTCTCACTTGTATATTTAAAGCCCCCCACCCATCTACTCCACTTTAATGATAGGTTAGGAATAGTAAACCAAACACACAAAACCCATTTAATTAAAAGTGTCTTTCATCCATGATGGGGGGCTTAAAAATGCAAGAAAATAAAAAATATGGAAAAATTCAATATATTTTTTTCAATAATTCATCATAGAAACATCAAAAACCATAGAAAACTGAACATGAGGGTCATAAAGGAATTTTTTTTCCAGAATTTTTACCATAAATATAAACTCTGCATGGTTTGAAATTATTTTAATCTCACAAAAATATTTGTTTTGAGGCTATTCAAAATGGCAACAAATCAAACAGTGCTCCAGGCTTGAACAGAGGTCCGTCATTAAATTTTTGCTGGCTGAGAAATACAAACCAGATGAAATTTGCAGAAGAATGTATGATGTGTACAGAGAAGCATGTTTGAGTCAAAAAAATATTTACAAATGTACTAAACACTGGCTTGTCACTATGACCCACATCACTATCATTTACTAGAGGGCACAGAATCCCCAATATGCACTAAATGCCAAGAGGGATTTACAGTGAAGTATATACTACTAGAGTGTGTAGACTTTTATCTAGTGCAAACAAAATACAAAGCAAATAATTTGAAAAAACTTTTCATGAAAAAAAAAAAGACCATCCAGCATTTTACATTTCCTAAAAGAAATGGGATTGTACTAAAAAAAAATATGAGTAATTGAACAATAGTTACATCATGATATATACATTTGTTTTCTACCAAATTACTGCTATGAACCCAAAACTTAGTCGGAATTAAATGACCCACCGAGGTTGATATGCCGTAAAACAAACCAAACCAGAGTTGAAAAGACAGTCCAGTAGTAAAAAAAAGTTTTGGGTATAGTGGTCAATAAAAAAGATCCTGCTGACAGTCTTCTGGGACATGGAAGGATCCATCATTATTGATTTCCTTGAAAATATGCTTCTTATTGCCAACTCTTTAGGCAAAATTCGCCTTATTTATTGAATAACTCATATATTCTTAAAGTACATTTAGAGGTGATATTTATATCTATCCTAATCTTTGATTTTGGCCCCCTAAAAATATCAATACTCACAGCATCCTAAAACACTGTAGACATTTGCATTTTCAGTGGATTCCATCTGAAAAATGCTCATAAAATCATGATAAAGCCATAAAATCCTGTCAAACCATATGTTAAAGAAAAAGACGGATTTATCTACAAGTATCCAAAACCAATATTAAAACAAAAACACTGAGTTTCCTTTAATCCAGGTTTTGCTGAGATATAATTTATTTTTGAAAAAATTCTCAAATAAATTTTTTCACCAACTTAAAAAAAAAAAAAATGAGGTTTAAATGTAACTAAATATACACTTTAAATAAAGTTATATTAAAACTTTGATTGAAGTAAAAATCTAGTAACATTTTTTACATTAGCTTAGAGACTTTATAATATTAAAGATTTATACAATTAAAATTATTAAAAGCAATATTTCTTTCACAAAGTAAAAAATTTGATCTCTTATTTATAAGTTGAAAATATCTACCTTGTCCCAATAATTAAATCAGGTAGTCATTTGAAAGAATCTTAGTTCTAATTTTTTAAGGTAAATCTGTGTAGATAATGCATGCTTTTTATGGTGATTATGCATAAACTATATTTCTAAAAAGATACATGAAAATTTAATAGAAGTCTGTTTCACTGATTTGTGATTGAGGGGAATGTTTACAACAAAATGATACTATTCTGCAGAAGTTGAATATGGAGTATGGCTTACTACAAAAGTAATGGGTCAATCTGAACTGCTTATACATTAATTGGCATTCTTATTCTATTTTTTCTGTTAAATATAACTAGATTCATATGGAGTTAAGTTATTGTAAATAAGTGAAATATACTAACACCAATTTGTGTGTGAATTATATGCAAAAAAAAAAAAGAAAAGAAAGACTTTAAATATGTCATTTTTTCTCCTATCTCAAAGTCATAACAAACAATATCTCAGGTTGGTTTGTTTTACGGCATATCAACTTCAGTGGGTCATTTAATGCCGACAAAGTTGTGAAATAAATCAATTCTTAATGGATAACACAATTTTTTGTATCAACCATGTTTTCTATTTAACCCATAGATGGGACCCTAACAGGCACAACCACTCCGAGTCAGAGTGGACCGGGGAGCAGGTTGCTCCACATTCCCCAAACCTCCAAACTGGAACCTCAGCATCAGATAGAGTTTAACGTCATTCCCAGGACATGTAGACCCTCAGTCACTGCCTTCTAGCACCCATATGATAAAAAGGGGTTGGGGCTTGCCATAAGGGCAATAGGGTTGGGAAAATCATATAGGTGCTAGGGCTTGACATGACCAGCCGATTGATCGGAGGGGGCCTCTACAACCACCCATCTAGCCCAAGATAAGGCCACAGTGGAGTATTGCAAGTCATGAACTGCTCATCCACCTGGGTTCTATTCTTAAGCATCACAGGTCACCACCAACGGCCAACAGGTGGCCCCATTGGGGGAGCCTTACCCCTCTGCAGAGGTGCATTTTAACACCCCAGCCGACAGGGTGGACAATATCTTATTATAATGGAGAAACTATATCACTACTTAAGTCACAATACCCTTATTTATTTACATCACATTCTCCATGATTTTATTTTTATTTAAATTTCAATTATTAATAAAATTGGTTTACATTATTAATACTGTTGACCATATCTACATACTAATAATATGCAATTATATTTATATATGCAAAAAAAATAGCGATTTACAGTGTGAATGAGAAGGCTAATTTGCATATTGATATCAAATTTGATTTTAATAAATATGTGCTTAGTATTATTGATTTCTAATTGTTTGGTTTTATCTTAAGGAATATGAGCAAAAATCTCGGAGATAAATCTTAAAAGAAATCCATTAACAAGAAGAAATAATTGTAATTTTATTCTTTACTTCCTATTTTAACTAAATAATTAAATTATGAAAATTTAGCAATGAAAGTTGGGAGTGATGGAAGAGTAAGTTTTAGTTATTCTATTTTTCAAATTTTTTTATCTGCATTTTTATTTAGTTTCATTAGAGTTTCTTATTTGATATATTTTATTACATTAATACTTAAATACTTGCACCCTATGGAGGGTGCATATATTTACTAGTACTGATAATATTTACAAAAAACACAATTAAGTAAAATTAATAGGTTAAGCCATCAGATTTTTGTTGGGCTTGAGGGCAGGTTTTGTGGCATTAATCTTGGTTGTTGTAGTAATGTGTGGAAGATGGTCACTAATTAGGACTGAGCCGATTCTAGTAGTGACTACCTCAACTGATCCAAATTTTTAAAAGGTTTTTATTGATTTAATTTTGTTGGGTTTTTTAAGATACAGGTACCTGCAAAAAAAAACAAAAAAACACACAAACAAATAAACTTGAACAAACAGACAAAAGAAATTACAAAAACAACAGATAGCCAAGGGAAACAGCAATGTAGAACAAACAGGTAAAAAAAAACAAGAAACAAGAAGAGACAGTAATGCAGAAAGGGATAGAAAACAGAAAAGGAAGAGAGGAAAAAAAAAATTGTTTTATTTTACGGCAATAAAAAAAAAAAAAAATATATATATATATATATATATATATATATATAAGATGCACAGGCATATAAGACCCCCCCCCATTTCAGCAGGTCAGATTCAGGAAAAAAAAGTTTTTAGTGTACTTAAGCATTAATTGTTGAAAACAGTCTAGCTGTCCATTACACAATCAGAAACATAGCTTTGGTAGTACAGGCAAGCAATAAGCATACACAAGACATCTCAATAGCAGCAGGAAATAATAATAATGATCATAATGAAATTAATAATAAAACTTCAAACTTCACCTATGATGTATAAGATGCAAGGCAATTTTTTGAGGCAAAATTTTGGGAAAAAAGTGCGTCCTATATGCCGTCAAATACAGTAGTCAAAAATTATTTTTTTGAGTGGTTCATTCTTGGAATGAATAACAGAAATAAAATGACAAATAGTTAAGATTTCAATATGAGATCAGGTAAAGAAAAAAGAAAAATGTTCACTTACACGTTTCCAGAATACTCGGATTAGGAAGAACTGAAAGAGGAGAAAGCCAACGCTGAGGCTGGCCAGCAGTTTGAGCAAGCGAGGCTTTCGCATGAGAGAGTGGGAGCTGAAGCACAAAGGCAGTAAGAGTGTCTATCACATTTTCTTTTAAAGAATTCTGTTTTACTTTTTACCTGAAATGAAATGAAATAAAATTAGTCACTTATTTTACATGAGAAAAGGAAGAATATTATAAAAAAATTGGTTATTTCCTATAAGTCTAACATGATCAAAGGGGAACCACTCTTGACTGATAAATTATTTATTGATTGATCTACAAGGAAAAAAGAAGACGGGGTTAGGGTTAGTTTAATGGGAAAATAAATAAATAATTTATCAGTCAAGAGTGGTTCCCCTTTGATCATGTTAGACTTATAGGAAGTAACCAAAAACTTTCGGATTCACTTCCACTTTTTCTTCACATAAGCTTTTTTGTATCATTCTGTATCTCTCCTGTAATAAGTTTACACAGTGAAGAAATATTGTTCTTATTAATCCATCATGTATATATCTACACAAAGATATATCTTACTACGAAAAGGTTGGTTGGTTGTTTGGGTTTTATGGCATGTCAACCCTTGGGTTATTTCATGCCGAATATGTTTTGTTTATAGTTAGTGAGTATTAAATATATATATTTACCTACCCCTCCACATAAGCAGGATGTGACACAAGGTCAATTTATTTACCAGAGTTTAACAGGTTTTGAATTCAGAGTTTTCCTTCTCCTAGACTGGTTGCTGCTCCAAGGTTAAAGATTCCAGTCTACCCTACTATTTACATATAACTGGAGGGAGAGTAGTTGAATGCATACCTTTCCACTATTAGTGATATGTGAAATGCAAACAGCCTTGTCCAGGATTTGAACTCGTGTCACTGTATCCATTTCCTACGACTCTAACCATTACACCACAAACATCTGCAATCTAAATTTTTTTAAACACATTTTTAATAACTTATTTTTTTACTTATTTAACTCATAGATGGTACTATCACTTTGGGTCAGAGTGGACCCAAAGCTCCAGAATTGGAACTTCACCATTAGATGGAGTTTAACATCATACCCAGGACACTAAGACCCTCAGTCACTGTCTTCTAGTACTAATATAAAAAAGGCTTGTGGGTTAGCCATAAGGTCAGGACAATCATATAGGTGCTAAGGCTTGATTTGACTAGCCGATTCATTGGAGGGGGCCTGCCCGACCACCCATCTAGCCCAAGTAAGGGCCAAAGTTGAGTGTTGCATGTCATGGACTGCTCAGCCACCAGGAATCCATCCTTAAGCATCATGTGTCACCATTCATGGCCAACAGGGATTTTATCCCTATGCAATCAGTGTATTCTTCTGCCCCAGCCGACAGAGCGGACTACAGAAAGTCTTAAACAACAAATTGTCCAGGTTTGTTGAATTACCAACTAAAAATGTAAGCAACAAAATGGGGTTACCAAACCAGTCAAACATACAAAGACAAAATTCACATTTCAAAACATAAATGATTGTATAAATATTAAATATTGATTGTATTAAATAAATATTATTCTCGCAACCACTACACCTTTAATCATCTATGGATCAAACTCAATAATATGAATTACTGTTTGAATTCCTTTTTTCAGTACAAAATTGGACCATATGGCCTTTAGGCACCCCTTTTGCGATCTCGTTTCATAAGGACATTTTTTTCCATTTAGACCGTCAACATCCGGTCGTTTGTTAACAGATGATTTTAAGAGTTTTTTTTTTTTTTAAATTATAAAACTAACCCCTAACCAACAACCGGATTTTGACGGTGTAAATGAAAAACATGTCCTTATGAAACGAGATCGCAAAAGGGGCGCCTAAAGGTCATATGGTCCCAAAATACTAGCTACAATAAAGAACCCCACCCTCAAAAAAAAATTTTTTTTTTTTTTTTAAATCTCTGCTTTGGCCCTGTATAAAAATGAAATATTTTTACTTACATTCACCATCCATATAATTTTTAATAAGTTTCAGTCTTTTGCTTCATTTTTAACAGAACACAGACATTTTAAGTTTTTTTTATTTTTTAATTTTTAATTTTTTTTTTACACCATATCATTTAATGCCGACTTATTTTGATAAACAAAGGACTCAGGTTGATTTCAGTACCTGTTGTTGCTTAAGTGGTCACCCAATTAAGTATTGAACAGGCTCATCGCTACTTAACTTTGGTGATCTTGTGGAAACCGGTGCTTTCAGCATGACTTACCGTAATATTAGTGGTTGGGGAGGGAAAGAGTAAAGAAGTGTGGTGGATGGGTAAATATTGTAATCAGATGACGTACTTTTTAAATGTAACTATTCAGTAAAAAATAATCAAATTAAAAAAAAAAAAAAAAAAAAAAAAAAAGAATCAAATGACTGAAATTAACTCTTGCCTGTATGGTGAATATAAGTATTACATTTCTACATCATTTTTGTACATTACCGTAGCTAGGTATACCCAAAATTGACGTAAAATCCGTTTTTGACAAAATGAATTTAGGCCCCCCCTACAGAAAATAATTTACCAAAAATCAGGGAATTATCGGATTTTAATGACATTTTCAGTGTTGATTTATCAATGAATGAACTTTATAATGCATTATTTATTTTTATTTCAAAACTTTCTAATTTTTTTCAGGTCACTTAATTTTGATCCCTCCTTATTTTGAGGCGTAACATTTTTGCGAGTTGGTCATTTTCTGTACTAATTACAGTATAAATAAAGAGATAAAAGACTGAGTTATGAACAGAAAAAAAAAATTTACGGGGGATTTTCTATGAGAAAATAAGTACCGAAAATCGGAAAATAAAATGTAAAAAAAAAAAAAAAAAATTTGGAGATTTCTTTTTTATTCATTTCGATAATTATTTAATTGGCTATTATCCTATAAAAGAAAATACTTTTTTTCTGCTTAAAAGGGGGGGGGGGGCTAAAATTTTCAATAGAGTTTTTTCTTCAAAACTTATTACTTTTTGTACCTAAAATAAGGTTTGCATTAAATAGATATTTATTTCTAGAATCTAAAAATATAACATTTTAAACTTAACATCAGAATATTTTTATTTTAAATGAATTTTATATATTAATTTTTCATAGCAAAAATACTTAATTAAAGTTTTGAAATAAAATAACTGATGCATTATAAAAGCCATTAATTGATAAATCAATACTGAAAATTTCATTAAAATCGGATAATTACCTGATTTTTGGAAATTTTTTTTTTGCAATCGCGAATGTTACATTAAATTTGTAAACAATTCATATTAAGCAATTTTAAACCAGCGTCTAAGAACGAAAGCGGTCGAAACTGACCACAAAAATCATTCTAAATGTATTAAAAATGAATTAAATGTGTATTATTTTTTTGCTTTTTTACCGATGGTCATTATGTTACTACTTATCGATTTAGACAAAAGTTTGACCTTAAATAATCGATTTAATTGATTTTAATTCGTTAAAAAAAAAAAATCTGACGCTAGCAGACGATTTTGGGTAACCCTACCGTAGACATTTCATTAACGTGCTTTTCTGGATAAGGACCAATTTATCAACTAGTCGTGCGGTTTTGTTTGCGTTGTAAATGAACATTTTTGTAGTAGTACAAAATGACAGTGTCATTACATTAGGGTAGGAAGATCTTTATTTTTAGTTTGAACTTGAAATTAGTGAGAAAGGATAAAAAGGGGGGGTGTAGGTATTTTACTTAATGAACAATTGTATTTACGTCAAAAATATATTGTTGCATTTTCAAGAAGAAAAAAAAAGTAAGTAGTAGCTCTAAAAGTGAGAGTTTGATTTTCAATGTTACGTTTAATGCTGAAGTAAAGTGGACACTGACTTTATGTCTACATAATTCGATTTTTTTTTTACCATAAATTTAATGCTAAAATCTAAATCCTGATTTTATGTCTGTCGTCATGTACTTTTAAAGTACGAATGGCTAAGATAAGTAAATAATAAACAAAAACATTTTTTTTTTTTTTGAGATTAGAGTTTGGGTTTTAATTTCTAATAGCAAGGGAAAAAGAAAATTCAATTCTATCATTTCTGTTATTTTTTAGGCTAGTGTATTTTAACGTTATAACGAAAAAAGAAAGACCTACTATTTACATAAAGAATTCAGAATGGTCATTGGTCATAAATCAAAGAAGGGGTTCATTGTTAATAATTACACTATACACACTGAAAAATCTTCATTTTTCGGAAGAAATAAAGGTCATATTCAGACAAAGTAAATCAATTTACATTAGAAAAAATACATTTTCCGGCGAAAACACAAATGGTTCAATTAACCCAAACCGAATTTTCAGTACCTACGTTCTAAAAAACAAAAAAAAAAAAAAAAAGTCTATAGAATGATTTATCTTATCTGATTATTAAAAAGGCCATCAGGAAAAAAAATTAGGTAATGTTTACCACACGGTTAAAAGTCGGTAAATAACCATGTGTTTTTACCTGTTCTCAGTAGCGTAGGCGGCAGTTAGTGTGTTAATTTTGTCCCACAAATCAGCTGGTAATTTGGAGAATGGTTGTTCCGTTTGCGTTGACTGCAACCCCAACACAACTTGGTCGGGTAGCAGACATATTCTGAAAACAAAGGGAGACAACTACGTGATTTACTAAATACTTTTTGAATCTCTTTTTTGGCGCGCTCTCCACTTTTACAAACAAAGTTGTAAAACCACGTGCATTTCTCATCTGAACGAGGTCAAAGGTTTTCAGCTGTGTTTTTTTTGGGGGGATGGGAGGGGTTAAATATAAATATATAATTTTATATGAAAAAAAATTACTATTTAGATAGAATTTTGTTTCTTTTTAAAATAGATTGGAGAAAAAAAATGCGTTCATTTATCACTTCTTTCTTTAAGTTTATTTTCGTAGCCTGAACAGTTTTGTTTCAAAAAACAGTAGTGCAAGATTAAGTAATTTTAACAGCATATCAACCTATCTCGGGTTATTTTATGCCTAGTGATTAGGTATTCACCTTCATTGTACGTTCATATTTACATTTTGGAGATAATTGGTTCTTAAGAGTTTTTTTTTTTTTTTTTTTTTGCATACGGTCTTATGAAATACGAATAATTCTTAAACAGATCTTATCTATTTGACCCATTGATGTGACCTAGGCATACCCAATTTTTCGTTTGCTTTTCATTTTAAAAACAAATTAGAATTAATTAAATCGATTAATTAAGGACAATTTTTTGTCTAAGTCGAAAAGTAGTAACATAATGAGCATCAGTAAAAAAAGAAAAATAATATTACACATGTAATTTATTTTTAATACATTTAAAACGATTTTTTCAGTCACTTTTGTTTAAATATGGCCGTAAACGCTGTGTAAAGATGACTTAAAATCCGTGTTTACAAAATAAATTTAACACTCCCAATTGAAAAATTACCAAACTCAGGGCATTATTCAATTTTAAATGAAATTTTCAGTGTTGATTTATCAATGAATGAATTTTATAAATACATCAGTTATTCTATTACAAATTTTCTGATTTAATTAGGTATTTCTGCAATGATAAATTAATATATAAAATTCATTTAAAATATGAGTATCATAATGTTAAGTTTAAAATATCATATTAGATTCTGTAAACATATTTATTTAATAACTACTTTACTTTTGTATCTAATTCTAATAATTTTTTTGTCGAAAATCTATTGAAAATTTAGCACCCCCCTTTTAAACAGAACAAATATCGATGTATAGTTTTTCTTTTTATAAGATAATAGCCAATTAAATAATTATCAAAATGAGTAAAACAAAAGATCCCCAAAAATTATTTTTTAGTTTTTATTTTCATTTTATTTTCTGATTTTTGGTACTTATTTTCTACCAGAGTATCATCCTTAATTTTTTAAAAATTCTGTTCACACCTTTGGTCTTTTGTCTGTTTTAATTAGTAATTGTAATTAGTATTGAATTTATATAACTCTACCGATATTTTGTGCCCCAAAAATAAGGGTGGTGGGTCAATGTTAAGTGACCTGAAAAAAATCAGAAAGTTTTGAAATAAAATAACTGATGCATTATAAAATTCATTTATTGATAAATCAACATTGAAAATTCCCTGATTTTTGGTAATTTTTTAAAAACGGGGACGAGTGTAAATTTGTTTTGTAAAAACACAGATATTTTAACAAATTGGGTATACCTATCTTAAACAGATCATATCTATTTGACCCATTGATGTGACCCCAACAGGAAATACCATTCCGGTCAGAGTAGACCTGGGAGTAATGGCAATGAAAGAGGTAATCCACAATCCCAATATATCCACAATTGGAGCCTCACTATCACATCAAGTTAAGTGTCATACCCAGGGCACCAGTTTGGGGGGTGGGATCTTACCCCTCTGCAAGAGGAGGGGGTACAGTTAACATAAGTATACCCAATTTGTCAAAAAAATCCGTGATTTACAAAATAACCCCCCCCCAGCCTCGGTTTGAAAAAGATTTACCAAAAATCAGAGAATTATCCGATTCTAATGAAATTTTCAGTATTGCTTTATCAATGAATGAATATTATAATGATATTTTATATTTATTTTATTTCAAAACTTTCTGACCTTTTTCAGGTCACTTAACTTTGACCCCCACCTTATTTTTTGGGCGCAAAATATCGGTGGAGTTAACTTTCAAAACTAATTACAGTATAGATAAAAAGACAAAAGACCGAAGGTGAGAATAGAAGGAAAAAAATTTTTAAGGGTGCTATCCAAAAATCGGAAAATAAAATGAAAATAAAAACTAAAAAATAATTTTTGGAGATCTTTTTTTACTCTTTTCAATAATTATTTAATTGGCTATTATCTTTAAAAAAAAAAATTATGCATCGATATTTGTTCTGTTTCATGCTACTCATATTTTAAATGAATTTTATATATTAATTTACCATAGCAGAAATACCTAATTAAATCAGAAAGATTTGAAATAGAATAACTGATGTATTATAAAACTCATTCATTGATAAATCAACACTGAAAATTTCATTAAAATCGAATAATTTTGAATTGAAAATTTTTTTTCAATCGGGAAGGTAAAATTTATTTTGTAAACACAGATTTTACGCCATCTATAGACAGCGTTTATGGCCATATTTGAACAAAATTGTCTGAAAAATAGTTTTAAATTTATTAAAAATAAATTACATGTGTAATATTTTGCTTTTTTTTACTGATGCTCATTATGTTACTACTTTTCGACTTAAACAAAAATTTGACCTTAAATAATCAATTTAATTAATTTTAATTCGTTTTTAAAATGAGTGAACAAATTGGAAATGTCTATACTATACGCATCATGTATTTATGAAAATGTCATTTTTGAGGTTTGGGCTAGAATTTTTGTAATATTTTTTGTAATTTTTAGTTAATTTTCTAATATTTTTTAATTGTTAAAAAATTCGATTAATTTGTTTTAAATATTTCACAAAGACAAAAAAGTAAACACCAACCTATTTTATAGGATAAGTATATCCAATGATACACTAACGCTGAATAAACAGAAGGAAAGACAAGATAAGCTCATTTACACATATATAAATGAGCTTATCTTGTCTTTCCCGTATTATGTACTAGCAGCAGCTACCCGGCATTGCCTGGGTAGAGGGGGATTTTTTTAAGTTAGTACCACAGATCCCATTATTACTGAATCGTGAGTTGAATCCTCGTGGGACACCCCATTTAAATCCCTATGTAAAAAAAAATAGACCTTGCCTTGATCCAGCTACTCTGAAAAGAAATGTTAATGTCTACTATCTAAATATTAAATGAAAAAAAAAAAAAAATCCATGCTGTTATTATTTAAATTTAATTTTTTAATTATCTTCACGAATATAAATCAAATCTCTCTTATTTTCGCTCAAAACCAAGCCTTGGTGATGGTGTCGTTAATTATTTTATTTTCGAAGTTTCCTCTAGACATATATATACACACAACTGCCCTTTATATATGTATAGATTAAATGCTTCTATATGTGTCACATATAGAAACATTTAATACATACATAATATATAGGTAGGGATAGGCAAAAATAACCAAGGAAGATAACATTTTTTTTTAATTTCTTTAATTTTTAAAACAATTACCAAAAATTAGGGAATTGTCCGATTTTAATGAAATTTAATTTTGTAATGAATAGTTTATTTCATTAAAAAAAAAAAAAACTTGTAAAAATAATCCTTTTATCAATTCAGAATGTGGGGGTAACCTTTGTCATTTGAAGAAAAAAAATTCTGATCCCTAATTTTTACATTTCTAGAAAGATCATATCCTGAAGAACATAGATCTAAAAAAATAAAAATTAGGGATAGAATTTTTTTTTCTTCAAATGAACAAAGGTTACCCCCACATTCGAATTGGATAAAGGATTATTTTAAAAGTTTTTTTTTTTTTTAATGAAATAAACTATTCATTACAAAATTAAATTTCATTAAAATCGGACAATTCCCTAATTTTTGGTAATTGTTTTAAAATTAAGAAATTAAAAAAAATGTTATCTTCCTTGGTTATTTTTGCCTATCCCTACCTATATATTATGTATGTATTAAATGTTTCTATATGTGACACATATAGAAGCATTTAATCTATACATATATAAAGGGCAGTTGTGTGTATATATATGTCTAGAGGAAACTTCGAAATAAAATAATTAACGACACCATCACCAAGGCTTGGTTTTGAGCGAAAATAAGAGAGATTTGATTTATATTTCGTGAAGATAATTAAAAAAAATTAAATTTAAATAATAACAGCATGGATTTTTTTTTTTTTTCATTTAATATTTTAGATAGTAGACATTAACATTTCTTTTCAGAGTAGCTGGATCAAGGCAAGGTCTATTTTTTTACATAGGGATTTAAATGGGGTGTCCCACGAGGATTCAACTCACGATTCAGTAATAATGGATCTGTGGTACTAACTTAAAAAAATCCCCCTCTACCCAGGCAATGCCGGGTAGCTGCTGCTAGTACATAATACGGGAAAGACAAGATAAGCTCATTTATATATGTGTAAATGAGCTTATCTTGTCTTTCCTTCTGTTTATTCAGCGTTAGTGTATCATTGGATATACTTATCCTATAAAATAGGTTGGTGTTTACTTTTGTCTTTGTGAAATATTTAAAACAAATTAATCGAATTTTTAACAATTAAAAAATATTAGAAAATTAACTAAAAATTACAAAAATATTACAAAAATTCTAGCCCAAACCTCAAAATGACATTTTCATAAATACATGATGCGTATAGTATAGACATTTCCAATTTGTTCACTCATTTTAAAAACGAATTAAAATTAATTAATTGATTATTTAAGGTCAAATTTTTGTTTAAGTCGAAAAGTAGTAACATAATGAGCATCAGTAAAAAAAAGCAAAATATTACACATGTAATTTATTTTTAATAAATTTAAAACTATTTTTTCAGACAATTTTGTTCAAATATGGCCATAAACGCTGTCTATAGATGGCGTAAAATCTGTGTTTACAAAATAAATTTTACCTTCCGATTGAAAAAAATTTTCAATTTCAAAATTATTCGATTTTAATGAAATTTTCAGTGTTGATTTATCAATGAATGAGTTTTATAATACATCAGTTATTCTATTCAAATCTTTCTGATTTAATTAGGTATTTCTGCTATGGTAAATTAATATATAAAATTCATTTAAAATATGAGTAGCATGAAAACAGAACAAATATCGATGCATAATTTTTTTCTTTTATAAGATAATAGCCAATTAAATAATTATTGAAAAGAGTAAAAAAAGATCTCCAAAAATTATTTTTTTAGTTTTTATTTTCATTTTATTTTCCGATTTTTGGATAGCACCCTTAAAAATTTTTTTCCTTCTATTCTCACCTTCGGTCTTTTGTCTTTTATCTATACTGTAATTAGTTTTGAAAGTTAACTCCACCGATATTTTGCGCCCAAAAAATAAGGTGGGGGTCAAAGTTAAGTGACCTGAAAAAGGTCAGAAAGTTTTGAAATAAAATAAATATAAAATATCATTATAATATTCATTCATTGATAAAGCAATACTGAAAATTTCATTAGAATCGGATAATTCTCTGATTTTTGGTAAATCTTTTTCAAACCGAGGCTGGGGGGGGGTTATTTTGTAAATCACGGATTTTTTGACAAATTGGGTATACTTATGTTAACTGTACCCCCTCCTCTTGCAGAGGGGAAAGATCCCACCCCCAAACTGGTGCCCTGGTATGACACTTAACTTGATGTGATAGTGAGGCTCCAATTGTGGATATATTGGGATTGTGGATTACCTCTTTCATTGCCATTACTCCCAGGTCTACTCTGACCTGGAATGGTATTTCCTGTTGGGGTCACATCAATGGGTCAAATAGATATGATCTGTTTAAGATAGGTATACCCAATTTGTTAAAATATCTGTGTTTTTACAAAACAAATTTACACTCATCCCCGTTTTTAAAAAATTACCAAAAATCAGGGAATTTTCAATGTTGATTTATCAATAAATGAATTTTATAATGCATCAGTTATTTTATTTCAAAACTTTCTGATTTTTTTCAGGTCACTTAACATTGACCCACCACCCTTATTTTTGGGGCACAAAATATCGGTAGAGTTATATAAATTCAATACTAATTACAATTACTAATTAAAACAGACAAAAGACCAAAGGTGTGAACAGAATTTTAAAAAAATTAAGGATGATACTCTGGTAGAAAATAAGTACCAAAAATCAGAAAATAAAATGAAAATAAAAACTAAAAAAATAATTTTTGGGCATCTTTTGTTTTACTCATTTTGATAATTATTTAATTGGCTATTATCTTATAAAAGAAAAAACTATACATCGATATTTGTTCTGTTTAAAAGGGGGGGTGCTAAATTTTCAATAGATTTTTCGACAAAAAATTATTAGAATTAGATACAAAAGTAAAGTAGTTATTAAATAAATATGTTTACAGAATCTAATATGATATTTTAAACTTAACATTATGATACTCATATTTAAATGAATTTTATATATTAATTTATCATTGCAGAAATACCTAATTAAATCAGAAAATTTTGTAATAGAATAACTGATGTATTATAAAATTCATTCATTGATAAATCAACACTGAAAATTTCATTAAAATTGAATAATGCCCTGAGTTTTGGTAATTTTTTTTTCAATTGGGAGTGTTAAATTTATTTTGTAAACACGGATTTTAAGTCATCTTTACACAGCGTTTACGGCCATATTTAAACAAAAGTGACTGAAAAAATCGTTTTAAATGTATTAAAAATAAATTACATGTGTAATATTATTTTTCTTTTTTTACTGATGTTACTACTTTTTTTACTGATGTTACTACTTTTCGACTTAGACAAAAATTTGTCCTTAATTAATCGATTTAATTAATTCTAATTTGTTTTTAAAATGAAAAGCAAACGAAAAATTGGGTATGCCTAGGTCACATCAATGGGTCAAATAGATAAGATCTGTTTAAGAATTATTCGTATTTCATAAGACCGTATGCAAAAAAAAAAAAAAAACTCTTAAGAGCCAATTACCTCCAAAATGTAAATATGAACGTACAATGAAGGTGATTACCTAATCACTAGGCATAAAATAACCCGAGATGGGTTGATATGCCGTTAAAATTACTTAATCTTGCACTACTGTTTTTTGAAACAAAACTGTTCAGGCTACGAAATAAACTTAAAGAAAGAAGTGATAAATGAACGCATTTTTTTCTCCAATCTATTTTAAAAAGAAACAAAATTCTATCTAAATAGTAATTTTTTTTCATATAAAATTATATATTTATATTTAACCCCTCCCACCCCCCAAAAAAACACAGTTGAAAACCTTTGACCTCGTTCAGATGAGAAATGCACGTGGTTTTACAACTTTGTTTGTAAAAGTGGAGAGCGCGCCAAAAAAGAGATTCAAAAAGTATTTAGTAAATCACGTAGTTGTCTCCTTTGTTTTCAGAATATGTCTGCTACCCGACCAAGTTGTGTTGGGGTTGCAGTCAACGCAAACGGAACAACCATTCTCCAAATTACCAGCTGATTTGTGGGACAAAATTAACACACTAACTGCCGCTACGCTACTGAGAACAGGTAAAAACACATGGTTATTTACCGACTTTTAACCGTGTGGTAAACATTACCTAATTTTTTTCCTGATGGCCTGTTTTAATAATCAGATAAGATAAATCATTCTATAGACTTTTTTTTTTTTCTTTTTTGTTTTTTAGAACGTAGGTACTGAAAATTCGGTTTGGGTTAATTGAACCATTGTGTTTTCGCCGGAAAATGTATTTTTTCTAATGTAAATTGATTTACTTTGTCTGAATATGACCTTTATTTCTTCCGAAAAATGAAGATTTTTCAGTGTGTATAGTGTAATTATTAACAATGAACCTCTTCTTTGATTTATGACCAATGACCATTCTGAATTCTTTATGTAAATAGTGGGTCTTTCTTTTTTCGTTATAACGTTAAAATACACTAGCCTAAAAAATAACAGAAATTATAGAATTGAATTTTCTTTTTCCCTTGCTATTAGAAATTAAAACCCAAACTCAGAAAAACAAAAACAAAAATTTTGTTTTTGTTTATTATTTACTTATCTTAGCCTTTCGTACTTTAAAAGTACATGACGGCAGACATAAAATCAGGATTTAGATTTTAGCATTAAATTTATGGTAAAAAAAAAATCGAATTATGTAGACATAAAGTCAGTGTCCACTCTACTTCAGCATTAAACGTAACATTGAAAATCAAACTCTCACTTTTAGAGCTACTACTTACTTTTTTTTCTTCTTGAAAATGCAACAATATATTTTTGACGTAAATACAATGTTCATTAAGTAAAATACTTACACCCCCCCCCTTTATCCTTTCTCACTAATTTCAAGTTCAAACTAAAAAAAAAGATCTTCCTACCCTAATGTAATGACACTGTCATTTTGTACTACTACAAAAATGTTCATTTACAACGCAAACAAAACCGCACGACTAGTTGATAAATTGGTCTTATCCAGAAAAGCACGTTAATGAAATGTCTACGGTAGGGTTACCCAAAATCGTCTGCTATCGTCAGATTTTTTTTTTTTTAACGAATTAAAATTAATTAAATCGATTATTTAAGGTCAAACTTTTGTCTAAATCGATAAGTAGTAACATAATGACCATTGGTAAAAAAGCAAAAAATAATACACATTTAATTCATTTTTAATACATTTAGAATGATTTTTGTGGTCAGTTTCGACCGCTTTCGTTCTTAGACGCTGGTTTAAAATTGCTTAATATGAATTGTTTACAAATTTAATGTAACATTCGCGATTGCAAAAATTTTTTTCCAAAATCAGGTAATTATCCGATTTTAATGAAATTTTCAGTATTGATTTATCAATTAATGGCTTTATAATGCATCAGTTATTTTATTTCAAAACTTTAATTAAGTATTTTTGCTATGAAAAATTAATATATAAAATTCATTTAAAATAAAAATATTCTGTTAAGTTTAAAATGTTATATTTTTAGATTCTAGAAATAAATATCTATTTAATGCAAACCTTATTTTAGGTACAAAAAGTAATAAGTTTTGAAGAAAAACTCTATTGAAAATTTAGCCCCCCCCCCTTTTAAGCAGAAAAAAGTATGTATAATTTTTTTCTTTATAGGATAATAGCCAATTAAATAATTATCGAAATGAATAAAAAGAAATCTCCAAATTTTTTTTTTTTTTTTTTTTTACATTTTATTTTCCGATTTTCGGTACTTATTTTCTCATAGAAAATCCCCCGTAAATTTTTTTTTTTTTCTGTTCATAACTCAGTCTTTTATCTCTTTATTTATACTGTAATTAGTACATAAAATGACCAACTCGCAAAAATGTTACGCCTCAAAATAAGGAGGGATCAAATTTAAGTGACCTGAAAAAAATTAGAAAGTTTTGAAATAAAAATAAATAATGCATTTAAAAGTTCATTCATTGATAAATCAACACTGAAAATGTCATTAAAATCTGATAATTCCTGATTTTTGGTAAATTATTTTCTGTAGGGGGGCCTAAATTCATTTTGTCAAAAACGGATTTTACGTCAATTTTGGGTATACCTAGCTACGGTAATGTACAAAAATGATGTAGAAATGTAATACTTATATTCACCATACAGGCAAGAGTTAATTTCAGTCATTTGATTCTTTTTTTTTTTTTTTTTTTTTTTTTTTTTTTAATTTGATTATTTTTTACTGAATAGTTACATTTAAAAGTATGTCATCTCATTACAATATTTACCCATCCACCACACTTCTTTACTCTTTCCCTCCCCAACCACTAATATTACGGTAAGTCATGCTGAAAGCACCGGTTTCCGCAAGATCACCAAAGTTAAGTAGCGATGAGCCTGTTCAATACTTAATTGGGTGACCACTTAAGCAACAACAGGTACTGAAATCAACCTGAGTCCTTTGTTTATCAAAATAAGTCGGCATTAAATGATATGGTGTAAAAAAAAATAAAAAAATAAAAACTTAAAATGTCTGTGTTCTGTTAAAAATGAAGCAAAAGACTGAAACTTATTAAAAATTATATGGATGGTGAATGTAAGTAAAAATTTTCATTTTTATACAGGGCCAAAGCAGAGATTTAAAAAAAAAAAAAAAAAAAAAAAAATTTTTTTTTGAGGGTGGGGTTCTTTATTGAAGCTAGTATTTTGGGACCATATGACCTTTAGGCGCCCCTTTTGCGATCTCGTTTCATAAGGACATGTTTTCATTTACACCGTCAAAATCCGGTTGTTGGTTAGGGGTTAGTTTTATAATTTAAAAAAAAAAAAACTCTTAAAATCATCTGTTAACAAACAACCGGATGTTGACGGTCTAAATGGAAAAAAATGTCCTTATGAAACGAGATCGCAAAAGGGGTGCCTAAAGGCCATATGGTCCATATTTTGTACTGAAAAAGGAATTCAAACAGTAATTCATATTATTGAGTTTGATCCATAGATCGATTAAAGGTGTAGTGGTTGCGAGAATAATATTTATTTAATACAATCAATATTTATATTTATACAATCATTTATGTTTTGAAATGTGAATTTTGTCTTTGTATGTTTGACTGGTTTGGTAACCCCATTTTGTTGCTTACATTTTTAGTTTGGTAATTCAACAAACCTGGACAATTTGTTGTTTAAGACTTTCTGTAGTCCGCTCTGTCGGCTGGGGCAGAAGAATACACTGATTGCATAGGGATAAAATCCCTGTTGGCCGTGGATGGTGACACATGATGCTTAAGGATGGATTCCTGGTGGCTGAGCAGTCCATGACATGCAACACTCAACTTTGGCCCTTACTTGGGCTAGATGGGTGGTCGACAGGCCCCCTCCAATGAATCGGCTAGTCAAATCAAGCCTTAGCACCTATATGATTGTCATGACCTTATGGCTAACCCAAAGCCTTTTTTATATTAGTACTAGAAGACAGTGACTGAGGGTCTTAGTGTCCTGGGTATAATGTTAAACTCCATCTAATGGTGAAGTTCCAATTCTGGAGCTTCGGGTCCACTCTGACCAAAGTGGTAGTACCTGTTAAGTTCCTATCTATGAGTTAAATAAGTAAAAATAAGTTATTAAAAATGTGTTTAAAAAAATTTAGATTGCAGATGTTTGTGGTGTAATGGTTAGAGTTGTAGGAAATGGATACGGTGACACGAGTTCAAATCCTGGACAAGGCTGTTTGCATTTCACATATCACTAATAGTGGAAAGGTATGCATTCAACTACTCTCCCTCCAGTTATAGGTAAATAGTAGGGTAGACTGGGATCTTTAACCTTGGGCAGCAACCAGTCTAGGAGAAGGAAAACTCTGAATTCAAAACCTGTTAAACTCTGGTAAATAAATTGACCTTGTGTCACATCCTGCTTATGTGGAGGGGTAGGTAAATATATATATTTAATACTCACTAACTATAAACAAAACATATTCGGCATGAAATAACCCAAGGGTTGACATGCCATAAAACCCAAACAACCAACCAACCTTTTCGTAGTAAGATATATCTTTGTGTAGATATATACATGATGGATTAATAAGAACAATATTTCTTCACTGTGTAAACTTATTACAGGAGAGATACAGAATGATACAAAAAAGCTTATGTGAAGAAAAAGTGGAAGTGAATCCGAAAGTTTTTGGTTATTTCCTATAAGTCTAACATGATCAAAGGGAACCACTCTTGACTGATAAATTATTTATTTTATTTTCCCATTAAACTAACCCTAACCCGCGTCTTCTTTTTTTCTTGTAGATCAATCAATAATAATTTATCAGTCAAGAGTGGTTCCCTTTGATCATGTTAGACTTATAGGAAATAACCAATTTTTTTATAATATTCTTCCTTTTCTCATGTAAAATAAGTGACTAATTTTATTTCATTTCATTTCAGGTAAAAAGTAAAACAGAATTCTTAAAAGAAATGTGATAGACACTCTTACTGCCTTTGTGCTTCAGCTCCCACTCTCTCATGCGAAAGCCTCGCTTGCTCAAACTGCTGGCCAGCCTCAGCGTTGGCTTTCTCCTCTTTCAGTTCTTCCTAATCCGAGTATTCTGGAAACGTGTAAGTGAACATTTTTCTTTTTCTTTACCTGATTCATATTGAAATCTTAACTATTTGTCTTTTATTTCTGTTATTCATTCAAGAATGAACCACTCAAAAAAATAATTTTGACTACTGTATTTGACGGCATATAGGACGCACTTTTTCCCCAAAATTTTGGCTCAAAAAATTGCTCTGCGTTTATACATCGTAGGTGAAGTTTGAAGTTTTATTATTAATTTCATTATGATCATTATTATTATTATTTCCTGCTATTGCGATGTCTTGTGTATGCTTATTGCTTGCCTGTACTACCAAAGCTATGTTTCTGCTTGTGTAATGGACAGCTAGACTGTTTTCAACAATTAATGCTTAAATACACTAAAAACTTTTTTTTCCTGAATCTGACCTGCTGAAATGAGGGGTGGGGGTCTTATATACCCGTGCGTCTTATATATATATATATATATATATATATATATATATTGTTTTTTTATTGCCGTAAAATAAAACAATTTTTTTTCCTCTCTTCCTTTTGTTTTCTATCCCTTTCTGCATTACTGTCTCTCCTGTTTCTTGTTTTTTTTCTACCTGTTTGTTCTACATTGCAGTTTCTCTTGGCTATCTGTTGTTTTTGTAATTTCTTTTTGTCTGTTTGTTCAAGTTTATTTGTTTGTGTGTTTGTTTTATTTTTTTCCAGGTACCTGTATCTTAAAAAACCCAACAAAATTAAATCAATAAAAACCTTTTAAAAATTTGGATCACTACTAGAATCGGCTCAGTCCTTATTACTGATCATCCTCCACACATTACTACAACAACCAACATTAATGTCACAAAACCTGCCCTCAGGCCCAACAAAAATCTGATGGCTTAACCTATTAATTTTACTTAATTAATTGTGTTTTTTGTAAAGATTATCAGTACTAGTAAATATATACACCCTCCGTAGGGTGCAAGTATTTAAGTATTAATGTAATAAAATATTATATCAAATTAGATAGGCTAATGAAACTAAATAAAAATGCAGATAAAAAAATTTGAAACGGAGCGGGGTATAATCGAAAAATAGAATAACTGACACTTACTCTTCCATCACTCCCAACTTTCATTGCTAAATTTTCATAATTTAATTATTTAGTTAAAATAGGAAGTAAAGAATAAAATTACAATTATTTCTTGTTAATGGATTTCTTTTAAGATTTATCTCCGAGATTTTTGCTCATATTCCTTAAGATAAAACCAAACAATTAGAAATCAATAATACTAAGCACATATTTATTAAAATCAAATTTGATATCAATATGCAAATTAGCCTTCTCGTTCACACTGTAAATCGCTATTTTTTTTGCATATATAAATATAATTGCATATTATTAGTATGTAGATATGGTCAACAGTATTAATAATGTAAACCAATTTTATTAATAATTGAAATTTAAATAAAAATAAAATCATGGAGAATGTGATGTAAATAAATAAGGGTATTGTGACTTAAGTAGTGATATAGTTTCTCCATTATAATAAGATATTGTCCACCCTGTCGGCTGGGGTGTTAAAATGCACCTCTGCAGAGGGGTAAGACTCCCCCAATGGGGCCACCTGTTGGCCGTTGGTGGTGACCTGTGATGCTTAAGGATAGAATCCAGGTGGATGAGCAGTTCATGACTTGCAATACTCCACTGTGGCCTTATCTTGGGCTAGATGGGTGGTTGGAGAGGCCCCCTCTGATCAATCGGCTGGGCATGTCAAGCCCTAGCACCTATATGATTTTCCCAACCCTATTGCCCTTATGGCAAGCCCCAACCCCTTTTTATCATATGGGTGCTAGAAGGCAGTGACTGAGGGTCTACATGTCCTGGGAATGACGTTGAACTCTATCTGATGCTGAGGTTCCAGTTTTGGAGGTTTGGGGAATGTGGAGCAACCTGCTCCCCGGTCCACTCTGACTCGGAGTGGTTGTGCCTGTTAGGGTCCCATCTATGGGTTAAATAGAAAAACATGGGTTGATACAAAAAATTGTATTATCCATTAAGAATTGATTTATTTCACAACTTTGTCGGCATTAAATGACCCACTGAAGTTGATATGCCGTAAAACAAACCAAACCTGAGATATTGTTTGTTATGACTTTGAGATAGGAGAAAAAATGACATATTTAAAGTCTTTTCTTTTTTTTTTTTTTTTCTTTTTTTTTTGCATATAATTCACACACAAATTGGTGTTAGTATATTTCACTTATTTACAATAACTTAACTCCATATGAATCTAGTTATATTTAACAGAAAAATAGAATAAAGAATGCCAATTAATGTATAAGCAGTTCAGATTGACCCATTACTTTTGTAGTAAGCCATACTCCATATTTAACTTCTGCAGAATAGTATCATTTTGTTGTAAACATTCCCCTCAATCACAAATCAGTGAAACAGACTTCTATTAAATTTTCATGTATCTTTTTAGAAATATAGTTTATGCATAATCGCCATAAAAAGCATGCATTATCTACACAGATTTACCTTAAAAAATTAGAACTAAGATTCTTTCAAACGACTACCTGATTTAATTAAAAATTTTCATTGGGACAAGGTAGATATTTTCAACTTATAAATATGAGATCAAATTTTTTACTTTGTGAAAGAAATATTGCTTTTAATAATTTTAATTGTATAAATCTTTAATATTATAAAGCCTCTAAGCTAATGTAAAAAATGTTACTAGATTTTTACTTCAATCAAAGTTTTAATATAACTTTATTTAAAGTGTATATTTAGTTACATTTAAACCTCATTTTTTTTTTTTTTTAAGTTGGTGAAAAAATTTATTTGAGAATTTTTTCAAAAATAAATTATATCTCAGCAAAACCTGGATTAAAGAAAACTCGGTGTTTTTGTTTTAATATTGGTTTTGGATACTTGTAGATAAATCCGTCTTTTTCTTTAACATATGGTTTGACAGGATTTTATGGCTTTATCATGATTTTATGAGCATTTTTCAGATGGAATCCACTGAAAATGCAAATGTCTACAGTGTTTTAGGGTGCTGTGAGTATTGATATTTTTAGGGGGCCAAAATCAAAGATTAGGATAGATATAAATATCACCTCTAAATGTACTTTAAGAATATGAGTTATTCAATAAATAAGGCGAATTTTGCCTAAAGAGTTGGCAATAAGAAGCATATTTTCAAGGAAATCAATAATGATGGATCCTTCCATGTCCCAGAAGACTGTCAGCAGGATCTTTTTTATTGACCACTATACCCAAAACCTTTTTTTTACTACTGGACTGTCTTTTCAACTCTGGGTCATGGTTTGGTTTGTTTTACGGCATATCAACCTCGGTGGGTCATTTAATTCCGACTAAGTTTTGGGTTCATAGCAGTAATTTGGTAGAAAACAAATGTATATATCATGATGTAACTATTGTTCAATTACTCATATTTTTTTAGTACAATCCCATTTCTTTTAGGAAATGTAAAATGCTGGATGGTCTTTTTTTTTGTGAAAAGTTTTTCAAATTATTTGCTTTGTATTTTGTTTGCACTAGATCAAAGTCTACACACACTAGTAGTATATAATTCACTGTAAATCTCTCTTGGCATTTAGTGCATATTGGGGATTCTGTGCCCTCTAGTAAATGATAATGAGTGATGTGGGTCATAGTGGCAAGCCAGTGTTTAGTACATTTGTAAATATTTTTTTGACTAAAACATGCTTCTCTGTACACATCATACATTCTTCTGCAAATTTCATCTGGTTTGTATTTCTCAGCCAGCAAAAATTTAATGACGGACCTCTGTTCAAGCCTGGAGCACTGTTTGATTTTCTGTCATTTTGAATAGCCTCAAAACAAATATTTTTGCGAGATTAAAATAATTTCAAACCATGCAGAGTTTACATTTATGGTAAAAATTCTGAAAAAAAAATTTCCTTTATGACCCTCATGTTCAGTTTTCTATGGTTTTGATGTTTCTATGATGAATTATTGAAATAGAAAAACACTGAATTTTTCTGTATTTTTGATTTTCTTGCATTTTTAAGCCCCCATCATGGATGAAAGACACTTTTAATTAAATGGGTTTTGTGTGTTTGGTTTACTATTCCTAACCTATCATTAAAGTGGAGTAGATGGGGGGGGCTTTAAATATACAAGTGAGAGATGCTTAAACTTAGAATTTTTTTAAAGATGGCTCCCAGGGTGTATTTAAAAAAAAAAATTTTTAATTATATTTGCAAATTTTTTTACCGTTAATTTTTCAAAGGCATCTAAGTTAAAAACAATTGGTTGTAACTGATTTTAAAACACTTTAGTCTTAAACAAACACAATTTCAAAATGCAAACTTTCAAAATTGGGGGAAAAAAAAATTTAAAAAGCAAAGATTTTATGAAAGTCTATAACATTTTAAATGACTATAAAATAAGAGCAATTAATGTTATCTGGTTGCAATTTTCAGGATTTACTTCTCATATAAATACAAATGGTAAAAATTTGAGGACCTTCAGGATGGACCCTAGGAGAAATTGGCTGGAATGACCCTTCTGTGATCACATAATTATTTAAAAGCAAAAAGAAAATGCAAAAATAATCTTTTGTCAAATAAATAAAACTGAAATTCTTTCACTAGTTTAAGCAATATTTCATTTTACTAAGTTGAAAATTTCTGAATTTAGTAAGACACTTTGACTCAATGAATCTATCAATTTCATTACTAATACTTATTTACAAGTTACTCCCAGGTCCACTCTGACCCAGATTGGTAGTACCTGTTAGGGTCCCTTCTATGGGTCAAATAGATGTTTAAAAATTATTCATATTCAATAGTACTGTGTGCAAAAAAATCTCTTAAACAACTACACAAAAATGTAACCATGAATGTATAATGAACACTATTCTCTAGGCATAAAATAACCCTAGACGTGTTGATATGCCATTAAGATCAATCGATCATCTTTGTTGTCAGTGAGGTGATTGGTTGAACTAGTTTTGGCCCATGGGTAATTCCATGTCGAATCATCCAGAAAAAAGTGAAATTGTCACTTCAAAATAGAAGAGTGTAGGTGACATGATCTGGATGATTTGTCATTGGGGATTACCCCCATGTGGACTTTTGTTCCATCTTGAAAAGTTGAAGATAAAATCTTCAACAAAGAGAAAAAGAACATGTGTTGAACATGTCAAATCATCCAGGCCATTTTCACCCACCCCCTTCAATTTTTCTGAAATTTTGTCCAAGTGTAGATTATGTTAAAGTTAGCCAATTTCCAAAATTTGAGCTTCATATTCCAAAAATTGGTGGAGTTATGTTGAATTTTAGCTATCCAACATTTTTTTTTTGGGGGGGGGTCACATAAAATGGCGACTTTTTGTAACCTATTTTTGTCTGTAAAATGAGTTCTAGAGCTTCCCTACTACTGAAAATTGGTTATAAAAGCATTTTTGCCCAAGGAATCCAATTTTTATTTATGAAAAGTTAATGTCCTCTAACCCCTACCTTGTACCCCATACAGTGTAATTTGTTTCCAAGAAAATATTGAAATGTATTTACAGTTAGCTGGAAATGGTGGAGGAAGGAAAAAAAACCACTGGAATACGATTTTTCTGTGTCCTTTTAGATTTTTATGTGTTAGCATCTCTGAATTGTGTAATGTGTTGTGATATTGTACTTTAAATCTGTGGTTCTCAACCTTTTTTTATCCTAAGAACCTCTTTGATTCTTATTTTACTCTAGTGGAACCCCCCCCCTAACCATTTGATGTTTAAAAGTTTGGACCAAGTCACCTTTAAGCACCCCCAGGGGTGACCTGGATTCAGGAGGACATGTTTCACTTTGCACTGTCAACATCCGGTTGTTTGTTAACAGACAATTTTTAGATGCATTTTTTTTTTTTTAATTATAAAACTAACCCCTAAACCCAGCAAAATCTATTTTTAAATAAAAACATTTTAATATTAACTATCCATAGAGGCACATGGAAAATAAATAAACATGTCTTTCGTTTTAAGTTTTATTTAAAATAGCTAATTTTTTTTAATTAAAATCAAAAACTATTTTATCAGCTTAAGAATTAAAAATTAATATTTTTTCCTAATTTAAAAAAAAAAATATTGTTAGTGTTGAAAAATATTCATCAACTTCTGATTAATAAGCAAAACTTCTGATTTATTAAAAGTAATGCTCTGGTGCCAGAGCGGCAATTGAGTGTGATTTAGGATTGTCCCATAAAACTGTTCCCGTGTAAACTTGTTTTATGTTTAAAGTTTTTGTAAATAAAAAAAACTATTTTTATCTAAAAATACCAAAAAAACTATTGAAATAAACAAAAAATGCGTCTAAAAAAAAAACTCCAGGATTTTGATGGTGTAAATGAAAAACATGTCCTTCTGAATCCAGGTCGCCCTGGGGTGCTTAAAGGTGACTTGATACAAAAGTTCTATTGTATTTTTATAATCAAATATTTTTTGCTTGCCTAGACCCAAAAAATGTTATATGGCCTCCAGTTGAGAACCACTGTTTTAAATCAAAGAATAAATGTTAATGGTTGTGAATATTTCTTACTCCTTGTAGGATGACATCCAGAATACAGTGGATACCCCCAAACAGGTTCTTCCTGTACATGATAAACCTCAACAAGAGCCAGCACAATCAGCCATTGCAGTAAGTAGGAAAAAAATCACAGCAAAGTTTTTAATAATTGATTTTAGCTAACACTGTTTCTTTTCATGTACCGGTTTTATTTTATATTAGCAGGACCTATGGATATACCACAGTATGATAATTTAATTGTTTACTTAAGAGCTATTGTAAATACTTCAATATGTAAAAAGTATAATAATCTTGATTTAACTCTTTCACTTTTTCTTTCTTTCATTCTTTTCATTATGTTCGATTGAAATAGATTAGCATTATCACTTCCATGTGCTCACCCACTCTCTCTCTCTCTATCCAGTCTAGGAGGAAGAAAACTCTGAATTCAAACCTGTTAAACTTGGCTTAAAATTGACCTTGTGTCATATGCTTCTCAAGCAGAGGGGTTGGTAAATACATGTACTAGTGTGCAAAAAATTTTCTAATGTATTGTAAACCTTTGGCAGGGCCGAGGAGTCCTCTGCACGTCTCTGCTGCACATCTTGACTGTCTTATCGTCTGCAAGTCTCAGGACCTCCACTTGTGTCCGTGACAAAAACGCTTCCAAGGGTTCCCCCGCGAAAAAGGAAAACCATCAACAATGAAAAGAGAGAGAGAGTGCAACAAACAAAGACAAGACTAAGTTGAACATCCAAAAATGATGAGATGGCATAAAACTCGCTGCTTCATTCATTCATTCTGTCCTTCTCTATCTCCTATCGAGCTGAGAAGGGGGTGGGGCCTCTCTGTCCACTGCCAGGACTTCTACTGTGTGATCTAAACTCAACTGGTCTGCTGCTAAAAGTCTTAACTTGATTGGTTTACTCCAGGATACTAACTGACTGTTTTGAAATTTCCACTGTTACCTTCTACTTCTCAAATCTCGTTTTCCAATCCCTTCTCAGAGATTTTCCAGGGATTTGAAAATCCCTTTTGTTTAAGAAACCGCCAACAGTTGATTCTTATCTGTCTTTTTATTACTATCTTGACCTCCATCTAACTTTTAACTTTGTGTAAATCCAGACATTTTGACTGCTTATTTATCTATTCTAAGTCTCTAGCTTATTTTAATGCTCCTTTCCTATTGACACCTATACCTACTTGCACTTACATATACATGTATACACACACACATACAATCCACTATCTCTAAAGTCTCTAGTATAAATACACACACACACACATATATATATATATATATATATATATATATATATATATATATATATATATATATATATATATAGACCTATATGAGGCTTGCCTTAAACTCATACCACACATCTACTTATCCAGCAACACTACTGTCCTTACACAGTCTGAAGAAGGGAGCTATAAAAATCCTGAAAATTTACTACTACAAAATAAACAAAACTCTACTCAAAAACCTAGTTTCTTATATTTATTACTTTAATGCTTCATACAAATGCCCAAACCTGATATATGTACCTCCCACAAACGGATACATATACCTAAATAATCACAAATATATATATATATATATATAATCCAAAAGTCCGGAAAAGAAATCTTCCTTACGACATAGGAGTTTAAAAAAAGCAAAACCTGTAGCAGTTTGCAGAGCTCAATGTGTGCTCTTATTGTTAGAGTCACAGATATATATATATATATATATATATCTCCATACACACACATTGCATATGCGCCTGCATGTTGCACATCACAACACATGGAGCCACGCATTGTGTCATAATATTCCCCAACCTCTCAGCATAAAATAACCCTAGAAACAAGCCATTAAATTCAATCAATTGTGAATAATGTTTGTATTCATCTGCACCTTATCTTTTAAGTAAACATCCTTCACACATGTATTATCTATAATCTTTCATTCTCTCTTTTCTTTCTTTGACAGAATGCCGTGAAGATATTTGTAAGTGCTTGTGCTGAGCTTAACATTCCAGTATTTCTATTGGAGGTGGATATTTTGAGCAGCCTCACTCCAGACAAAGCTCCTCCGACCACCTTCAGTAATGGCTGCCTTTTTGGTTGCCGACGACACGTCACATTTGGCTGTCATTATAAATACTGGGACACTCAGGTAAATACGTTAACCCACTGGTTCTCAATCCTTTTTTTCTTTTCCCCTATAGATCCCTATTTTACTATGGTGGACACACCCATAGCTATTTGATGTTTTGAAATTGTATTTTTATGATTAGATATTTTTTTTGCTTGACAGGACCTAAAAAAAGGTTGGCCCCTGGTTTAGAACAAGTGCTTTAACTCCTTTATTATGACTAGCAAGACCTGTAGATGTACCAAAGTATGATACTTTAATTATTACTAGTACAAAATAAAAAAACGCACTCTGGGCGATGTAAAAATTGATTTTTTGAAATATATTGCCTGAAGGGTGGGAGTAAAAAATTCAATGTCAGCGAGTTTGTACCCTAAGTAAGTAAAATCATCAAATTCATTAAAGGATTAAAAAAATAAAACAATTTGAAATGTAAACTTTAAATATGTATTAAAATAAAACAAATTATATATAGATATATAATACCAGTCATGTATTTATTAAAACTTGTTTTAAAAAAAAATGAGGACTGTCTAATGTTGCATGTTCAAATTTTGAGTGTATTTATTCTATGTTATGACGATTTTGGGTAATCTGACATAAGCAGTGATGTAATTTTTGTTACAAAAACTGGAAGCGAATCTCCATTATTAATAGAGATGTCTAATATGTTTACTTAAGGGCTATTGCAAAATAGTTTAATATGTAAAAAGTATAATAATCTTGATTTAACTTTAACACGTTTTTTTTCTTTCTTTCCTTCTTTTTATCTTTTCGTTATGTTTGATTGAAACAGATTATCATTATTGCCCCCCCTATCTTTACCCTAATCTCTTTCTTTCTTATTATATTTTTTCTGTGTAGCATATCCTTTTCTTCCTCTCTTTCATTCTTTATAATAAAAATGGAATGGTCCATTATCTAACAATACTCTTAATAGGCAGATAAGCCAGATAATCAGGATTTACATTTTTGCATTTCATCTTGGACGGTCTCATTTTTAACCAGAAGGTGTTGCAAGATGATAATGGTCAGAAGATTTAGGAACACCAGTATTAATATATAGATTAATCTGTTTTTAGCAATATATCACTCTATGAAATTCAACTGTCTTAACTTGTGTATTAAACATAGAAAATATTTTTGGTGCACAAATCTAATTCAATATTAGGATCATGTATCATATCTACAAAGTTTTTGTTCTTTCATACAGTTTAGTACAGTTTGTAGAGCATTCAACTAGGAACTGTGAGGTTCTGGGTTTGATAGGGGTCTTCGCCAACTCCATGCATGAGTAGCATAGCTTGAGTAAACCTGATCTGCGTGGTAAAGGATCTGGGAGCTGACAGGTAAGGTGCTCCACCTCAGCAAAAGAAAAGACCCTGGTCTAGCACAAATGTTGGGTGGGCTGATACTGACAATAGGTCACTCCAGACTTTCTTTCTTTCTTTTTTTTTTCTTTTTTTTTTTCATACTACTAATACATTTCTGAAGAAAGATTCTGTTTGGAAATTAACTATTTTCTTTTTGTTCACTTAAATGTCTTTCTTATGAGCCACTTTTTGCTCTGTCAAATTGTTTCCTTTTTTAAATTTCTTAAAAAAGAAAAAATACCAGATTTAAATGGTAAATTTTTAAAAAAATATATATAAAAAAAAAAAAAATTTCTAGCTTGTTAGTTTTTATCTTAAGAAAAAAATTGGGACCATATGACCGTAAGGCACCCCTTTTGTGATCTCGATTCATAAGGACATGTTTTTCATTTACACCTTCAAAATCTGGTTGTTTGTTAGGGTTAGGGGTTAATTTTATAATTAAAAATAAAAAAACTCTAAAAATCGTCTGTTAACAAACAACCGGATTTTGACAGTGTAAATGAAAAACATGTCCTTATGAATCAAGATCGCAAAAGGAGTGCCTAAAGGTCATATAGTTCAAAAATTGCCATAAAAGTATTTACTCAGGTTAGCTTAGTTTGTCAGAAGATCAAATAAATGGGTACAAAAGACCTACCTGCTTTGAAAATAGGTTTTGTGTAAGAGATATAATTAATTTTAATTTTTGCCAGTAGACCTCCCCCCCCCAAAAAAAAGGCTCTTTATTTTTACAAATAATTATCATCTTATTATAATGGAGATTGTGTGTTTTTCTGTCTGTAACCGAAACTAAATCACTACTCAAGTCACAATTCCCTTAGTAATTGATGTCACATTCACCATGAATTTATCCTTATTTTAACCTCAATTATAAATAAAATTGTGTTACATTATTTATACTGTTAACCATATCTACATACTAATAACATGCAATTGTATTTATATATACAACAAAATGGCGGTTTACAGTATGAACGGGAAGGCTAATTTGCATATTGATATTAAAAATGTAATTTTAATAAATATATGCTTAGTATTATTGGTTTCTAACTGTTTGGTTTTATTTTAATGAATATAAGCAAAAATCTCTTCAATGAATCTTAAATGAAATCCATTAACAAGAAAAGATAACTGTAATTTTATTCTTTACTTCCTCTTTTAATTAAATACTTAAATTAGAAAAAATAGCAATGAAAGACGAGAGTGATGGAAGAGTAAATTTCAGTTGTTCTATTTTTCAATCATATCCCTTCTGTTTCAAATCTTTTTATCTGCATTCTGATTTAGTTTCATTAGCCTTTCTAATTTAATATGATATTTCATTACATTAAAACTTAAGTACTTGCACCCTACGGAGGGTGCATATATTTACTAGTTACTATAAAGATAGATGTCTTAACCATATAAATCAGTTGACTTATATAACATCCCCATATATAGATTTTTCTAAAAATCAACCTAGAGTCGAAAATTAAAATTGAAAAATGATAATATAAGAACAATCGATTAAAACAGATTAGCTATTTATTTGAGATTAGCATTTGAAATCTTGTAAGAAATGTACTACTGTCTCAGCCACCAAGCAAGTCTTATTGATAATTTAAAATTAATAATTGATACCTGTGTAGCGTTAGTTTCGTATTTGCCTGGGAGAGTTGTCTGCCCGGTTTAGTTTGCTGGTGCCCGCTAGGGGGCTATAGTATTTAAGCGCCGGGTTCAAACCCTTTCGGCCTCTTTTCTCGCTCCAGTAACCACAAGACACATGGGCTAGACACTGTCTATCCCTTCTCGTTGGGGCTTTTGGCCCCACTTACATTACTGTAAGTTCTTCACACAGCATGGACTATCCCTAGTCTCATGTCTGTGGCTTTTATATGTTGTACCATTCATGAATGTGTCTTCATCTTTATTTATGTACTCTTTGTTTATGTACCCTTTTACCTATGTACTTTGTATCTCGTCATATCCATCTGCTGTACTATATTAAATGTTTTGTCTGTTAACCTTCGTCGGAGTCATGTATATTCAAAGTACATATAACTTTGAACTATTCTTACACCTGTACTGTTGGTACCTTTTTTGTGAATTGTTTGTGTTAAAGAGCCTCACCAAACTGGCACCTTAGAGTTTTTAATCCACTGCTCTCTTTTAAATTGCTATTAGGTATTTACTTAGAAATGAAATCCGACTCATTTGGATACATTAGTTATGGAAGTAAGATGAGGAAATTAATCCAACAGTATGTGGAGAAAATATAGAAAAACAAACAGGATGTTACGATGGAGGGAAAATTTATTGTCGATACTCGAGTATTTCAGTTTTACAGTGGAAACCTTCTTCAGGACTAATAATTTGTGTGGATAGAAGATGAAGGATGTTTTGTATGCGTTGAATTAGAAAAATGTTTCCACACATTTTTCTAATTCACTGTAAAACTGAAATACTCGAGTATCGACAATAAATTTTCCATCTATCATAACATCCTGTGTTTGTTTTTCTAAATTTTCTCTATATACATTAGTTATATAACTGATTTGTGTAGATAAATAAAGGAAGTAAAATGTCGGAAGTATGGAATACAAAAAAACTTTTTTAGTCTTTTTGCTTATCAAACAACCAGGTTTATATTGATATCTTTAATAAAAAATATTTTAATTTTAAATTGGATATTTTATTGGATCTTTGAGGTATTCCAATGAATATCTTGGAGTTCTTAGATTTTTGGAATGGTTTTATTATAAACTACCAGCGGCTATCCGGTGTCGTCTGGGTAAAGGGGGATGTTTTAAGTTAGTCCTGCAGATCCATTATTACTGAATCATAAGTTGAATCCTCATCAGATGCCCCATTTTAAATCACTGTAAAAAAATAGATCTTGTATTGATCCAGCTACTCTGAAAAGAGATGTTAATTTCTACTATCTAAAATATTAAATGAAAAAAAATCCCTGCTGTTATCATTTAAATTTTATTTTTTAATTATCTTCACGAATATAAATCAAATCTCTATTATTTTGCTAAAAAATTAAGCCCTGGTGATGTTTAATATGTATAATATTTACTTTGTCGTCAATTGTTTTATTTCCGAAGTTTCCTCCGGCCATACAGATTCATACAACTGCCCTTTATATATGTATAGATTAGGTTGGTGGATTTTAGTGATATATCAACCTGTCTGAGGTTATTTTATGCTTAGAGGTTAGGGAATAATATATGTGTGTCTATATTTACACTTTTGTAGTTAAGTTTTAAAGATATCGGGATCACGTTAAGGGGCTACTTTTTGTATCGTATTGATCAGGTTTATGTTTATATATTTCTTTTTTTTAATAATTTTATTCCTTTCAACAAAAAAAAAGGACAGAATATGTCCATGTTGACATTTTTAAATAGATCTTTTATATCATTTGTGTTAAAAAAAGCATTTTCTGATGAAAATGAAAATGAGGTAGTGTTTAACAGTGCAGAGTGTTTCACCCTGTTGTGGTTGTTCTTGTTTGAGTATAAAGGAGTAAGTCTTATGAAGAATGAGTAATAAAAGTTTTTTTTTTATTCTTTTGCTTCTAAAATTGTGTATCTCCAACTTGTTATTAATTTAAAGAAAAAAATCTTTAGCACTTCTCCTATACTGGCTGGTCTAGACTTCGGCCTTCCTCATGTGAATGTAACATTTGGTGAAAAGTCTTATTTTTCTAGCATTACTGATGCTAAAATTACTCTTCATTGGACGCCACATTCATTTCAAGAAGTCTGTAAGGATAATTAATTTTAAAACTTTATAGAAAAATCTGTTACTAAAATATATATATATATGGGAGAATTAGTGATGCTGATAGCTTTTTAATTTAGTGTGTCCTGGGATGCACGGATTTGATTTGTATGAATCCCCAGGAAATTTGATGGGTCCCAACTAAAGTTTCTTAATACATTGCAGAGTTTTTATCTATGAACAACTAAAGCCGTCTAACCCCTACCTTGTACCCCATACAGTGTAATTCCGTGCATCCCAGTGGTTTTTTTTGTTGTTTTTTTCTTCCTCCCATCATTTCCAGCTAACAGTAAATACATTTCAATATTTTCTTGGAAACGAAATATATATATAAATGAATTTAAAAGATTTTTCTTCTTTTTTTTTTCCACAGGGTATTGTTCAGCTGCTGAAGAGTGACTTTTCGATTCACAGTATTCGTCAGCCTGACCCAAGGCTTCATCATGACACCATTCCAACCCATTTTTTTCTACTTGATCGAGGTCGCAAGCAGCCGACAGTTATCCAAGTGGTGATGTTCCATTCCCGATTGGGCTCTTATTTATGGCATGGTGCCATCACACCTTTATCTCGACTTAATGGTATCTTACCATCAAGTTCCAGTGCCACAATACATTTTGGTCTCTATGCTGGGGCTTATGAAAAGTAAGAGTATCTTTATTTTTTGCATTTTCACTTTTGATTTAGAGTACTCTTTTCTCTCAATACATTTTATGGTTATTTCCTATAAGTCTAACATGATCAAAGGGGAACCACTCTTGGCTGATAAATTATTTATTCATTTTCCCATTAAACTAACCCTAAACCCATCTTCTTTTTTCCTAGTAGATTGATCAATAAATAAATAAATAATTTATCAGTCAAGATCATGTTAGACTTATAGGAAATAACCCATTTCATAAACATTAATTCTTAACTAGTAGGACCTGTGGATATACCAAAATATGATAATTCAATTACTACAATGTTTGATACATTTATTTAAGAACTAATGCTATATAGGTCAATTTGTAAAAAGTATAATAATTTTGATTGAACTCTCACACTTTTTTTTTTCTTTCTTTTTCTTTTAATTATGTTTGATTGAAACAGATTAACATTATTACCCCTCTCTATCTTTCCCCTACTCTTTCTTATATTTTTTCTGTGTAGTATGTCCTTTCTTATCATTTTCTTTTTTTTTTTTTTTTTTTTTTTTTTTTTTTTTTTTTTAAATAAAACGGAATAGTCCATTATATATAAACTGAGGTGACAACACTCATAAGAATTCTGTTGATAAGCAATACCAGATATTCAGGATTTAAATTTATTGCATTTCATCTTGAAAGGTTTGATTTTTAACCAGAGGATGTTGCAAGATGATAACGGTCAGAAGATTAAGGAAGAAGAGTATCAATATATAATTGTCCTACAAGAAAACAAAGAAAGAAAAGAAAATGGTGAAAGCAGCAGGCTTTAGATATTTTGTAATAATTTTTAAAAAATTGTTGTTATGGAATAATTTATATCTGGAGGCGCGTTGTCTAATTGTTAGTCGTAGTAAATGGACTCATCAATGCGAGTTCAATTCCTTGGCATTTCACATGTTTTGGAAAGGTATGAATCCAATTCTCCCTCCAACTATGGGTAAATAGTAGGGCAGACTGGATTCTTTAATCATAGCAAGGTAACCAGTCTAGAAGGAAAACTCTGAATTCCAACCTGTTAAACTCTGCTTAAGAAATTGACCTTGTGTCGCATCCTGCTTGTGTGGAGGAGTTGGTGAATATATATAAAATAATTTATATTTTCCTTGAAACCAATTTTAAATGGCAGTTTAGCTGAAAGGGCTGGTTCATTGCACCATGCACCCCCATTAATCATATTTATAAAGGGGGGAGAGAAATAAAGTAGTAATTTATATATCAATACTGTTGTTCCTTAATCTTCCGACTGTTATCATCTTGCAACACCCTCTAATTAAAAATGAGACCATCCAAATTGTCCAAGATGAAATGCAAAAAAATCTAAATCCTGATTATCTGGTGTTGCTTATATGCCGAATTATTTTTTATGAATGTTGTCACCTCAGCTAAATAATGGACCATTCCGTTTTTATTAGAAAGGGAAAATACACAGAAAAATATAAGAAAAAAAAGAGTAGGGGAAAGATAGAGAGAGGGGGTGAGCGTCTAGAAGTGATAACACTAGTTTCTTTCAATCGAACATAATGAAAAGAAGGAAAGAAAGAAAAAAAACAGTGAGAAAGAGTTAAATCAAGATTATTATACTTTTTACATTTACATATTGAAGTATTTTTCAATAGCTCTCAAGTAAACATATCAAATATTGAAATAATTAAATTATCATACTGTGGTATATCCACAGGTCCTGCTAGTTTCCTATATCAGACTTAAGTAAAAAAAATTTTTTTCTCAAAAACTTATATCCCATATTTACAACTAGAAGTGGCTACCCAGTGTTGCCTGGATAGAGGGAGAATTTTTTAAAAGTTAGTCTTGCAGATCCATTATTACTTATCACAAGTTAGATCCTCACTGGATGCCCCATAAAATCCCCACGTAAATATATGATATAGTAAGAAATTTTAATTCAATAATTTACAATAAAAAAAATTTAAAAACTACAATATAAATGAGGCGATTAATTCAATCAATCAACATCATATTTCAATTACCTTCTGTTACTATACAAATTTTAATTTCTAAATATCTTCCCAAATATAAATAAAATCTTCATTATTTTTGCTCAAAAACCAAGCCCTGGTGACATTTAAAGTGTATATATATTTACTTTGTCGTTAATTGTTTTATTTTTGAAGTTTCCTCCAGACATACACACCACAGCCCTTTATATATGTATAGATGAAAGATGTCCCTTTCAAAATAATTTATAAATAATGTGTTCTGCCGACCACTTACATACATATATACTTACATCCATTGACCACTTTCCTAATCTATTTCTTCCTTTCTTTCTGAACTCTGTGCAACCTCACCATGATCTCTGTTGATTACCTTACCAGATCCATGTACACACCTTCCCCACCGAGGCCTACATGACAAGTAAAACATACCCTACCTCCACTCTTTCCCATGCATTTGGACAATTTGCCAGTTCTTTCCACAACACGAAGACTACACCATGCATATCTCGACAGCTCTCTGATACTCAATACCCCCTTCTTTTTTTTTTTAAAACCATGAGACGTCTGTTGAGAAATTTGAACTTTCAACCCTTTTTCTCACCTTGTAAAATTATTTGTATTTTATGTTCATCAGTAACATCATTCCTGTTGAATCTATTGTCTTCAGTTACACTGTTTTTTTTTTTTTTCCATTGTTTTCATTTAATTGTTTAATGTCCTCAAAGGTTGTTGGTTAACCTATCTGCTCCGACCTTCGCAGACAAGAGAAGGCAGAATACAATGTGATAAATGTAGATGTTAATTATCAAATAGGAAACCTGCAACTCAGTCCCCCCCCTACACACCTCCTCAAAATAAGTGTAACTTTGATTTTTCTTGCAGATTTGAAGTGGATGATGTTCAAGTTGACAATGTAACTGTCAAAGTTCCTCAGCCTCCAGATAATTTTGTGCAACAGATTCCCCACTCAAAATTTATTGAATGCAATGAAACACGAGCCACAAAGTTTGTAACACAATTTGGCGTTGACAATTCCGATACCAGTCAGAAATTCCAGCGGAAAGCTCGTCAAGTAATGGCCAAGGGCAAACAACTCTTGGACAGTTTGGAAATTAGATTTTGGCTCAGTAGTGGAACTTGTTTAGGTAAGTGGTTTTCTCTATATCTTTCTTTTTCTAGCTTTATGATTCTCTCTCTCTCTCTCTCTAGAGAGAGAGATAGATACTATCTATCTCGAGAGAGAGAGAATATCTCTCTCTAGAGAGAGAGAGAGAGACTATCTATCTCGAGAGAGAGAGAATATCTCTCTCTAGAGAGAGAGAGAGAGATAGTATCTCTCCTCTCTCTCTCTAGAGAGAGAGATAGTATCTCTCTCTCTAGAGAGATAGTATCTCTCTCTCTAGAGAGAGAGATACTCTCTCTCTAGAGAGAGATACTATCTCTCTCTCTCTCTAGAGAGAGAGAGATACAGTATCTCTCTCTAGAGAGAGAGATACTATCTCTCTCTAGAATACAGTATCTCTCTCTCTAGAGAGAGAGATACAGTATCTCTCTCTCTAGAGAGAGAGATACTGTATATCTCTCTCTCTAGAGAGAGAGAGATACTGTATATCTCTCTCTCTAGAGAGAGAGAGATACTGTATATCTCTCTCTAAGAGAGAGAGAGATACAGTATCTCTCTCTCTAGAGAGAGAGATACAGTATCTCTCTCTCTAGAGAGAGAGATACTGTATCTCTCTCTCTAAGAGAGATACAGTATCTCTCTCTCTAGAGAGAGAGATACAGTATCTCTCTCTCTAGAGAGAGAGATAGTAATCTCTCTCTCTAGAGAGAGAGAGAGATAGTATCTCTCTCTCTAGAGAGAGAGATACTATCTCTCTCTTCTCTCTCTTCTCTAGAGAGAGAGGATAGTACTCTCTCTCTCTAGAGAGAGAGAGATAGTATCTTCTCTCTCTATCTCTCTCTCTCTCTCTCTCTCTAGAGAGAGAGATAGTATCTCTCCTCTCTCTAGAGAGAGAGAGAGAGAGAGATACTATCTCTCTCTCTCTCTAGAGAGAGAGAGTACTATCTCTCTCTCTCTCTCTCTCTAGAGAGAGAGATAGTATCTCTCTCTCTCTCTAGAGAGAGAGAGAGAGAGATAGTATCTCTCTCTCTAGAGAGAGAGATACTATCTCTCTCTCTCTAGAGAGAGAGATGTATCTCTCTAGAGAGAGAGATACTATCTCTCTCTCTCTCTCTCTCTCTAGAGAGAGAGTATCTCTCCTCCTAGAGAGAGAGATACTATCTCTCTCTCTCTCTCTAGAGAGAGAGTATCTCTTCTCTAGAGAGAGAGATACTTATCTCTCTCTCTCTCTAGAGAGAGAGATAGTATCTCTCTCTCTAGAGAGAGAGATACTATCAGAAGAGAGAGAGAGATACAGTATCTCTCTCTTAGAGAGAGATACGTATCTCTCTCTAGAGAGAGATAGCTGTATCTCTCTCTAGAGAGAGAGTACTGTATCTCTCTCTCTAGAGAGAGAATACTGTATCTCTCTCTCGAGAGAGAGAGATACAGTATCTCTCTCTCTCTAGAAGAGAGATACAGTTCTCTCTCTAGAGAGAGTAGATACAGTATCTCTCTAGAGAGAGATACTGTATCTCTCTCTCTAGAGAGAGATAC
This sequence comes from Doryteuthis pealeii, assembly GCA_023376005.1. Classification (NCBI taxonomy): domain Eukaryota; kingdom Metazoa; phylum Mollusca; class Cephalopoda; order Myopsida; family Loliginidae; genus Doryteuthis; species Doryteuthis pealeii. Next base: position 104,825,867 of record CM042142.1, on the reverse strand, counting down.
TGTATCTCTCTCTCAGAGAGAGAGAGAGATACAGTATCTCTCTTCTCTCTAGAGAGAGAGAGATACAGTATCTTCTCTCTCTCTCTCTCTGAGAGAGAGAGATACAGTATCTTCTCTCTCTCTCTCTCGAGAGAGAGATACAGTATCTCTCTCTCTCTTCTCTAAGAGAGAGAGATACAGTATCTCTCCTCTCTCGAGAGAGAGATAGTATCTCTCTCTCTCTAGAGAGAGAGAGATAGTAAATCTCTCTCTCTCCGAGAGAGAGAGAGATAGTATCTCTCTCTCTCGAGAGAGAGATAGTATCTCTCTCTCATCGAGAGAGAGATAGTATCTCTCTCTCTTCTCTTCGAGAGATAGAGTAATCTCTCTCTCTCGCAGAGAGGATAGTATCTCTCTCTCTCTCGAGAGAGATAGTAATCTCC
>CM042142.1:104667323-104825345 GCA_023376005.1 Doryteuthis pealeii | reverse complement strand
AGCAAGCCAAGAAAGCGCAGCCCCTATTAACTGAAGGATTGGATATCGGAGGGCTTGTCTGGAGGTCCAGATGATGGCACTCTGCTCCAATATATATTACCAACCTCCAACCTTATAGAAACATACCTGGAATGATAAGCCTAACCAAGCCACTTACAGCCAGATATTCTGCTCCATCGGCTCTGTCACTTATAGGAATAGATAACCTACCCTTGAACCATCGAGAATGAGATGTAAGCATATATAACATAATACATGTATTAGTGACATCCCTAAGCGGAAATATCACTGTTACTTAAAAACCAGTAAAAGCGTCTTGATCAGCTCGCCCATATGCTGTCACATACCAAACATTATTCACACAATTCGACTTGAATTAGATGGCGTTGTTTTCTAGGGTATTTATGCTGATCTCCGAGGTTGTGGATTATTACTTGACACAATTGCGCCTGCTCCGCTCCATGTGTATGTATTGTGCAACATGCAGGCGCAAATATGCAATGCCTTATGTGTATGAGAGATCATAATACTAATAGTAGCTACTAGTGCTCCATCTGTGGACTCGTAACTCATAAACGAGCACACATGAGCTCTGTGCAAACCCTCGATTACAGGTTCTCTCGCTTGGTTTTTAAAACTCATGTTCGTAAGGAAGATTCTTTTCCGGACTTTTGGACCATATAATAATATATATACTATTCTGGATTAGTTAGGTTATATTATCCGTTGTGGGATGGTACAATACAGTTTGGGCATTTGTAATGAAGCATTAAAGTTAATAGACTATAAGAACTAGGTTTGAGCTAAGTTTTGTTTTATTTTGAGTAGTAAATTTCAGGTTTTTATAGCTCCCTTCTTCAGACTGTTCTAATGACAGTAGGTTGCATGCTTTGATAAGTAGAGTGTAGGTACTGAGTTCCCTAGGCCTAAAGCACTCTATAGTCTCTTACTATATATATAGTAAATATTATTATATATACGATAATAATATATACTAGTCATATTATACTATAGATTAATGTGTGTGTGTCGTGTGTGTAATTTATATACAGACTTTAAGATATTGATCTGTATGTTGTGTGTGAATTTGTCATATACATCTGTATTATGTAAGTGAAGTAGTATAGGTTCAATTAGGAAAAGGTGACACGCTTAAACCCCCATAAGCTTAGAGGATTAGAATAGATAAATAAGCAGATCAAAATGTCTGATTTACACAAAGTAAAGTTAGGCCGATGAGAGGTCAAAGATAGTAATAAAAAGGACAGATAAGAATTCAACTCGTGGGCGAGTTTCTAAACAAAAGTGATTTTTTCAAATCCCTGGAAAATCCTTGAGGATTCTAGGAAAAACGAGATCGTTGAGAAGTAGAAGGTAACAGTGGAAATTTCAAAAACAGTCAGTTAGTATCCTGGAGAAAACCAATCAAGTGTAAGACTTATATAAATGCAGACCAGTTGAGTTTGATCACACAGATAGAAGTCCTGGCAGTGGACAGAGGTCCCCACCCCCTTCTCAGCTCGAAGGAATAGAGTTCTATCAAGGGTACAGAATGACAATGACCATGATAGCAGCGTGTATTTATCCATCTCATCATTTATTGCGAGTTCCACTGTAGTCTTGTCTTTGTTTGTTGCACTCTCATCTCTCTTTTCATTGTTGATTGGTTTATTCCTCGTTTAGCGGCAGTTGGAACCCTTGGAAGCGTTTTGTGTCCACGGACACAAGTGGAGGTCCTGAGACTGCAGGACGATAGGACAGTCAAGATGTGCAGCGAGCGTTGCAGAGGAGCTCCTCGGCCCTGCCAAGTGTACATACATTAAAAATTTTTTTGCAACTTTCTAGTACGTATTACCAACCCCTCTGCTGAGAAGCACTTTGAACACAAAGGTCAATTTTAAGCCAAGTTTAAACAGGTGCTTGATTCAGAGTTTTTCTTCCTCCTAGACTGGATTAGGAGAGAGAAGAGATGGCGTGAGCACATTGGAAGTGATAATGCCTAATCTTATTTCAATTCGAATCATATATGAAAAGCATATGAAAGACGTTCAGAAAAGATGAAAAAGAGTTTAAATCAAGATTATATATACTCTTACATATTGAAGTCATTTTACAACATTAGTCTTAAAGTAAACAATCTATTATCATTACTGTGGTATAATCCATAGCCTGCTTAAATAAATAAAAACCGGTACATTGAAAACGGAAGACAGTGTTTAGCTAAAATCAATTAATTAAAAAACTTTGCTGGTTTTTCCTACTACTGCATCATGGCGATTGATGCTGGCGTCTTTGTTGATGGTTTGATCATGTACAGAAGAACCTGTTGGGTATCCACTGTATTGGATGTCATCCTAAAGGAGTAAGGAAATATTCACAACCATTAACATTTATTCTTATTTTAAAACAGTGGTTCATTCAACTGGAGGCCACATATAACATTTTTTGGTCTAGCACCAGCAAAAAAATATTTGATTTAAAAATATACAAAAACTTTTGATATCAAGTTCACCTTTAAGCCCACGCGATCTGATTCAGAAGGACCATGGTTTTCATTTACACCATGCAAAAATCCTGGAGTTTTTTTTTTGTGTAGACGGCATTTTTTTTTATTTCAATAGGTTTTTTTGGTATTTTTAGATAAAAATAGTTTTTTTTTATTTACAAAAAACTCTTAAACATAAAACAAGTTTACACCGGAAACATGTTTTATCGGGACAATCCTAAATCACACTAATGCCGCTTGGCACCAGAGCATTATTTAAACAATTCAGAAGTTTTGCTTATTAATCAGAAGTTTTGATGAATATTTAATTCCACGGAGACAATTTTTTTTTTAAAAATTAGAAAAACATTATAATTTTTAATCTTTAAGCTGATAAAAGTAGTTTTTGATTTTAATTTAAAAAAAAATTAGCTTATTTTAAATAAAACTTAAAACGACAAGACATGTTTATTTATTTCCATGGGCTCTATGGATATGTTTAATATTAAAATGTTTATTTTAAAATAGATTTTGCTGGGCTTTAGGGTCCATGTTAGTTATAATTAAAACAAAAAAAATGCCATCTAAAAATTGTCTGTTAACAAACCTAAGTCCCGGATGTTGACCAGTGCAAAGTGAACATGTCCTCCCTGAATCCACGGTCACCCTGGGTGCTTAAAGGTGACTGGTGGTCCAAACTTTTAAACATTCAAATGTTAGCGGGGGGGTGTGTCCTACTTAGACCGCTAAAACTTAGAATCAAAAAGGCTTCTGATAGGTATAAAATAAGTTAACGAAACCACAGATTTAAAGTACAATATACACAACACAATTACACAATATAATTCAGAGATGCTAACACATAAAAAAATCTAACTAAGGACACAGAAAGAATCGTTATTCACAGTGGTTTTTTTCCTTCCTCCACCATTTTCCAGCTAACTGTACAATACCCCCCTTACATTTCAGACAAGTATTTTCTTTGGAACAAATTTACACTGTATGGCACATTCTGGTACAAGGTAGGTTACGAGGACATTAACTTTCATAAAATAAAAATTGGATTCCTTGGGCAAAAAAGATCTTTTATAAACATATTTTCAGGTAGTAGGGAAGCTCTAGAAACTCATTTTACAGACAAGATAGGTTACAAAAAGTCGGCCATTTTATTGACCCCCCCCAAAAAAAAATGCTTGGATAGCTAAAATTCAATAACTCCACCAATTTTTGGAAATATGAAGCTCAAATTTTGGAAATTGGCTAACTTTAACTATATCACACTTTGGGACAAAATTTCAGAAAAATTGAAGGGTGGGTGAAAATGGCCGGATTTATTTGAATATGTTCAAATCATGTTCTTTTTTCTCTTTGTGAAGAGTTTAATCTTTCAACTTTTCAAAGATGGAACAAATTCCAACAATGGGGGTAATCCCCAATGACAATCATCCGATCATCGTCACCTACACTCTTCTATTTTGAAGTGACAATTTTCACTTTTTTCTGGATGATTCAGACATGGAATTACCCATGGGCCAAAACTAGTCAACAATCCCTCACTGACAACAAAGATGATCGATTGATCTTAATGGCATATCAACACGTCTAGGGTTATTTTATGCCTAGAGGAATAGTGTTCATTATACATCTGTTTACTTTTTTGTGTAGTTGTTAAAGAGATTTTTTTGCACACAGTACTATTGAATATGAATAATTTTTAAACATCTATTTGACCCATAGAAGGGACCCTAACAGGTACTACCAATCTGGGTCAGAGTGGACCTGGGAGTAACTTGTAAATAAGTATTAGTAATGAAAATTGATAGATTCATTGAGTCAAAGTGTCTTACAAATTCAGAAATTTTCAACTTAGTAAAATGAATATTGCTTAAACTAGTGAAAGAATTTCAGTTTATTTATTTGACAAAAGATTATTTTTGCATTTTCTTTTTGCTTTTAAATAATTATGTGACACAGAAGGTCATTCCAGCCAATTTCTCCTAGGGTCCATCCTGAAGTTCTCAAATTTTTCCCATTGTATTTATATGAGAGTAAAATCCTGAAAATTGCAACCAGATAACATTAATTGCTCTTATTTTATAGTCATTTAAAATGTTATAGACTTTCATAAAATCTTTGCTTCTTTAAATTTTTTTTCCCCAATTTTTGAAAGTTTGCATTTTGAAATTGTGTTGTTAAGACTAAAGGTTTAAAAAATCAGTTACAACCAATTGTTTTTAACTTAGATGCCTTTGAAAAATTACGGTAAAAAAATTTGCAAATATAATTAAAAAATTTTTTTTTTAAATACACCTGGGAGCCATCTTTAAAAAAATTCTAAGTTTAAGCATCTCTCACTTGTATATTTAAAGCCCCCCCATCTACTCCACTTTAATGATAGGTTAGGAATAGTAAACCAACACAAAAAACCCATTTAATTAAAAGTGTCTTTCATCCATGATGGGGGCTTAAAAATGCAAGAAAAATCAAAAAACAGAAAAATTCAGTGTTTTCTATTTCAATAATTCATCATAGAAACATCAAAAACCATAGAAAACTGAACATGAGGGTCATAAAGGAAATTTTTTTTTCAGAATTTTTACCATAAATGTATAAACTCTGCATGGTTTGAAATTATTTTAATCTCGCAAAAATATTTGTTTTGAGGCTATTTCAAAATGACAGAAAATCAAACAGTGCTCCAGGCTTGAACACGAGAAGTCCGTCATTATAAATTTTTGCTGGCTAGAAATAAAAACCAGATGAAATTTGCAGAAGAATGTATGATTGCTTACAGAGAAGCATGTTTTAGTCAAAAAAATATTTTACAAGTAACTAAACACTGGCTTGCACTATGACCCACATCACTCTTATCATTTACTAGAGGGCACAGAATCCCCAATATGCACTAAATGCAAGAGAGATTTACAGTGAATATATACTACTAGTGTGTGTGACTTTGCATCTAGTGCAAACAAAATACAAAGCAAATAATTTGAAAAAAACTTTTCACAAAAAAAAGACCATCCAGCATTTTACATTTCCTAAAAGAAATGGGATTGTACTAAAAAAATATGAGTAATTTGAACAATAGTTACATCATGATATATACATTTGTTTCTACCAAATTACTGCTATGAACCCAAAACTTAGTCGGAATTAAATGACCCACCGAGGTTGATATGCCGTAAACAAACCAAACCAGACCCAGAGTGAAAAGACAGTCCAGTAGTAAAAAAAAGTTTTTTGGTATAGTGGTCAATAAAAAAGATCCTGCTGACAGTCTTCTGGGACATGGAAGGATCCATCATTATTGATTTCTTGAAAATATGCTTCTTATTGCCAACTCTTAGGCAAAATTCGCCTTATTATTGAATAACTCATATTCTTAAAGTACATTTAGAGGTTGATATTTATATCTATCCTAATCTTTGATTTTGGCCCCCTAAAAATATCAATACTCACAGCACCCTAAAACACTGTAGACATTTGCATTTCAGTGGATTCCATCTGAAAATGCTCATAAAATCATGATAAAGCCATAAAATCCTGTCAAACCATATGTTAAAGAAAAAGACGGATTTATCTACAAGTATCCAAAACCAATATTAAAACAAAAACACTGAGTTTCCTTTAATCCAGGTTTTGCTGAGATATAATTTATTTTTGAAAAATTCTCAAATAAATTTTTTCACCAACTTAAAAAAAAAAAAAATGAGGTTTAAATGTAACTAAATACACTTTAAATAAAGTTATATTAAAACTTTGATTGAAGTAAAATCTAGTAACATTTTTTACATTAGCTTAGAGGTTTATAATATTAAAGATTTATACAATTAAAATTATTAAAAGCAATATTTCTTTCACAAAGTAAAAAATTTGATCTCTTATTTATAAGTTGAAAATATCTACCTTGTCCCAATAATTAATTAAATCAGGTAGTCATTTGAAAGAATCTTAGTTCTAATTTTTTAAGGTAAATCTGTGTAGATAATGCATGCTTTTTATGGGGATTATGCATAAACTATATTTCTAAAAAGATACATGAAAATTTAATAGAAGTCTGTTTCACTGATTTGTGATTGAGGGGAATGTTTACAACAAAATGATACTATTCTGCAGAAGTTAAATATATGGAGTATGGCTTACTACAAAGTAATGGGTCAATCTGAACTGCTTATACATTAATTGGCATTCTTTATTCTATTTTTCTGTTAAATATAACTAGATTCATATGGAGTTAAGTTATTGTAAATAAGTGAAATATACTAACACCAATTTGTGTGTGAATTATATGCAAAAAAAAAAAAAAAAAAAAAAAAAAAAGAAAAGACTTTAAATATGTCATTTTTTCTCCTATCTCAAAGTCATAACAAAACAATATCTCAGGTTTGGTTTGTTTTACGGCATATCAACTTCAGTGGGTCATTTAATGCCGACAAAGTTGTGAAATAAATCAATTCTTAATGGATAACACAATTTTTTGTATCAACCCATGTTTTTTCTATTTAACCCATAGATGGACCCTAACAGGCACAACCACTCCGAGTCAGAGTGGACCGGGGAGCAGGTTGCTCCACATTCCCCAAACCTCCAAAACTGGAACCTCAGCATCAGATAGAGTTTAACGTCATTCCCAGGACATGTAGACCCTCAGTCACTGCCTTCTAGCACCCATATGATAAAAAGGGGTTGGGGCTTGCCATAAGGCAATAGGGTTGGGAAAATCATATAGGTGCTAGGCTTGACATGCCCAGCGATTGATCGGAGGGGGCTCTCCAACCACCCATCTAGCCCAAGATAAGGCCACAGTGGAGTATTGCAAGTCATGAACTGCTCATCCACCTGGGTTCTATTCTTAAGCATCACAGGTCACCACCAACGGCCAACAGGTGGCCCCATTGGGGGAGCCTTACCCCTCTGCAGAGGTGCATTTTAACACCCCAGCCGACAGGGTGGACAATATCTTATTATATATGGAGAAACTATATCACTACTTAAGTCACAATACCCTTATTTATTTACATCACATTCTCCATGATTTTATTTTATTTTAAATTTCAATTATTAATAAAATTGGTTTACATTATTAATACTGTTGACCATATCTACATACTAATAATATGCAATTATATTTATATATGCAAAAAAAATAGCGATTTACAGTGTGAATGAGAAGGCTAATTTGCATATTGATATCAAATTTGATTTTAATAAATATGTGCTTAGTATTATTGATTTCTAATTGTTTGGTTTTATCTTAAGGAATATGAGCAAAAATCTCGGAGATAAATCTTAAAAGAAATCCATTAACAAGAAATAATTGTAATTTTATTCTTTACTTCCTATTTTAACTAAATAATTAAATTATGAAAATTTAGCAATGAAAGTTGGGAGTGATGGAAGAGTAAGTGTCAGTTATTCTATTTTTCAATTTCTTTTTTATTTAGTTTCATTAGCCTTTTATTTGATATATTTTTATTACATTAATACTTAAATACTTGCACCCTATGGAGGGTGCAATTATTTACTAGTACTGATAATCTTTACAAAAACACAATTAAGTAAAATTAATAGGTTAAGCCATCAGATTTTTGTTGGGCTGAGGGCAGGTTTCATTAATGTTGGTTGTTGTAGTAATGTGTGGAGGATGATCAGTAATAAGGACTGAGCCGATTCTAGTAGTGATCCAAATTTTTTAAAAGGTTTTTATTGATTTAATTTTGTTGGGTTTTAAGATACAGGTACCTGGAAAAAAATAAAACAAACACACAAACAAATAAACTTGAACAAACAGACAAAAAGAAATTACAAAAACAACAGATAGCCAAGAGAAACTGCAATGTAGAACAAACAGGTAGAAAAAAACAAGAAACAGAGAGACAGTAATGCAGAAAGGGATAGAAAACAAAAGGAAGAGAGGAAAAAAATTGTTTTATTTTACGGCAAATAAAAAAAAATATATATATATATATATATATATATATATATAAGACGCACGGTATATAAGACCCCCACCCCATTTCAGCAGGTCAGATTCAGGAAAAAAAAGTTTTTAGTGTATTAAGCATTAATTGTTGAAAACAGTCTAGCTGTCCATTACACAAGCAGAAACATAGCTTTGGTAGTACAGGCAAGCAATAAGCATACACAAGACATCGCAATAGCAGGAAATAATAATAATAATGATCATAATGAAATTAATAATAAAACTTCAAACTTCACCTACGATGTATAAGACGCAGAGCAATTTTTTGAGCCAAAATTTTGGGGAAAAAGTGCGTCCTATATGCCGTCAAATACAGTAGTCAAAATTATTTTTTTGAGTGGTTCATTCTTGGAATGAATAACAGAAATAAAAAGACAAATAGTTAAGATTTCAATATGAGATCAGGTAAAGAAAAAAGAAAAATGTTCACTTACACGTTTCCAGAATACTCGGATTAGGAAGAACTGAAAGAGGAGAAAGCCAACGCTGAGGCTGGCCAGCAGTTTGAGCAAGCGAGGCTTTCGCATGAGAGAGTGGGAGCTGAAGCACAAAGGCAGTAAGAGTGTCTATCACATTTTCTTTTAAAGAATTCTGTTTTACTTTTTACCTGAAATGAAATGAAATAAAATTAGTCACTTATTTTACATGAGAAAAGGAAGAATATTATAAAAAAATTGGTATTTCCTATAAGTCTAACATGATCAAAGGGGAACCACTCTTGACTGATAAATTATTTATTGATTGATCTACAAGAAAAAAAGAAGACGGGTTAGGGTTAGTTTAATGGGAAAATAAATAATTTATCAGTCAAGAGTGGTTCCCCTTTGATCATGTTAGACTTATAGGAAATAACCAAAAACTTTCGGATTCACTTCCACTTTTTCTTCACATAAGCTTTTTTGTATCATTCTGTATCTCTCCTGTAATAAGTTTACACAGTGAAGAAATATTGTTCTTATTAATCCATCATGTATATATCTACACAAAGATATATCTTACTACGAAAAGGTTGGTTGGTTGTTTGGGTTTTATGGCATGTCAACCCTTGGGTTATTTCATGCCGAATATGTTTTGTTTATAGTTAGTGAGTATTAAATATATATATTTACCTACCCCTCCACATAAGCAGGATGTGACACAAGGTCAATTTATTTACCAGAGTTTAACAGGTTTTGAATTCAGAGTTTTCCTTCTCCTAGACTGGTTGCTGCTCCAAGGTTAAAGATCCCAGTCTACCCTACTATTTACCTATAACTGGAGGGAGAGTAGTTGAATGCATACCTTTCCACTATTAGTGATATGTGAAATGCAAACAGCCTTGTCCAGGATTTGAACTCGTGTCACCGTATCCATTTCCTACAACTCTAACCATTACACCACAAACATCTGCAATCTAAATTTTTTTAAACACATTTTTTAATAACTTATTTTTTACTTATTTAACTCATAGATAGGAACTTAACAGGTACTACCACTTTGGGTCAGAGTGGACCCGAAGCTCCAGAATTGGAACTTCACCATTAGATGGAGTTTAACATTATACCCAGGACACTAAGACCCTCAGTCACTGTCTTCTAGTACTAATATAAAAAAAGGCTTGTGGGTTAGCCATAAGGTCATGACAATCATATAGGTGCTAAGGCTTGATTTGACTAGCCGATTCATTGGAGGGGGCCTGTCCGACCACCCATCTAGCCCAAGTAAGGGCCAAAGTTGAGTGTTGCATGTCATGGACTGCTCAGCCACCAGGAATCCATCCTTAAGCATCATGTGTCACCATCCACGGCCAACAGGGATTTTATCCCTATGCAATCAGTGTATTCTTCTGCCCCAGCCGACAGAGCGGACTACAGAAAGTCTTAAACAACAAATTGTCCAGGTTTGTTGAATTACCAACTAAAAATGTAAGCAACAAAATGGGGTTACCAAACCAGTCAAACATACAAAGACAAAATTCACATTTCAAAACATAAATGATTGTATAAATATTAAATATTGATTGTATTAAATAAATATTATTCTCGCAACCACTACACCTTTAATCGATCTATGGATCAAACTCAATAATATGAATTACTGTTTGAATTCCTTTTTTCAGTACAAAATATGGACCATATGGCCTTTAGGCACCCCTTTTGCGATCTCGTTTCATAAGGACATTTTTTTCCATTTAGACCGTCAACATCCGGTTGTTTGTTAACAGATGATTTTAAGAGTTTTTTTTTTTTTTAAATTATAAAACTAACCCCTAACCAACAACCGGATTTTGACGGTGTAAATGAAAAACATGTCCTTATGAAACGAGATCGCAAAAGGGGCGCCTAAAGGTCATATGGTCCCAAAATACTAGCTTCAATAAAGAACCCCACCCTCAAAAAAAATTTTTTTTTTTTTTTTTTTTTTTTTTTAAATCTCTGCTTTGGCCCTGTATAAAAATGAAATATTTTTACTTACATTCACCATCCATATAATTTTTAATAAGTTTCAGTCTTTTGCTTCATTTTTAACAGAACACAGACATTTTAAGTTTTTATTTTTTTATTTTTTTTTACACCATATCATTTAATGCCGACTTATTTTGATAAACAAAGGACTCAGGTTGATTTCAGTACCTGTTGTTGCTTAAGTGGTCACCCAATTAAGTATTGAACAGGCTCATCGCTACTTAACTTTGGTGATCTTGCGGAAACCGGTGCTTTCAGCATGACTTACCGTAATATTAGTGGTTGGGGAGGGAAAGAGTAAAGAAGTGTGGTGGATGGGTAAATATTGTAATGAGATGACATACTTTTTAAATGTAACTATTCAGTAAAAAATAATCAAATTAAAAAAAAAAAAAAAAAAAAAAAAAAAAGAATCAAATGACTGAAATTAACTCTTGCCTGTATGGTGAATATAAGTATTACATTTCTACATCATTTTTGTACATTACCGTAGCTAGGTATACCCAAAATTGACGTAAAATCCGTTTTTGACAAAATGAATTTAGGCCCCCCCTACAGAAAATAATTTACCAAAAATCAGGGAATTATCAGATTTTAATGACATTTTCAGTGTTGATTTATCAATGAATGAACTTTATAATGCATTATTTATTTTTATTTCAAAACTTTCTAATTTTTTTCAGGTCACTTAATTTTGATCCCTCCTTATTTTGAGGCGTAACATTTTTGCGAGTTGGTCATTTTATGTACTAATTACAGTATAAATAAAGAGATAAAAGACTGAGTTATGAACAGAAAAAAAAAAAAATTTACGGGGGATTTTCTATGAGAAAATAAGTACCGAAAATCGGAAAATAAAATGTAAAAAAAAAAAAAAAAAAAAAATTTGGAGATTTCTTTTTTATTCATTTCGATAATTATTTAATTGGCTATTATCCTATAAAAGAAAAAATTTTACTGCTTAAAAGGGGGGGGGGGCTAAATTTTCAATAGAGTTTTTCTTCAAAACTTATTACTTTTTGTACCTAAAATAAGGTTTGCATTAAATAGATATTTATTTCTAGAATCTAAAAATATAACATTTTAAACTTAACAGAATATTTTTATTTTAAATGAATTTTATATATTAATTTTTCATAGCAAAAATACTTAATTAAAGTTTTGAAATAAAATAACTGATGCATTATAAAAGCCATTAATTGATAAATCAATACTGAAAATTTCATTAAAATCGGATAATTACCTGATTTTTGGAAAAAAATTTTTGCAATCGCGAATGTTACATTAAATTTGTAAACAATTCATATTAAGCAATTTTAAACCAGCGTCTAAGAACGAAAGCGGTCGAAACTGACCACAAAAATCATTCTAAATGTATTAAAAATGAATTAAATGTGTATTATTTTTTTGCTTTTTTACCAATGGTCATTATGTTACTACTTATCGATTTAGACAAAAGTTTGACCTTAAATAATCGATTTAATTAATTTTAATTCGTTAAAAAAAAAAAAATCTGACGATAGCAGACGATTTTGGGTAACCCTACCGTAGACATTTCATTAACGTGCTTTTCTGGATAAGGACCAATTTATCAACTAGTCGTGCGGTTTTGTTTGCGTTGTAAATGAACATTTTTGTAGTAGTACAAAATGACAGTGTCATTACATTAGGGTAGGAAGATCTTTTTTTTTAGTTTGAACTTGAAATTAGTGAGAAAGGATAAAGGGGGGGGTGTGTATTTTTACTTAATGAACATTGTATTTACGTCAAAAATATATTGTTGCATTTTCAAGAAGAAAAAAAAAGTAAGTAGCTCTAAAAGTGAGAGTTTGATTTTCAATGTTACGTTTAATGCTGAAGTAGAGTGGACACTGACTTTATGTCTACATAATTCGATTTTTTTTTACCATAAATTTAATGCTAAAATCTAAATCCTGATTTTATGTCTGCCGTCATGTACTTTTAAAGTACGAAAGGCTAAGATAAGTAAATAATAAACAAAAACAAAATTTTTGTTTTTGTTTTTTGAGTTTGGGTTTTAATTTCTAATAGCAAGGGAAAAAGAAAATTCAATTCTATAATTTCTGTTATTTTTTAGGCTAGTGTATTTTAACGTTATAACGAAAAAAGAAAGACCCACTATTTACATAAAGAATTCAGAATGGTCATTGGTCATAAATCAAAGAAGAGGTTCATTGTTAATAATTACACTATACACACTGAAAAATCTTCATTTTTCGGAAGAAATAAAGGTCATATTCAGACAAAGTAAATCAATTTACATTAGAAAAAATACATTTTCCGGCGAAAACACAATGGTTCAATTAACCCAAACCGAATTTTCAGTACCTACGTTCTAAAAAAAAAAAAGAAAAAAAAAAAAGTCTATAGAATGATTTATCTTATCTGATTATTAAAACAGGCCATCAGGAAAAAAATTAGGTAATGTTTACCACACGGTTAAAAGTCGGTAAATAACCATGTGTTTTTACCTGTTCTCAGTAGCGTAGGCGGCAGTTAGTGTGTTAATTTTGTCCCACAAATCAGCTGGTAATTTGGAGAATGGTTGTTCCGTTTGCGTTGACTGCAACCCCAACACAACTTGGTCGGGTAGCAGACATATTCTGAAAACAAAGGGAGACAACTACGTGATTTACTAAATACTTTTTGAATCTCTTTTTTGGCGCGCTCTCCACTTTTACAAACAAAGTTGTAAAACCACGTGCATTTCTCATCTGAACGAGGTCAAAGGTTTTCAACTGTGTTTTTTTGGGGGGTGGGAGGGGTTAAATATAAATATATAATTTTATATGAAAAAAAATTACTATTTAGATAGAATTTTGTTTCTTTTTAAAATAGATTGGAGAAAAAAAATGCGTTCATTTATCACTTCTTTCTTTAAGTTTATTTTCGTAGCCTGAACAGTTTTGTTTCAAAAAACAGTAGTGCAAGATTAAGTAATTTTAACGGCATATCAACCCATCTCGGGTTATTTTATGCCTAGTGATTAGGTAATCACCTTCATTGTACGTTCATATTTACATTTTGGAGGTAATTGGCTCTTAAGAGTTTTTTTTTTTTTTTTTTGCATACGGTCTTATGAAATACGAATAATTCTTAAACAGATCTTATCTATTTGACCCATTGATGTGACCTAGGCATACCCAATTTTTCGTTTGCTTTTCATTTTAAAAACAAATTAGAATTAATTAAATCGATTAATTAAGGACAATTTTTGTCTAAGTCGAAAAGTAGTAACATCAGTAAAAAAGTAGTAACATCAGTAAAAAAAGAAAAATAATATTACACATGTAATTTATTTTTAATACATTTAAAACGATTTTTTCAGTCACTTTTGTTTAAATATGGCCGTAAACGCTGTGTAAAGATGACTTAAAATCCGTGTTTACAAAATAAATTTAACACTCCCAATTGAAAATTACCAAAACTCAGGGCATTATTCAATTTTAATGAAATTTTCAGTGTTGATTTATCAATGAATGAATTTTATAATACATCAGTTATTCTATTACAAAATTTTCTGATTTAATTAGGTATTTCTGCAATGATAAATTAATATATAAAATTCATTTAAAATATGAGTATCATAATGTTAAGTTTAAAATATCATATTAGATTCTGTAAACATATTTATTTAATAACTACTTTACTTTTGTATCTAATTCTAATAATTTTTTGTCGAAAAATCTATTGAAAATTTAGCACCCCCCCTTTTAAACAGAACAAATATCGATGTATAGTTTTTTCTTTTATAAGATAATAGCCAATTAAATAATTATCAAAATGAGTAAAACAAAAGATGCCCAAAAAATTATTTTTTAGTTTTTATTTTCATTTTATTTTCTGATTTTTGGTACTTATTTTCTACCAGAGTATCATCCTTAATTTTTTAAAATTCTGTTCACACCTTTGGTCTTTTGTCTGTTTTAATTAGTAATTGTAATTAGTATTGAATTTATATAACTCTACCGATATTTTGTGCCCCAAAATAAGGGTGGTGGGTCAATGTTAAGTGACCTGAAAAAAATCAGAAAGTTTTGAAATAAAATAACTGATGCATTATAAAATTCATTTATTGATAAATCAACATTGAAAATTCCCTGATTTTTGGTAATTTTTTAAAAACGGGGATGAGTGTAAATTTGTTTTGTAAAAACACAGATATTTTAACAAATTGGGTATACCTATCTTAAACAGATCATATCTATTTGACCCATTGATGTGACCCCAACAGGAAATACCATTCCAGGTCAGAGTAGACCTGGGAGTAATGGCAATGAAAGAGGTAATCCACAATCCCAATATATCCACAATTGGAGCCTCACTATCACATCAAGTTAAGTGTCATACCCAGGGCACCAGTTTGGGGGGTGGGATCTTACCCCTCTGCAAGAGGAGGGGGTACAGTTAACATAAGTATACCCAATTTGTCAAAAAATCCGTGATTTACAAAATAACCCCCCCCCAGCCTCGGTTTGAAAAAGATTTACCAAAAATCAGAGAATTATCCGATTCTAATGAAATTTTCAGTATTGCTTTATCAATGAATGAATATTATAATGATATTTTATATTTATTTTATTTCAAAACTTTCTGACCTTTTTCAGGTCACTTAACTTTGACCCCCACCTTATTTTTTGGGCGCAAAATATCGGTGGAGTTAACTTTCAAAACTAATTACAGTATAGATAAAAAGACAAAAGACCGAAGGTGAGAATAGAAGGAAAAAAATTTTTAAGGGTGCTATCCAAAAATCGGAAAATAAAATGAAAATAAAAACTAAAAAAATAATTTTTGGAGATCTTTTTTTACTCTTTTCAATAATTATTTAATTGGCTATTATCTTATAAAAGAAAAAAATTATGCATCGATATTTGTTCTGTTTCATGCTACTCATATTTTAAATGAATTTTATATATTAATTTACCATAGCAGAAATACCTAATTAAATCAGAAAGATTTGAAATAGAATAACTGATGTATTATAAAACTCATTCATTGATAAATCAACACTGAAAATTTCATTAAAATCGAATAATTTTGAATTGAAAATTTTTTTCAATCGGGAAGGTAAAATTTATTTTGTAAACACAGATTTTACGCCATCTATAGACAGCGTTTATGGCCATATTTGAACAAAATTGTCTGAAAAAATAGTTTTAAATTTATTAAAAATAAATTACATGTGTAATATTTTGCTTTTTTTTACTGATGCTCATTATGTTACTACTTTTCGACTTAAACAAAAATTTGACCTTAAATAATCAATTTAATTAATTTTAATTCGTTTTTAAAATGAGTGAACAAATTGGAAATGTCTATACTATACGCATCATGTATTTATGAAAATGTCATTTTTGAGGTTTGGGCTAGAATTTTTGTAATATTTTTGTAATTTTTAGTTAATTTTCTAATATTTTTTAATTGTTAAAAATTCGATTAATTTGTTTTAAATATTTCACAAAGACAAAAAGTAAACACCAACCTATTTTATAGGATAAGTATATCCAATGATACACTAACGCTGAATAAACAGAAGGAAAGACAAGATAAGCTCATTTACACATATATAAATGAGCTTATCTTGTCTTTCCCGTATTATGTACTAGCAGCAGCTACCCGGCATTGCCTGGGTAGAGGGGGATTTTTTTAAGTTAGTACCACAGATCCATTATTACTGAATCGTGAGTTGAATCCTCGTGGGACACCCCATTTAAATCCCTATGTAAAAAAATAGACCTTGCCTTGATCCAGCTACTCTGAAAAGAAATGTTAATGTCTACTATCTAAAATATTAAATGAAAAAAAAAAAAAATCCATGCTGTTATTATTTAAATTTAATTTTTTAATTATCTTCACGAATATAAATCAAATCTCTCTTATTTTCGCTCAAAAACCAAGCCTTGGTGATGGTGTCGTTAATTATTTTATTTTCGAAGTTTCCTCTAGACATATATATACACACAACTGCCCTTTATATATGTATAGATTAAATGCTTCTATATGTGTCACATATAGAAACATTTAATACATACATAATATATAGGTAGGGATAGGCAAAAATAACCAAGGAAGATAACATTTTTTTTAATTTCTTAATTTTAAAACAATTACCAAAAATTAGGGAATTGTCCGATTTTAATGAAATTTAATTTTGTAATGAATAGTTTATTTCATTAAAAAAAAAAAAAACTTGTAAAAATAATCCTTTTATCAATTCAGAATGTGGGGGGTAACCTTTGTTCATTTGAAGAAAAAAATTCTGATCCCTAATTTTTACATTTCTAGAAAGATCATATCCTGAAGAACATATGAAAAGATAAAAAAAATAAAAATTCAATCTCCGAAAAAGTGATTTGAAAATTTAAAAGTTATTTTCTTAAAACTCAAAAAAAAAATTAATGTAGCATGTCTTTTTTTTTTTTTCATAATTTTAAAACAATATTTTTGTTTGAATTGATGAAAAAAAGAAGTATTTTTTCTGATTCAATTGGTCTATTATTATTCACTTAAAAATTTAATAGTAAATTTTAACGTCTGGAAGCATGCATGTTCAAGACGATATTTGAACACAAGAACAACCTTTAATTAATCTATCTAAAAATATAAGTTTAAAAATGTGCAATCTTGTGCAACATATTTTCTAAGATTTTTATTTATTTAAAAATTTATTACTAACAATAGTTCATTTTCTGTACAGAAGACTAAAAAGGACAAAAGTTATTCCTCTTTTGTTTTAAAATATAGTGATTTTTGTCTGGAGGTTTGAATGAACTGCTCAGTGCGCGTATTGTTGTGTTCTTATTTTTTTCTTATGTGTTTTGGCTACGGCGAGTAACTTTTTAGTAGAAAATTTTTACACATTCACACTTCTGTAATTTTGCCCAAATCGTAAATAATTTTGTATTAAATTATTTTGGGAGAAGGGAAATAACTTCACGTTTATAAACTGGAGTTCACTCCTTTTTTGCCTATTCCTCTCTCTCTCTCTATATATATGTTGAAATGAAAAATAAAGGAAAGAAAATGTTGAATGGCTAAAATAGGATATATTTTATTTTATTTTACTGACACGTGTTTCAGCCAGGAGTTTATCTATGCATACATGTATTCTATCCATTATTATTTTAAATACAAAATAAAATTAAATAACAATAGAAAAAACTATAGAAATGTTTAGTATACAAAGAAATAACGACCTTCGTCAGAGTAAATCCTTATTGTTTTAAAAATCCTTATTGTTCAAAAACAATAATGATTTACTCTGACGAAGGTTGCTATTTCTTTGTATACTAAACATTTCTGTATTTTTTTCTATTATTGTTATTGTTATTGTTATTTTGTATTTAAAATAATAATAGATAGAATACATGTATGCATAGATAAACTCCTGGCTGAAACACGTGTCAGTAAAATAAAATAAATCCTATTTTATCCATTCAACATTTTCTTTCCTTTATTTTTCATTTCAACATACCGTCGGATTCGCTTCCATTTTCAACTTTATATATATATATATATATATATATATATATATATATATATATATTTTGGAGGATATGTGCTTAATTGAAGTCATACCTAATTTTGAGAATTAATTAGTTAATAATTAATGAATTTAGGCGGGCATATATGTTCAAATGTAAGGCTAAACAAATCAAGAAAATGTCAATCCCTGAATGTACATTTAGATTGACATTTTCTCGATTTGTTTAGCCTTACATTTGAACATATATGCCCGCCTAAATTCATTAATTATTAACTAATTAATTCTTAAAATTAGGTATGACTTCAATTAAGCACATATCCTCCAAAATTTGTCGGCTTAAAGCCATATAAAAAATAAACACGTTTGTTTACTTAACTTCATATATATATATATATATAGGGGTGTACAAATATGGGAACATGCTAAAGCACTGTTGTTTTTTTAATTCCACAAAATTGGTTAATTATTGGGTTTTAATAAAATGTTTGGTATTTAAAGCAATAAAAGATGAGCTTTCTGAAGGCAATATTTTTGTTTAATTGTTTGGTTTTTACATATTTTAAAGATAATTCCATGGAGAATTTGATTTTGTTTACATTAACTGTCTATTTGTTCATACAGATGCCTTATTTTTGAAGTTCAAAAACAGTAAAATAAGGTACAATATTGCTCTTCTAGGCCTTATATATATATATTTTTTTTTTTTATTAACTTTGTTTTTGTAGCTTAATCTTATAATGAAGTGATTAATAAAAGAGAAAAGTTCAGGTTAAACTTTTTTTTTAGAGGTTTAAAATTAACATCAGTAGATTAAACTCTTCCACTCACACTCGCATGTGACTGGAATTTTATTAATTAATGTAAATAAACTGAATAAATAAATTTGATTAAATAATACTTTTTTTTCTTTCTCAAAAGTTCTGAGTACTAAAACCTGTTTTGCTTTCTTTTTTTTTTTTTTTACATAGAAATCTGGGGTTATTTCCTATAAGTCTAACATAAACAAAGGGGAACCACTCTTGACTGATAAATAAATTTCCCATTAAACTAACCCTAAACCCATCTTTATTTCCTAGTAGATCAATAAATAAATAATTTATCAGTCAAGAGTGGTTCCCCTTTGTTTATGTTTGAGTTATAGGAAAAAAACTGAAATCTGGGATCTATTCTATGTATTAAAAATGAATACAAACTTGAAAATTACCTTTTCACATTTTTTCTGTTTTTTAATACAAATTAAATTTTTCTGCCTTAGACAAGTGCATATTTTTTGTACATACCTGATAATAGGAGTAACAATCAATCCAACAGTATGTGGAGAAAAGTAGACAAACACGGGATGTTGTACTGGATGGAAGTTAATTATTTGTGGTGATGTCAACGTTTCGGTCTCTGTTTAATTACGTTTACTGTTAAGCAGCAGAGCCTGTTCAGTATTTAGATGGGTGACCATTTAAGAACAGCAAATACTGTAAGCAACAAGACCGAGATGGCTAATATGCTGGAGTGTAAGATTATAGTAAGAGTTTGAATTCCAGTCACAATATTTTGTTCACTTTCAGATTAATACCCTTGGGAAAGGTAATAATAGGGGAATAAGGGTGTCCTTATTCCCCTAGCTATGAGTTAAATAGTACTGCTACTGTTCTTCTACAAGGATGGGTTGGACATTAAATAACCCACAAAGGTTAATGTGCCATTAAACAAATGAAACCAAACCAAAACTTGAATAGTCACATAGAAGCTAGTATTTTGGAGTTGGAGGTGTGTGGTCTAATGGTTAGAGTCATAGAAAATGAACTCATTGACCAGAGTTCAAATACTGGACAAAGCTACAGTTTACATAGTGCTAATACCCTTGGAAAAGGTATGAATCCAGCTATGAGTAAATAGCAGGGCAGACTGGGTTCTTTAACCTTGGTTAGGTAATCAGTCTAGGAGTAAGAAAACTGAATTCAAACCTGCTAAATCCCGCTTGGAGTGGTCACTACTAGAATAGGCTCATTTCTAATTAGTGATCTATTTCACTAATTATTTTCTAAGTTACCAACTAAGTTGGTAGAATTTGTCATTTTCTGCACATGCAGGGTTTGAATATTGCTCAAGAACAGTTTGTCATTAAGCTAAATAAATATCAAGAAGAATTTGACAATTCATAAATTAGTAAAATATCTAGGAATTTTTGGTTGAGAAGAGAGGTAGGAATAGTGTTTATATTAAAAAAATAAAAGAGGTGAATAAAGAATTTTTTTCTTGGATCCACAGAAATTTATTTACTTTGATGACCAAAATATATTGGGGGTCAAGTCTGAGAAACAAAAAAAGAAAAAAGAAAAGAAAAACTATTACTTCTAAAACTTTAGTAAAAGTTGTTTTTAGAAGTGTCAGTGAATAAAAAAAAATCACTTATAAAAACTCTTGTGATATATATTTACCAACCCCTCCGCATGAGCTGGATGTGACACAAGGTCAATTTCTTAAGCAGAGTTTAACAGGTTTGAATTCAGAGTTTTCCTTCTCCTGAACTGGTTACCTAGCCATTGTTAAAGAGCGCAGTCTGCCCTGCTATTTACCCATAGCTGGAGGGAGAATTGGGTTCATATCTTTCCCAAGGATATTAATGCTATGTGGATGCAAACAGCTTCTTACAGGAATTGAACTCTATTTCCTACGACTCTAACCATTACAAATTATGTCCTAACCACTATTTCAAACTTTTTGTGTTCTAAATTGTAAGGATGTATCCCATTTTCCACAGGTTGTGTGATATACCACCTCAATGCCAATATTGTATTGTAATTGTGAAATTCCCAATAATTTTTTTTTATTTAATGATCAAAATTGCATTCCAGCCAAATGCACTGCGCCAAAAGAGTTAAGTCAAAGTTCAGGAATTAAGAAATAAAAATTTTAATGAAAAGAAAAAGACATTTTTCAGAACTGTACAAACAATTATTGAAAAGTTTATTATTTTTGTTTGTTACAAGAAATCTGCATCGCTTGAATTGCAAATAAAATGTCATAAGAAATTTCTAGTGAAGATTAACTGAATCCTCATTTGTCTGATATTGCTTGTTTCTCTGATTTACTGTAGGAACTTTCCTTCCAGTCATCAGAACCAGAAAGATCAGATGAGCCACCTGAAAAAAAAAGAGAAAGGAAAATAAATAATAGGCAAGTGACACACTTATTCCAAAAAACACATATATACACACACATTAAAAAAGGGTGTTTTTACATTAACACATTCCTTTCTTTACAAATTATGGTCAAGTCATATTGAAAGCACCAGTTCCCGCTAGATCACTGAAGTTAAACAGTAATGAGTCGAGTGACTACTTAAGCAGGTACTGTAAACAATTCCATTATTTATCAAAATGACTTGATTCAGCATTAAATGATCTAAAAATGTTTAATATGCCATAAAACAACCAACCAAATAAAGTAAAACTAGACAAAACGCAACCCATTTGTAAATAGGTAAATAATTGGGATTAAGGAAAAGTGAGGGTGCAAAGCAATTAAATTTTAAATAAACAAAAAAACAAGTAAATACGTCCGGAGAATTAGAGAAAAAAAACATTAAAATCATTTTGTAAGATTTCTAAGGGAACGTTTGAGCTAATTTAAGCTACGGGCTAGTTGATTCTGAAACTTAACATACAAATATATTCCAAACTCTCTAAATCACTTTCTTTACACTCACTGAGAAACTAACATATATAATGACAAAGTAATCAAGATAGAGAGGGGGAAAGTGAAGGTAGAATGGGGAGTAAGAGACAGATCAGTTTTTAACTTAATTGCAAATTAAGACTAATTCAAACCAATTAAAATGGATTTTTTTAAAACATAACTCAATCCTAGAACTAAGGAATATTTTGATATGATTTTTTTGTCATTAAGCTTAAACAGTAAAAAAGCATTTAAGAGACAAACATTGATTCGCTCAGCTTTAGTATAATGATAGATAGATAGATTGATCTTAATGGCATGTCAATTTCCAAATATAGTATTACGGTCAAGTCATGCTGAAAGCATTGGTTCTCACTAGATCACTTAAGTTAAGCAGCGATGATTTGGTTTGTTTGGTTTGTTTTGTTTTACGGCATATCAACCTCAGTGGGTCATTTAATGCCGATAAAGTTTTGAAATAAATCAATTCTTAATGGATAATACAATTTTTTTATAAATACATTTTTCTATTTAACCATAGATGGGACCCTAACAGGTACTACCACTGGGTCAGAGTGGACCAGGGAGCAATGGTGATGAAGGGTGTTAAGCAGCGATGAGCCTGTTCAATACTTAATTTGGGTGACTACTTAAGCAACAGCAGGTAAAGTAGACCCGAGCCCATTGTTTTTAAAAATGACTTAATTTGGCATTAAATGACCCCAAAAGGGTTAATATGCCATAAGACAAAACAACCAAAGCTAAATTCAAATCAATTTTAAAAATCCTTTAAGGCCCCCCCCCTCCCTCAAATTGTTGGTTTTCATTATAGAGATAAAAATATAAAATTCAGAAAAACTCTCATTCTCTTCTAGGCAGATAATTAAAGATGTCAGTTTTTAGTACAGTGTAAACATTGATGATATACCTCTTCCTCGAGGACGACTCCTTAAACCAATATGACCACGAGAGCGTGTGCGGAATCTTCCAAGACTTCTGCTTCCAAATGGTCGACGAGTACTGGAACCATGGGTCGTGATTCGTGGCTTGAATGTACCCCGAGATCGGAACGGCCTGAAGGGACGACGAAGGATACCACCCCGAGAGCGGAATCGGCCAACACTTCTGCTTCTATTTGGCATTACATCTACATCAGGCCTTGTATCATGCTGAGAAGAAAATAAAAATGCATTAAAGTGTTATTAGATAATGCAATTGTAAATGGATGGAGCATCCATAATGTAAAAAGAGTAGATATATATATATATATATATATATATATATATATATATATATATATATAGATAGAGAGATAGATAGATAAGGATTAACAGAATCTATAGAAAATAGAATACATCCTTAGAATTTAGGACACAAAAAGTTTTAATTAATGGCTGAAATATTACCTAGGACATAAGAAATTTGTAGAAATTTTTTTTTAGCATCATTTATTATTATTCATCTGAATTTTTGAGATGAGGCTTGATAATTTGTATTATTTACATTTTTCAAACTGTTGTCCTCATTTTTATCATTATATAGACAACGCTGCAGCCAATGTACCCAATAATCTTCATACAATGACTGCTATTTACACAGTAGCATTGCAGCCAAAGCAAAGATGATGACTCTGGGTTCAGGGCCAAAGCATCATTACCACTAACCCAGAGCATCCCAGCAGTATCTCACTTTGCCGTTTTGATGTCACATTGTAGGATTGCCATATCCACGCTGATGCGGTTAGAGCTTTATCCTGGATTTTTAAAATGTATTTCCTCTTGTCTGGTGGAGAAAGTCCAAATTTGGTCAAAAATGCTTTCTTCAGTTGTTTTGTGGAAAACTTGAGAGCCTTCATGTCGGAATGTCCTAAGTTTGATAAGAAACACATGAAGAGGGCCGGCAGGTACATCATTTGAAATATTGTGTATATAACAATAAAGGTGAGGACAAGTCTGAAAAATCTAAATAATACCAATCATTTACTGTTAGTTTATATTTTTCTTCATCTCATTAGAATTGGGAATGGATTCATTAGTAGGAAGATAACTTGTATATTTTGAGCAAATGCAGGAAGAGTATCATGCAGCAGGGAGAAGGGGTATTAATATGAAATTTTAAAAAAAATAAATAAATAAAAAGAAATAATAAACAAACAGTAATAAGACAATCTGTATATTCTGAAAGTTCAAAGTTAAACAAAGACCACAATCAAAACAATATAAAATAGATATTCATCACTTACCTCGTAGTAGTTACTGCCACGAGGAACCATCTCCGGATGTTCTCTCCATTCTTCATATTGATATTTATCTAAAAACATATTTATATTTATATATAACCTGTCATTTAAAACAGATCACTCATTAAATAGTGTGACTGGAATGAGAAAGAGAACATTTAAAAATCAATTGTTTTAAAATATTAGTTTTCAACATACAGCACCCTCCTATCCAAACAATTTACATTAAAATCTTAAATTATTATGAAAATATTTTTAGTAAACAAAATCAATATAATAAACAATCTTAATTATCATAATTCTTTTCTGTAAGCATTCAATAAAACTATTTTCAGTGTTTATATTGAATAAATTGCTGATCAAATGCATTTTAGGTGCTAATCTCTTTTGATTGGGAAAATTGCCTAAAACTAGAATATAACTTTTCATAACATAAAGCATTTTGTTCTTTTACATTTTTGAAAACATCCTTGATGCCCCTCATTTTATATCTAAGTTTTTAAATATTTCGATAAACTGAATATGAAAAACAAGTGTAAAGTCTCTAAGGTTATTTTGCGACTGAAAAACAAATGGAGTGAGTAAATAGTCTTATAGGCAGAGCTAATGCAATTCAAATTTGAGCTGAAATGGAATAAAAAGTAACAAGATAAAACTAACACAACGACCTACCTGGCCTCTTAGAAAAATCTGGTAATATCTCTGGAGAATTTTTTGAATATTTTGATTCTGGAAAATGAAGTAGATAGATGCATTGATCAGCTAATATAGAGTCAATGACTGCGTCAGCAATGACTGGAGGAGGAGGAAGAGGAGAGAAATATCCAAGAGATGAAAAAAAAATACGAGGCCAAAGTGATTTTTAAAGAAAAAAAGATTAATACAAAAAAGATTGATTAATTTTCAGAGCAAAAAATGCTTTTCTACACAAAATTGGATCATAAAAACTGCTAAAAAAAAACAAAGAAAAAACTGAATGATAATTACCTATGAAATTTAAAACAAAATGAAAGAATAAAAAAATCATACAGGAATTAAGAACAGATTTAAGTTTTAAATGTTACTGAATCCTGTATGACAATGTAGTTTTTCAAATTCTGGGTTGAATTTGTATTTTAGGAAAATGAATTTGGGATTCAAATTAAGTTGAAAAATATTATAATATAATTCAACTATTTAGTTTTAGTGATTTAACATAGTTAATATATATATATATATATATATATATAAAATAAAAGGCCAGAGCACTCTATGGCGGCCTTTACAGACATACAGATGTGTGTATTTAACAGTTATAATCCCCTCCCATATGGCTGAACGGTTAAGCAGCCCGACTGATGATGAATTAATCAGTTTTCTATCCCGGCTGTAGGTAGCTTACGAATATCTAGCCACACTGAAAAGACGTGATACGTCAAAACATGGTGTCTGTAGATGACTTATATATATATATATATTACATTAGAAAGACGATATAAGATCCTAATTCAGTATTTATGCTGATTTTTTTTATTACTTTAAAAGTTGGGATCAAGTTAACGTTAAGTTTTAAAAAAATTTTTTTTTTTTGTCCAAGCCAGTGGTTTTGGCTTCATATATCATAAGATATCCTAAAGTAATCTATGCGCTGGACAAAAGACATCTAAACTGATATCAAAACCTGTGCAAAATGATATTAGAAAATCTATGTGGTTTTTTGAGTGTGAATCCCAAAAGAATGATGAATCAAGATCAATGGTCACAGCTGTGTATTAGCAATGAACAATAATAATGAAGATGAGAAAAGACCTGAAAATATTGATGAATTTTCACAAGTCATTTGATGATATGACATGAAAAGACTTTTGCAAAAAGATGAATTATTTTGCAATTAAAAAAAATATTTGAAAATTCATTGATATCACCACTTTCAACATTTATACAGATATTAAAAAAGACTAAAGCTCATAACCTACAACGGCCTGTTTAGATTTTTAACAGAGCCTTTTCTGAAAGAGAATGAATGATCTAAGACAAAATTTTGTCTGTATTAGGGAGTCATAAACATTTACCAGGGAGAAATTATTAAAATTGCTAACAGCCCAATTTGCAGAGCCCAGACTTTTATATTATGTTGAACTCCATCAACGTCAATATCAATATTCGAAGATCAATAAAATAGAAGTGATTGACAACACTCAAGTCTTTCAGTTGCTTTTATCAATGGCTTGACAAATATTGACCAATCAAGTGTGGTCTAACAGAGTAGAACATTAATTTTCTTTTAATGTTTACAAAGTGCTTCCATTACCCTTTCATAACACTGACTCAATAAATACAGTATTTCAGAATAGAAAATATTTGTGAATCATATAGTCACTTTTGTATATTTCTTGCAGAAACATTATATTGATGATACATCATCCTGCTAAGCGTATTATAGCTAGAATAAGACACTGCTTTATAATTCCATGCAGGTTGAGGTTTTCAATGCAGAAAACTCCCAAAAGGTGATATTTGCACATATTATATAGTTGATCCCAGCAAATAGATTGTATTGATAGAGATTTATATTGTGTAGAATTGTAGATTTTTCAAGTACATTGACATAAAGACAAGCAGTAACATTTTATGTATCATCAGTTGTTGGTTATTATGCTGGTTGCTTAGGATTCCAGTTTTGTTTTAAATTCTTCTGTTCTTCATGAAAATAAAAACTGAAACAGCTTTTCTTTGTTTTGCTGTTGTTTATAAAAAAAATAATTTTTTAAATCATTTTTTGACCTCTTGTTACTTGTTATTCAGATAAATAACACTTTTGCCAATTAATTCCTGGGAATTTATTCTGTAGTAGATCTGCTCGCTAATTAATGAATTTTTCGACAAGTTGATGTAGATTTGATGGAAGAGGCGACTGTTGTTTCCTTTTTCTGGTTGGTCATTTGTGAAGATTGTTTTGGAGTCAGTTCCATCTGGAAGAGTACATTTTCCAATCTACCTTCCAAAATTGACAAAAACATTTTCGATTGTCTTTTTGGTTTTTATAGGACAGAAATTATCTTTCTGATTCCATTTATAAATCATAAAAGAAAATTCTACTTTATGCGATTTTATTTCCAGCCTCATTTGATCCAAGATCATTCTCATCATCAAGTTTCCAAGTGATTTGTAAAAGACTTCCCAACATTTAATCACCAATAACTTGGAAGATTTTCTTTTGTTTACTTTTTTCCTCACACAATTTTGGTCAAGAATTGTTAAAAAAATATTCTTTTTATTTTCACACTGGTTTCATTTGCAGATGTTTTGGTCAGCCTGGCCTTTTTCTCCTTAAACATCATCTTAATGCCATCACAGCACTTTTTGCCATGGACCAAACGTTTGGAAGGTTTCCATACAAAATGGCTGCTCTAAGTTGGATACTCTTACCTCTTCCTTTCGGCTCATATTCTCGATCATAATAACTTCCTTCTTGAAAGCCAGATTTTTTCCTGAAGACAAATAAAAAACTTTTTTAAATGTGAACAAACAAGTATATTCTTTTTTTTTTTTTTTAAAATTACTCTAATGAAATAGATGAAGAGAAACACAGATGTTATGAATAATAAAAGATGCTCATGACATTTCAAACTTCAAAAAGAATATTCATATTTCCTCACCCAAATTTACAAAACATTTCCATTGACAATTAAAATGCTAGAGAAACTATTGGACAGTAAACAGCTAATTTGTTATGCTGATTTAGTTATTTACTAGGATGATTGAGTTTCGATATATATATATTTACCAACCCCTCCGCACAAGTAGGATGAGACACAAGATCAATTTCTTAAGTGGAGTTTAACAGGTTTGAATTCAGAGTTTTCTTCTCCTAGACTGGTTACCTTGCCATGGTTAAAGAGCCAATTCCGCCCTTCTATTTGCCCATAGCTGGAAGGAGAGTAGTTGGATTCATATCTTTCTTAAGGGTATTAGTTAATGCAAACAGCTTTGTCCAGGATTGAACTAATGCACTTTCCTATCCTTTTCTGTCACGCTTCTCTGCCCTGCTGGAAGGATTCTTCTGGTATGTCCCTCAGCTCCGTCATTACGGACCTCTTGATGGCCTCAACGCATTCAAAACGGGTCCCCTTGATGAGCCCCTTCAGCTTTGAAAGTGTGCGGGAGGGACGATAGTTGTGGCAGGACAAATCATGACTTTATTCTTTTTCCCAAGCTGAAGGGGCTCAATCAAGGGGACCCGTTTTGAATGTGTTGAGGCCATTAAGAGGTCCATAACGATGGAGCTGAGAGACATACTAGAAGAATCCTTCCAGCAGGGAAGAGAAGCCTGACAGAGAAGGATGGGAAAGTGCATTAGATTTAAGAGGAGACTACTTTGGAGGAAAAACATTTAGTTTGTTTTTTGGATTTTAAATGAATTGTTTGTGACAACAGTCTCATTACTTTTCAGACACACCTCGTAAATTTAAGGTATAGTTTTTTAATATTACTGAGAAACAAATAAGAATTAATTGCATAACTAGATAGAATATTTTACAGTTCTTAAAAATTAACCTTTTAATGTATCATTTTGTGCAAATGTCTAAAAAACTTTTCATTACTATATGGCGAGAGAATGGTAAAAAATACTTGAAACCCCAAGAATTCTAACACTCCCTTGATCCTTACACATGTTCTCTTGTAATAAAGCAAGAGAAATTCAATAAAAAATCAACAAGACATTTCTTGTCTGTCACTTTCAACAAAACTTGTTTGTATAAAGAGAGAGACAAATATTAGGTATTCTCATAGACTAGAGTGAGATTGACACTGGAGACAGAATATTCATTTAAATCACATTTAAAAGTTCATTTCCTTAAATATTATACAGAAAGAAGAATGGAAAAAACTAATATTGAATTTGAAAGTGTTTTTTTTTTTAATTGTCAAAAAATGTAAATGAAAAAAAAAATCAATAGAATATTATAAGCCAGTTTAGCAAAGTCAGTAAAGCATTTGTCTATGAATAGCAAGGTTCCAGGTATCAGTATATGCCAACTGATTAACACAGCTTCAGTAATCTGATCTGTGCAAAACTGATGGTAGGCATGGCACTCTACCTCAGAAAAAAAATCTCCTTGGTCTAGCATTAGCACAAAGGGTATAGACTCCCTTGCTGTCCAGCTGGTACTGACAAGAGGCCACTCTGCCGACTTTACTACATTTTAAAAACCTATGGAAATTCAACAAAATATCATAATCTAATAAAACTTTCTGTACAAACTATCAATTGTTTTTGTGACATATTTTTTTTAAAGACAGAGTATTTTAATCTTATAATTTTAGGTACTCTTGAACTTTCTTGATGGTTTCACTTTCATTTTGTTTTTTTGGAGTGGTGTTCAGTAAATTGTTATACCTTAAAAAATAAGACCATTAAGCAACAGATAGGTTTTGAAAAATGCTGTACATGGGAGAAATTTATTGAAGGAAGTCTGTGCTGTCACTTTTTTTAAAAGAAAAATACTATAATTGGTGGGTCTGATATAAAGGCTTTTTTGTAAGGTAAAAGTATAATAGGGGTAGATTGACCAAACAACAATGGGTTTTCAGAGGGATATGCCACAAGACAAGACAAAAAGCAGTATGGCATTCAAGCAGATATGCTAGATTGATATTTGTGAATACTTGTGGCAAGAGAACAACAAAAAAAAGTAACACTTTCAATCAAATTCTTAATAATATAGTTGACCCACAATAAAGCATTTTTCAAACCCATCAATTGTTTAACAGTGAAACAGTCAAGAAAGTTCAAGAGTGTCGAATTTTAGTTAGTTCAGACTAATTCCTTTTCTCCAATGTTTCTGCTTCTCTACTTTTCAGTCTTCCTCAGGTGTCTGTTGTATTATGATGCCTAAAGTTTTATTTGAAGATAAATCTGGTGCTTATATAACAGATGTGACATAGATGAGAGAGATGAAATACAACAGATACTTGAGGAAATCCATAGGTACAGTACTTAAAAATTAGTGGACACCCCTCAAAAAAAAAAAAAATTCTGAAATAACCCAAATTTATATCAATGATTATTTAAGAAAATCATTTCCTTGTAAATAAAAAAATATCTTTTAGCAAAAATATACCCTTTCGTCAAAAACTCAATAAAATGCTGTTTGTGTATAAGTTTTACCTGCTTTAAAAGATAATTCCTTTGAGAATTTAAATCAGTTTAATTATTTCTTGGAAATACTGGGATCAAAATTAAGCTTTAAATTAAAACATTTAAAACTACAAGATACTGCATTGTTTGATATTTTTATATAGTTTTATTTGTTAAATTATATTGTAGATTAATGTATAGAAAAAGAAGTGTTCAACAAAAAAAAAAAAATTTCCATAAACATTTTCAAAAATTTCACTGAATTTTTAAAATTAAAAAAAATTGTTTTAAGCTTTTTGTCCTCGAACACACCTGAATATTTAAAAAAAAAACTATTGAGAAAATAAAGAGATTTTAAAATTCTGCTATAATTCTAATAGGATTTTTTAACAAGATATAAATTTAGAATATATGGAGGCCTTGTTCTGGAATAAGTAAATCTTTTTCCTTTTGGGCTTTCACAAATTATAAAGTACTAGAGGTGGATACCCAGCATCGCTTGGGTAGAGGGGAGGGGAACAAAAAAAATAGTATATTGATTTGTTTACTTTTGAGATTTATAAATTCTGGACATTTTTAAGTAGAATTTCAATGCTATTTCTATGTATATTTTAATTTTTAAATATCTTTGAATATGAATCAAATCTACATGATTTTTGGACAAAAAGCAAGAACGTGAGATATTTAATGTGTGTATATATATATATATATATATATATTAATTTTTAAATATAAATCACATCTTCATAATTTTTTAACAAAAACTAAGAACCAGTGATATTTGTATATATATTTACTTAGTCATGAATTGTTTTATTTTTGTAGTTTCATCCAGACATGCATACATACACACCAACTGCGCTTTATATATGTATAGATGGCTGATAAGACATCTCTTTACTGGTTCAAGTTATTTTGGAGAATTACCTAATGATAATTATGTTTGTTTTATTATATCTCTTTGGACAACCATACTATGGAATAGAGAAGCATTTAACTGTCATTGCCTACCACTTGTTAAAAGTCTGTGAGAATACCTAATAAATATAAAAATCAAAGGGAAGAAATATCAAAATTATATAAAACATTTTCAAATGTATTTGGCAACTTTCCATTTTGGAAAATTTGTGAAATTTGTTCTGCACTAAAATGATAAAGTTTTCCTTCCAAGGACAGGGAATGAAATAATTAAAGGGTTTAATTCTTCCAGAATCATTTGGGGATTTACATATATAATGAAATGGATTTTCTTTTATGATAAAATTTTTTTTTTTTAAAAAGAAAAATCAACTGATATTTGTCAATGAGGCTTTGAAGATTTTCATAGAAAAAAAATATCTACTAGAAAGGAGAACTTAAATTATTTATATTAACTAGTTAATTTTTTTTAAAGAAGTTAAAAATGAAAAAGAACGTACCTTGTTGATCCTGAAAAACGAGCGCCAATGCTATGGCGCAGGTCATCTGGGTTGTGTTGCACACGCTCAAGACGTTCCCAATCGCGTGGCTCACCCCGGTCAGGGGGGTAAATGGACTCACTCCCGCCATAGCGGTGTGAGGGGCTACCCACAGGCCTCATCCTTAGATAAATAAGAAAGTGGATAGATGCTTTATATCATTTACAAAGTAATAAGATTAATCCAGAATTACTTTTGTAGTGACATTCACTTCACAAATGCAGCTGGAGTTATGATAAATTTCCAAGGTCAAAGAAGATATCTTTATAGGTGAAGATTTTTTCTTTCTTGTTGGTAGTGAACATTTCACTACTTTTAATCACATGTATCTGTTTCCATATACATGTGATTAAAAATATTACTTCCCAGTAATAAAGACCAAATATAATTTTTAGAGGAGGTTGCAATTATTCATTTTTCTATTTCTCCCATAAGATTTTTTGGATAAATTTTCCTTTCAAATATGCAAACCATTCTTAATTTATTGAAGCAGGAACAAGTGAAAGGCATCAGTAATTTATTCAGACCTTTTAAAGATTTGTATAAAATGCTCAATTTTTCTCAATTATGGTTTGTTTTTTGTTTTCTTTTGTAATCTGAGGAATTAGCCAATGACTTTCTTGAGTAGAGATGCCATGGATAAGGCACACCCTTCAACTCATCTACAGTGGAGACAATTTTCCTCAGTATTATTTTCAATTATTTATCCAATTTTTGCATCCACTTTTCTGATACAGCAAAGAAACCCCGATTCAAAAATGGACCAGCAGTTGGTTGGTATCCAAGATGTATCAAAAGCAGCAAAGACCCTCATTTGATTTTTTCACACACTCCATTTGGAAGAAATCTGGTGCAGGTCCTTGACAAAAGATGTGTTCATCATTCTTGTAATGTTGTGATTGACAAATGCAAGTCTTTCTTCTGACCAGAAGAAATTCAAGAGAAAAGAACTGACTCTTAGATATCAAAGACTTTAACAGTTGAGAGTTAAAATTCAAGTCTAAAAAAATTGTTACTTAATCCATGAAATTATGAAAGCACATTGACCAACTGATTCTACATAATACTATAGGGTAATTCCATGTCAAATCATCCAGAAAAAAGTAAAATTGTTACCCACCCCCTTCAATTTTTCTGATATTTTATCCATGTACGGACTATGTTAAAGGTAGACAATCCCCAAAATTTGAGCTTTCAATTCAAAAGAATTGGCTGAGTTATGTTGATTTTTAGCCCTCCAAATTATAGGGGGGGTTTCACGAAAAATGGTGACATTTTGTAATCTATTTTTGTCTGTAAAATGCTTACCTACTACTAAAAATTGATTTATAAAAGCAGTTTGGCCCAAGGAATACAAAAATGCTATCAAAAAAATCTTAAAGTTAACCAATTTTAAGTTATTAATGATTTCTGATTTTCTCATAGCAAGATCAGTATCCTGATGTGGCACTGCATCTATGACAATAAAAATTTTCTATTATTATTTCACATATATTGAACATTATTCGTACCAAAAACATAGTTTGATTTTTGCTCAGAACCAAAGCTGCAACATCAGTTAAAATTTTGCAAATCAGAAATTAATAACTTAAAAGTGATTAACTTTAATACTTTTAGCATTTTTGGATTCCTTGGGCCAAAATGCTTTTATAAACCAATTTTTAGGAGTAGGGACGCTCTAAAACTCATTTTACAGACAAAAATAGGTTATAAAGAGTTGACATTTATCACCCTCCCCCCAAATTTGGAGAGGTAAAAATCAACATAACTCCGTCATTTTTTTAATTGGAAGCTCAAATTTTTGGGATTGTCTAACTTTAACATAATCCACACTTGGACAAAATTTCAGAAAAATTGAAGGGGGTGGGTGACATGGCCTGGATGATTTGACATGGAATTATCCCATATTTTCTTCTTGAATCAGATGCTATTATACTTGATATTTAAATAAGATTTTAACAAACCAACAGGGCATGATTATTTCCAATCATATCATATTTCTTAGATCATCTACAGCTTTTATATCAGCTAAATATTTGATAACAATAGGCATGTGACTGCACATAAACTGATAAAGTTATTCAGTGTCTGAATAATATGCTACTAAGCTGCATAGTAAGTAAAATGTAATTTACAAAATGATTTCATATACAAGCTGTCCTAAAAGCAAACAAACCATTGTAATGCCAAAAACATAACTCATGATTGTATATTGACAATAGTAATTTTATAACTTTTTATTTTATTTAATATGGCAGACACTAGGTTAAACACAGAGCTACAAGTCACAAACACTTAACATATAAAGACATTAAATGATAATAGCATTTCATATGAAAAATTGTACTGCAAAAGTAGAATTATTAAATCCATTGGTTTTAATGATTGCAATGATTTCATAACACAAAACTCTGAAATATATTTTGTAAAATTGTGTTTTTTTTCTATGATAAGATTATTAAACATCAAATCATGAAATAAATAAAGAGCAGGTAAATTATCAACAGGACAGTTTATCATTCCAAAAAACTATAATTATATAAATATTGGTTTCTCGATTTAAGAGGTAGATTTTTTCTTTGTATACACTCGTAGCAAAAAATGTCAAGGCTAGCAGCACGTAGCTTACAAGGTGGCAACTTGAAGATGCCGGATTCAAGTTGGGGTTGCTATCAGGGCTGATATGATGCACAAGAACCTGTAATCGGCGATGAAGATAGAGCTATCACTGACAACCACCCTGTACACATCGATAAAATGTATCGTACGACTTATATAAAACTGAGAAAATATTTCTAAAAGAAAATTCAAATAATTAAATCTGATTGCTTTTGAGCTTAAATATCACAATAAAAAATGGGAGAGATCCAATAGAGAATTCATTTACAAGAAGATAAACTCTATACATATCCAAGTTTTAGATTTTGAAATTTCTAAAAATTTAATAATTTCCTACTCTATATGACAGTGCATTAAATTACAGTGATGCTGATAGCTTTTTGATTTAGTGCGTCCTGGGTCGCACATATTTGCTTTGAATGAGTCCCCCAGGAATATTTTTGGGTCCCAAGTAAAGTTTTTTTAATAAATCATAGGGTTTTTATTTATGATCTGGGGAAATAACTAAAGCCATCTAACTTTTACCTTGTAACCTGTGTAATTCATTTCTAAGAAACTATTGAAATGTATTGAAATTTACTTAACCACCAAAAGTAGACTTTAGGTTAAAAGTTTTATAATGCATCTACAGTTTATATTTTCATCTAAAGGAGTCACAAAACACATTTTCAACTAGTTATAATTCAGCCATTGGGCATATTTCTTTAGTCTTTCTCTTCTCCAAACAGTAAGGTGTCAAGCTAAGGCTGATTTGCAATTTTAGGTATTAACTATAACTGTTCAGTGTAAAAAAAAAATGAAGCAAATACAAATGCTTATTCTTTGAAGTTCTATAAGAGAATATCTTCAGAAGACCTAATTAATACAAGGGTGAGTCAAAAAGTAATGCCATTTTGTTTAGGACAGGTATAAATACCAACACAGGAACACAGTCACCATTTCTCTCAATAGCAATGTTTCACCTTTGAATGAGAACATGTATCTCTGCCCCGTAAAATTCTGTTGACTGTTCGTTGGGCCACTTCTTCACTACAGATTTCACTTCCTCATCACTGGAATAATCTTTGCCTCTCAAACCCTCTTTCATGGGGCTGAAGCGGGGCAAACATTATTCTAGTGATGAGGAAGTGATCCACAGAGGACCAGCTTCATTTTGATGTATGATACACATTCCTGTATTGGTATTTATACCTGTCCTAAACAACATGAATTTTCATAAAATTTTTGTTTTGTGTGATGAAATACTTTTACAGTCATTAAAAACAATTCAACAATTGATCTAGTCATAAAGTAATGAGACAAAATATTTCAGCAAAGTTATAACAATCCACCTATTCTGTAATAATTTTCAGAAAGTATAAAAAATATCAGAATATTAGCTTACTTCCAAGACAATTATTTAAAATATCTTCAGAAAGAATTATCATTAATTGAAATAAAATTCTTATTCTTTGGGAATTATGTTCATAATGTCACTGATAAAGAGAGTACACTTAATATGAATTGCTTCAAATGCAATATTGTGTGATGATAGTTTCTAAAATGTATTTTTGATTTGCTGATACATTTTTATGGATACCATCCAAATGATAGCAGATTTCATTAATAATGTCTGGGGTAAATATTCTTCAGAAAAGTATCATCAATGTCTTCAAGGTTTACAAAAATATTCAAATACAGTCTTTGATCAGAAATTAATTCTTGGACTTTTGAATTCTCTATCTATGATCCATTAGCATTGATAATGCATTATGGGAAGGTTTTCTGTAAATCAGTTTTCTACAGAATAAACCAACATATGGCCAAATAAAAGGGTTTTATTTTTCACCCTCACTTTCCTGTTGCATCATAGTAGGCTTTTTTTGGAGAGGGTCCATTTTTACAAATGGAATATTTTGATATGTTCATACAATATACAGTGACAGCCTTTTCAAGGCATAATTGAAATGTTACAAACGTTTGATATACTTTCTATATCCTTTTTAAATGATGCAACATTGCCAATGATACAATTTGACTTTTAAATGTTATTAAATTTTATAATTCAATATACCTTCTGGGTTATGTGTTTATATTTTTCAACAGTTTTCCAAATTTTTTTTCAATGTGTAATCACTCATGAACATTTCTTTCTGCACACTTGATTATCATGACATTTCATTCATTCCTTCATGAATATATATATATATATATATATATATATATATATATATATGTGTGTGTGTGTGTGTAATCACTGTCCTTTGATTGTTATGTTATTGGCAATTTGAAAATTGCTATCCCATTTTTTTCTGGTTGAACAAACATTATATATATATATATATATATATATATATATATATATATATATAAAATTATTTTTCAATCCATATTTCATGATAAAAGCTGTTGCTATATTGGGTTCTTATAACTGAGGAATAGTCATTGAAAAATAATCTTTCAAGATTCTTGATATCACTGAACTTTTCTGTTTATATATTAGACAGTAATACACTTTGCTGGATGTTATTTCATAATGTATTGTATTGACATTGCAGTCTTGGAAGACTATATAGTTCTTGTGCCACTGGAGTTACAGTGCTTCCTGTAACTGTGAAGTTCATAATGACAACACTGCATATACAATGCTTTCTGGAATCGAGCAGATTCACATCACTTTCAAAATTCTGTTAAAATAGACCAGGTGATTTTTCTCTTGTACAAAAAAACAAAAAAAACAAGTATATTTTATCCATGAAAGAAATCTTTTCAAAATAAAGTCTTAATATATTTCATGCACCATATGGTTAGGTTTGTTTTTTGATTGTCTTTTCAAATTATTTCCAATAAATTTGTCATTTTGAATTTTCAGTTTTTCTCAGAGCAATATTTCACTTTTTATTGCCACAGAGTATCCTTCAATAACCACATTGATGATAAAATGGTAAAATCTTGCAAATGAGTCCATAAAGTGCATTTTTTTAATATATATTTTCAGAATACTTCCAAATGTTATATTCTTGTAAGTGATCATTTTTCTTTTGAAAATATCAAATGTTGTAGTATTCCCTTGCAAAGCAACATTGATTTTTGTCAAATTCATAAAAGATTCTCTAACTTGTTTGTTGTTTATAACACCTTTTCCATGTAACTTATAATTTGATCTTCATATGTTTTTCAGATGATGATTAAGTTTCCCTTGATGTTATCAGTTATCATAACATTTATATTGATTAGCAATATAAAAATAACATTCAATATGAAATTCCAGATGTTGTCAGCTGTTATAATACAGTTTCCATTTCTGGATTCTGTTTCAATAATATAAATTCCAGTGGAATTTGATATTTTTTGTAAGGATGTTTTATTCGTTTCTGATTGTTGGGAAGTGTAATAATAATAAAGTTGTTAACATTCAGAGTTTTCTTTGCTATAGCAATGAATCATTGTAATGTTCATAATATACACTCTAATCAAAGTGGTTAATTTGAGAGTATGTGTTGTAGAAGATATTCCTGATTAGAAATGTTTGTCAAGTAGGGCCAGAGAAGAATTGACAACTGACAAACATTGATGAAGTGGAAAGTGTGAAGCCATCCTTGACAATAAAAGAATCCTGTCTTTGTGGTATTTGGAGGCTCTGGAGTTAATTTACCTTTTTTTTTATAAATAGATTGAGAATAGGTTCCATTGTTGTCACTTTTTCTTTTTCTGTTAGCTAACAACTTTTCCTAAGTGAAGATCATTCTCTCTTTGTGAAGTAGACCAAAAAAATTGTGCACTGTGACAAATTGGCAAAGGAAAAAGTCAGTTCACCTTTTGACCTTCTAAGCCTTTTATTAATCTTTAAATCTTCACAGTCTATTAATTACAAATCATTAATTTGTAATTGAGTGAAACATCAGACCAATGTTATTTTCAATATTTCATGTACCTTGTCCATTAGACATGAATATTCTTTTGAAAGATGCAGTCAATTGTTATAGAAGAGTGTTTATCCTGGGAATTTGGAAATGAATTTTTGGTGATGTCTTCCATTGCATCTTTCAAAATGCAGCTGGATGTTATAAGAATGTAGTCAGTTTTTATTTCAGGTTGTTTTATGGCATATGAACCCTTTTTGGGTCATTTAATGCCATTTCAGGTTGTTTACAGTAACTTCTGTTGCTTAAGTGGTGACCCAATTAAGTATGAGTATACCCATAAACAATGGGAGGAACTTCGCCGACAGATCTGATTGGGTGTTGACATGGCCATCCAGCTATATAGTTGTAAAGATGTCACTTGTTCAAGTGCGGGACAGGTCACCCTGGTGAGAGGATATGATGCTAAGAAACCAAAATCTTCCATGACCCAGCGGCAAAAATGATGAATAGTTCCAACCAAGTTTATTTCATTTTTTTCATAGATAGAAACATCTATAAGTTCCATTGAACAGACTCATCATTTTATTTGAGGTGTTGTAACCTTGTTCAAATGGCAATACAATTCTGTTGTGACAATGATCTTCATAAATCTTGAAGTCTTTATATTTTATTTTCCAACATGGGGTAAATCAAATTGTTGCCATAACATTTATTTTCAATGATCTTGTCATTTCATGTTCAGTGCATCTTCAAGGTTGAAACTTAAATTGTTTATTTCAATAAAATGTGTTGACAAACCAATGAAACATGTATTGTTTCATTAGTAAAGTTTGTTTTTTTTCTTTCCAAGTTCTGTAAAGTGATTTGGCTTGGCTGTTGTTGATGAAACAATGTTATGGCAATGTGAAAGCCATGCCATTCACTGTGGGTTTTTTGTTGTGTTCTTTAGTTCTTTATTTTCTATATACCAAATATTTGATATGCAGAAAATTAATGAAGTTGTTTCTTGTGAAATAAAGGAAATCAAAAACAAATGTCTGCTGATTTGCATGACATTATAGAAACAAGCACATGGGCATGCCAGGACGGGCCGCTCAGCAAAGACCTACATTGATCAGCTCTGTGTGAATACTGGATGCTGCACAGAGGACCTGTGATGAGTGATAGGGACAGTTGGCAAGAGATTGTCATGGATATCCATGCTGCAAGCGCGACATGATGATGATGATGATGATGAAGACTCATTTTGTATATTCATTGAAAATATTGTCGAGTTGATGAAGATTATATACAAGAA
The DNA here is from genome assembly GCA_023376005.1 of Doryteuthis pealeii. Lineage (NCBI taxonomy): Eukaryota > Metazoa > Mollusca > Cephalopoda > Myopsida > Loliginidae > Doryteuthis > Doryteuthis pealeii. The sequence continues at coordinate 104,785,667 of CM042142.1, read as the reverse complement.
ATTCTGGTCAGTTTTTTGTTTTCTCCAATAAGGAATAACTTCCTTTTTTTTTTGAGCAGTGTGAAACTTTTTATTATGGTGTCAAGTATACTGACCCCCTTTTTTTGTTTTCTTTCTTTTTTATCAGGAAACCATCAGGGTTTCAGTCCAAAAGCATCTTCCTTCTTTTTTTACCCAATTTGCATTATTATTTAGAACACCAGAAGAATTATTCAGCAGGTAAATCAAAGAATGCTGTTCAAATTCTTATTATAACAGAGCAGTTCGTGTAATAGAAGCAATGTAAAAATATCCATTCAGTCATATTTAATGTCATGCCACAATATCTTTCATTGTTTTAATTATGAAATCTTTACATAGAATTATTTTCAATGGAGATAATGAAGGATGATAAAATTCTTGTATTTGTATGTTACCAATTCACTTTTTGGCTTTGGCATAAAAATCCAAATGTTTATTTGAATTTATTAGTCATAATCTTGATGTTGGTTTCAGTTTCAATATGTTCTTTCAAGAATTATGAAAGGAAGCACTCTTTTTATATTTTGAGCAGATGGAGACTAATTCCCATTAAAAAAAAAATCACATGATTTCATTAAGGATAGTAAGAATTTTCTTCAAAAATAGATTCTTTCCTTCATTTTTTAGCCTTTATTAACAGTAAGGCTATTTTGTATGCATTCTGATTATGCATTCAAACTGTAGCAAATCAAACTTGAAAAAGTATTATTTTTAGGAAAAAAAAAAAAAAGAGTAGAAAAATACAGACAAAAAATCATTTTAGAACAAAAAAAAAAAAATGTTTAAATCCAAATATACAAAGTTGCTCAAAACACAAAAGAAAATAACAATAACAATTATGAAAACAATCTATGTAAGAGCCTCTTACCTTGACTCAGACATCCATCTTTCACGGTTGTCACTTTGTCCAAGGAAGCTTCTAGAATCGTCAAAGCCCTCCCTGGGATGTCTGTACAAATAGCAGAAAAAAATTAAATAGGAAAGAAAAACTCATGAAGAATGCAATGTTGAGTGCTGCAACCATTCCTTTTCAGCCAAGAGGTAAAAAGGAAAAAAATAAAGTTAAATAGAATTAATACAATGACAATGTCAGTGACTATTTGTTATTCTGTTCAATACACCAGAGAATGAATGATGACAGGTGAAAGTAAAAAAAATGAAAATAGTATTAAAAAAAAAAAAAAAAAAAAAAAAAATTTTTTAAGAATTCAATATTTTGGCTATAATGATGATATATTCCTCTACCTTCCCATTTCACAGACTCTGTTGTGCTAGTAACAAATCATAACCTTAAACCACCATATATCTCGAGACAATGATAAAAAATTATTTAAAAAAAAAAAATTAAAAAAATAATAAAGTAAATTGTTTAAAGATACACAGACAAAAGAACACAAAAAATGAGGATAATAACCTGGAAAAAACAGATATTCAGAATGGAAGTGCCTGAAAGTGTTGTGGAAAAATAAAATGAAAATAAAAACAAAACACACAAAGACTATAATTATTTGCTAGAATCAGTTAAAGATTTGAAAAAATAGAAAATAAAAGGAACAAACAGAACAGAAGATTAATTGCCTTTGGACTACTGACCTGTTATAACCATATTGGTCTTCATTCCACTGGTAAGAGGGTGGTCCCCCCGGGCGAGGTGGAGATCTGTAACCTACGTTGTAACTGGAATCAGTGGCCCCTACCTTCATGTAGTCATCCCTATCGGTGGGGGCCACCGTCACAACACGGTAGTCATCTGGATCTTCTTCGGTCTCATCATAACAATACTGACGAAGTTCTTCTCGATCAAATAGAGGACGTGACCCTTCATTCTTTTGACGTACCATGATGAAGTTGTATGGGTTAAATTCGTGTCGCACTGGTCGTGGTGACCCTGGAGGCCCCTGAATACCACGGTGGATTCCAATGGTAATTTTCTCATCATAATGAAATGATTCCACAGGATCAAACACTTTGAAACGTTCAGAAAGACTACACCAAGCATTGTTTGGCAGGTAGGTTCTGCCCAAGGCTACCTGGTTGTAGTTATCTTCAGGGACTGGGATCCCTGATGGTGGATAAGTCTCACTGGTAAAACGCTGAAAGCTGGGGGACATCTTTCGTGCACTGTAAGAGGATGTGGAAGGGTTTTCACAGTAGCTGCTTGGTGGGCTACGCCGACCTGACTGATTGAAAGTCTGTGTAGATTTCTTGAAGCTGGTGTCCGAATGAGCAAACTCCATAGACCCTACTGGTGGTACCACCTGTCTGCTGGCGCTCCACATTGGCGATCTGCAGAATCAGAAGTGGTTTCAGAATCAGATTGATTGAAGAGTTAACCATACACTAACATGTTTAACTCTTAATCTACTAAATCTAGCCTAATCAGCTACAAAATTCTAGTCCTAGCTCAGGAAAAAATAATCATTTTGGCAACACAAATCACTTGCGTTGCTCAACTAAATTCTTCATTCTGATTTAGATTTTAAAGAATTTCCTTATATTGTTCTTTACTATGGCAGGTGGCAGTTAGCTCTTCAATTCACTGATTGAAAATGGAACAAGGGAAACAAAAGAATCAGATTAGCACTAAGCATTTGGAAGTCTCTAAGACAACCAAAGATATCTATAAATATAGTTGGTTATTAGTTGTCTCATCCAGAAAGTTTAAATCGGTCCTGTCAGAACAGGATCGTAAGAGGCCAGTCATGCATTTTGGAAGATGTCCAATACATAGAACTGCATCTGAAAACATGATTTGTTCAATTTTGCTTTACAGACAATTTTGCTTTACAGACAACTTTGCTAAGTCTTCAATTCACACATACTTGGGAAAAGAAAATTAAGCAAGAGTGGGCAAGATTGCAGAGAATATATATGAGAAGAGAGATTGTGTGATCAAGAAGGGAAGGAGGGACCAGAGGCAAGGGGAGAAAGAGGAGAAAGAGGAAAAATACTCATAGATACAATAGAAATAATAAGTACAGGAATAAGTTATATGTATAAGCAGGAAAACAATGTTTAAAAGGTTAAGATGAGAAGATATTAGAAAAATGGCATAGAAAGAAAAAAAAGAAAAAAGAAAAAAAAAAGCCAAAGACAACAAACTCCTGCACATACAAAACAGAAAAACCAAACAAAAAAAAAAATAGACTAAAACAATAGTTACAGGGAAATTTTATAAAACAAATTTTGTAACTTGTCTAGAAAAATCTTTGAGATATTCAACACTTTCAACCTTCTTCCATTCAACATTTTTCAAAATCATTTCATATAAACTTTTGTTTATCAATTACCAATAAAGATTTTCTGAATTACACTTGTTTTGAGCTCACAAAGTTTTAACAAGAATTTTCTCAAATCATCTTCACTTAATATCATATATTGTTCAAATCAACTTCATTTTCTTACTAATCTTTATAGAATTGGATTTTACCAACAAAATTTTTGTAGATTCTGTCTTGTGTCTCTTGAAGATGATAGAAAATACCAATCAAAATGTTATGAACACAAAACAATTTTGTTACAGTTAGAAAGAAAAAAAAATCAGTTATTCAAAAATACAAAAAAATTACTAAGAAAAATTAACCTTAAATAATCCCACAATATATATATATATATATATATATATATATATATATATATAGAATTCTCAATTTTGATTGAATTCTATCAATATATATATATATATATATATATATATACGTGTGTGTGTGTGTGTTTTTGTGTGTGTGTGTGTTAGTGTTTAGTTCAGGACTTATGAATATCAAAACAATTTGAAGCAGAATGCACTTAAGTGTGATCATGTAATGTCATCATTTTTAAATATGTTACTCATTTATGAGTCCTATACAAAGATGCTGATAGGTACATGTCCTGCATCCCTGACGCACAAAAAGCTAAAAGCACACAGTAAAATCATATTCATGCATCCCAGTGTTTTTCTTTTTTCTTCCCTCACCATTTCAAGCTAACTGTAAATACATTTCAATAGTTTCTTAGAAATGAATTACACAGAATAGGTTACAAGGTAGGAGTTAGACGGCTTTAGTTGGGACCCATAAATTTTCCCACAGACTCATTCAAAGCAAATATGTGCATCCCTGGACGCACTAAATCAAAAAGCTATTAGCATCACTATATATATATATATATATATATATATATATATATAGCAATCCCATGTTTTTGAAAATTATAGATTTAAAAGAATCAGATTTCTTGTCCAAAGAAAGAAATCTTTGACTACATGTAACGGCTAAATTAAAAAATACTGATATAGTTAAAAATCCTATTTATATGTAAAATCGTTATACAAATAAATCAGATCACTAATAAACTTGGGTCTAAAATTCAGTGTCTATGTAACTCTTTACCTCTTAATTTCATCTATCAATATAAACTATATACAAAGAGGATTTTTTGGCACTTGCATAACTAATTCTCTGTCAACAATTACCAATGCAGAGTTTCTTTGGGAATTTTGTCATCTAAAAAAATGTTGTTTGTTTTTCCATTTATCCTGCAACCCAACTGAAGCCAGCTGCCAATTTGTATACTATTCTATCCTAAACAGTTTATTATAATATTCTCCTTATAAATCTAAAAAGTTCCTTGCACATTTCAATTTAACAAGAGTAAATGTGTTAATATTATTGCCAGGAGTAAAGGACCAAATCCCTACAAATAAAAAAGATTAGAAAATCAGCAGTTTTATTTTTAGAAGAGTATTTGAAACTAAACTAGCCGAATTATAAAAAAAATTTTCTAATTAAAATAACAAATATTTAGAATAATGGTTAAAAGTTTTTCTAAAATTAAATAAATAGAAATTCAAAGTACATTTAGATTTTTGTGTAATTTTTGATCATTTTAAAATTAAAAAATACATGGTTTAAATATAAAACATTAAAACTTTTTATTTATTGAATAAGATACAAAAATAATGCTGACATTGAAATTATGAATAAAAATTTGACATTAAATAAGACTACAATAAACCATCTTTTTTTTTTTTATATAGAAAAAGAAAAAAAAATCATTCAATTTTAATATTTTTCAAATTAATAATTCTAATTCAATTTCTGACTTACAAATCTCATAGCTTATTCCATTAGTTCCCTTTTAAATTTCTTTTTTATTGCTACTGCTGAGTATCAATAATGTTGATTAATTTTAATTGAATCAAATAACAGTTGGAACAGCAGTGATAATAATGATTTTGTCTTATATTTCTATAAAGATTTAGAATATTATTTCCCTAACAGCACATAAAACAAAACTAGAAGAAAAAGTAAAATTTGTAATTAACTAACCAAATTTTCTTTCAATCAACAAACAAAATTTAAATGAAAAAGAAAAAAAAAAAAAAAGAAAAAAAAAAGATATTCAAATCTATAGCTTAAACAAAATCTAAAATTGTCCAGTTTTAACAGCTATATTTTATATCTAGGAAAGATATTTAGGTTGATAAAACATTGAGGAATAATACATTTCCCTGAATTTTGGGGATGAGGTTTGATAATTTGTATTATTTACAATTTTTCCAACTGCTGTCTTCATCTTTATTGTTATATACACGTTTCAACCAGTGTATCATCCGGCCTTCTTCAGGGGTTTCTTGTCATAATCAGGAACTTTCACAGAACTTCGAACTGAACCCTTTATTTAATCCATTGGGGTAGATTGTTCTCATTCCATTAACCCTGACCAGGTTAAACTATTTTAAGTATTCTATGTTATTTTCACCTGTAGTCAGGATTGAATCTACAACCTCAGATGATTGTCACTTAGAACTGTATTAACTCAACCTTTATGTCAGTTGCACCATGTGTCCAACTGAAGAAGTCTGTGGAGTACATCGGCCAAAACATTGTGTATATAACAATAAAGATTTTTATGTTTACCTACCAATTTTCTACTCATGTTAAAATTGTTTTAAACATTAACAATATTGTAATAGTACTTGTCTCCAGTCTTACTTTCCATCATCATTACAGCCTAATTTATCTAACATCTACTGATTATGAAAAGATTTTGCAGCAGAGATGCTTATAAGTACACGTCCTGCATCCTTGATGCACAAAAATCTAAAAGGACGCAGAAAAATCATATCCATGCATCCCAGTGCTTTTCTTTTTTCTTCCCTCACCATTTCAAGCTAACTGTATATATATTTCAATAGTTTCTTAGAAACGAATTATACAGGATGAGTTACAAGGTAGGAGTTATATGGCTTTAGTTGTTTACCCAGATCATAAATAAAAACCCTTCAATTTATAAAGAAACTTTAGTTAGGACCCCTCAAATTGCCTGGGGACTCATTCTAAGCAAATGTGCATCCCAGGACGAACTAAATTAAAAAGCTATCAGCATCACTATTGCAGTGTTTCTTATCTGAAACTAATTGTGAATTTTGTAGGTTTTCTGAATTGTTAAGATGTCTTAATTTTTATTTCATTATGCTGGCCTGATCCAAAATGAAACATCTTAAAAATTAATTCAATGTGAAAACACTGAGAAAACTCTGTTTTAAAGAAATAAGCTATAATATATTGGGATAGTCTTCTCTGGTTGCAAAATGAATATCTAATGAAGATAATCCAATAAGATGCAAAAAAAATATTCTGAAAATAGAAAATCCGCAAAATGCATTTTTAGAAAGATATGAAAAAGAAATGAAGAAAAGCTGAAATAAAAGCAAGACAAAGCACTGAAAGAAATCAATACGTTTTAAACATGTTTAAAATTATTTTAAAAATTAATATTTACAACAGCAGGAAGTTTTACGTGTTTATAGTTGTAAGAATTGTGCAAGGAGTTAGATTTGGTCAATGTTGAAATTGAAGCAGTGAAAAATCAATTAAAATGTGAATCAATTATCTAAAGATCTTATATCAAGTAAAATATATTAGTATTGGTCTATGATATAATTAAAATGGTAGCATTTAATCTAAATCAGTTTATTTTGTATATATTCATATAAAAGTGGTTAGACCCAAAGAAACTTAATATCTACATTTGTGTCTATCATTTCAAACTTTAAGGTTAATCTGTTCTTTTATAAATATTCCAACTTAAAAAAAACATTTTTTTTTAAATCACTCATTTTTTTTTTTAACTTAGTTAACTCTGTAATTAGTATAATAAATAATAAAGATTACTTAAATGAGAAATAAAAAAAAATTCTCCATGATAAAATCTGAATGTTATATATAGAGCATTAAAGATTTGAAAAGCGCATTGAGTAATTAGAACAAATGAGACCACGGCCCACTAATATATACAGCCCCGCATGTAACATAAGCAGGCAGAATTCTAACAGGCCAATTCGTTTTATAGTTAACTCATGTCCGTTTCAAAAATGTTAAAATTCTACAAAAATACACAAACTGTTGTCTCATCCCCCCCCCGAAATGTAATGATAAAAAATTGTAAACAAACTAACAAAAAAATAGTTATAAAAAAATTATGCAGTTAAACAAAATAAACACTAGTAAAAAAAAAAAAGCAACAAACTTAGCAACAATTTCTCTATGATTTCAGGTTATATCACAAAAAATTAAACCTTTTCAATGTGAAATGTATTCTTTGGTCATGGTAAGCAATGATAGTGATGATACTACAGAGAAGCAGTATTTCTCAAGGACTTAAAATTTTGCACTGAATGAAGTTCAAAAACATACGGTAAAATGTTTTTTTTAAATGCTACAGTCAAAAGATAATTTTTTGTAACTATTTTTTTTCTTTCTTAGTTTGTTTACAATCTTTTATTATTACATTTCTTAAGAAAAAAAAAAGACAACAGTTTGTGTATTTTTGTAGAGTTTTAACATTTTTCAAAACAGACATAAATTGACTATAAAACAAATTGGCCTGTTAGAAATCTGCCTGCTTATGATACATGTGGGGCTGTATATATTAATGGGATGTGATGAGACATGAAAAGTCTAAGTGAAAACATTCATTGTCAGATCAAATAAGCACCCAACAATAAAGTTGAATGGATATTCAGATCAGCTTTCATTCAAGAAAAACACATCATTTAATTGTAAAATAACAGACTCAGTGTTTAAATGCAGAGGGCAAAATACATTTATAAAATATAATTCAATAAGGTTTTTGAATTAATATTTGCATCTTCATTTTGATATCTATCTGTATAGAAATATGGAAAGTATATCTTTAAGAATATTTCATCTTTTGAATGGAATGTATATGCAAAAAAAAAAAAAAAAAAAAAAAAAAAAGGAGTGGTAGTCTGAAAGGCAAGTGATTCCATAAAATTTACTGCCAGTCTGATGAAGCAAGTTTACCTGGAACGTTGTTTGGAAGACATTGAGCTATGCCTTGGTTGCGGGCTGAAACTCCTTTGAGAATGTTCCCTACTGGAACGTACTTCATGTCGCATACTTGGAGAATACCTGTTTCTTCTTGGGGGAGGCTGGGTACTACCTGAGGTAGAGACTGATGTCATGTGCCCAACAGGAGTTCGAGATCTATGATATCCCTGATGGCCAGAAGTTGACCTGCTGTGGCTTGGTCGAGAATACGCATGATAATCATCAGCATGGTGATGGGTCTCTCTTCTAGAATAAGGCGAGAATGACCTAGAACGAGATCGCTCTCTGAAAGAAAAACAAATTTTTTTCTAATTATACAGTTGATTTTTATATAAGATAAAACTGAACATCAAAAGAATTTTAACATATATTATACTTCAAAATAGAAATGATTTTAAAATATGACTTGTGTGTATTTGTGAGAGAGACAGAAGTTAAACTTAACTGTATTCATTTCTATATCTGTTCAAATTGAACTCATTTTTTTTTCTTTTTGTAGTCCTCATCCAACAAATAACAAAGAATAATCAAATGAGGAAGTTTATTTTCTAAAAAAGCAAATACAGAATTTTATGCATTTTTGATGTTTGTGCCCTTGATTACCAGTGTGTTCAAATTTTAAACTGACTTACATTGTCTAGACCAGTGTTTTTCAACCTTTTTTTACTATGGCTCCCTTCAACCTAATGTGAGTTCTTTGTGCCCCCCTCCCATGCCAACTTGAGTTTTTATCCTGCCTCATACCTTGCACTCCATCCGTCAATTTAATACACCAAGGGAAGTAGGAATATTAAAGATTGTAGTTTGGATAGTATTATGGCATCAAAACACTAACTCCAATTGTAAATGAAAAAATATTATTTGAATATTATTATTTGAATAAATTTATTTACAAAACAAAAAATGATGTAACATCAGCTTTATCTTGTATGGTTTCAATGGGATCTCTAAATTTTCTGTGGCACCCGTGGCCCACATTTTTCAAATTTAGCCTTGTGGCCTCTCAAAAAAAAAAAAATCTCATGGCCGCCAAGGAAACCTTGGTCTAGATATCTAATACTATATTGAGACCTTCCTCTTGATAATGACAAGCATGGATAAAATTGTAATTCAATGAACATAAACTTGGCATAAAAGCTTAATGAAAGTTAAAACATTTCATTCATTCCAAGTCTTCTTATGCTCTAAAAAATTTCTTTGTTTCAAAATGTATGATTATTGTAACATGAAGTTCAGTCTTTCAAAAGTAGAGAAAATGAAAACAACTAGTAGCAGAACAAACAAAAAAGCAAAACTTCAAAAATCTATATGTTTATAGTTTTCACAAGATACAAATAAAAGATTATACAATATTTCTTTTTAAATACATAATACAATCATCTCAATGCAATGACACAATTATTTTTTTTAACACTATTTGAATATTCCTAACAAATACAACTTCCAAAATATTTGATTACTACTAGTATGGTCCCGGCCTTGCCAGAGTTATAATAGTATCCAACTAAATTTAAGTATACCCTTTTAAAATTATATATGGCTCACTATTGGATAGCAGTACTTATCAGTTGATATAATTAATGTAAAAATGTTATAACAAATGAAGATATGCTGATAGGTATGTGTCCTGTGTCCCTGACACACAAAAATCTAAAACACAGTAAAATCATATCCATGCATCCCAGTGTTTTTCTCTTTTCTTCCCTCATCATTTCAAGCTAACTGTAAATACATTTCAATAGTTTCTTAGAAATGAATTACACAGGATAGGTTACAAGGTAGGAGTTAGACAGCTTTAGTTGTTTCCCTAGATCATAAATAAAAACCCTACAATCTATTAAGAAATTTTAGTTGGGACCCATAAATTTTCCGGGAACTCATTCAAAGCAAATATATGCATTTCAGGATGCACTAAATCAAAAATCTATCAGCATCACTGTGAATGTGCATGTTTCTGAGTGAAACGCAATATCAGTGGTATCATTAATGAAAGTGATGCGATTGAACAGAATGCTTGACATGGAAATTCAGTAAATTTGCAAATTTATCCAAATTATTCCCCTAAGCCAATTTTTTCTTCTTCTTATTTTCTTATACCACAACCGGTAATTTGGTCTCTATTAACACCAAATGAATTCTGGGGTGAATATAAGTACCACTACTGGATTAAATAAATTCTGAAAATTAAAAAAATTCTACCCTGGAAAAGTTTTATTTGATCTTAATAAAGGGCTTTGTTATTGCATCTCCAGACAGACAGAGACACCACAAATATAATACAAGATAACATTAAAGTAAATGCTATTCTGCATTTTCTAAAAAGGAAACATCTCCCTTCTATTCATAATTTTTTCTTAATAACTGTAATTATTGTACAAATATTTAAGTAGGTCTTGAGGTCTACAATCCAATCTCTGAAAATGGTTTGCCATATTTCAGAAATTGCATTGTAGACCTCAAGACCTATTTAAATATTTGAAAAAATAATTACAGTTATTTGGGAAAAATTATGAGTAGAAGGGAGATGCTTAATTTTTAGAAAATGCAGAATAGCATTAACTTTAACAAGCAGGACCTGTGAATATATCACAGTATGATCATTTAATCATTATGTTTGTAATGTATTGTAAAATAGTTCAATATGTAAAAAGTATAATAATCTTGATTTAACTCTTTCACTTTTTATTTTCTTCCTTTTTTCATCTTTTCATCATGTTCGATTGAAACAGATTAGCATTATCACTTTAATGCGCTCACCCCCTCTTTATCTTTCCCCAACTCTCTTTCTTTCTTATCATATTTTTCTTCCCTTTCTTTCTAATAAAAACTGAACGATCCATTATTTAGCTGAGGTGACAACACCAGATAATCAGGATTTTTATTTTTGCATTCTATCATGGATGATTTGAACGGTCTCATTTTTAACCAGAGGGTGTTGCAAGATGATAACAGTCATACAATTAAGGAATATGAGTATTGATATATCGATGTTGTTATCTTGTATTATATTTGTGGTGTCGCTGTTTGTCTGAGGATGCAATTAATAACAAAGCCCTGTCTTCTGTCATCAAGAATTTTTGTTTTTAAGATTAAGCAAATTCTATCTCTAATTAAAAGGAATATCATTTTCAAGCAAAAAATTTCTTATTGAATAATTCACATATGAGACTTTTTGCTTGAAAATCATAAATATTCCTTTTAATTAGATAGAATTGGCTTAATCCTTAAAAAAATTTTTTTGGAGAAGGCAGATTTGTAAATACTCTGTAGATGCTTCATGATAAACACTAAGTCACCATGGTACCATTTTTATATTTCAACTACACAAAGGTGACATGTTGGGTCATGACATGAGATTAGGGAAAAGTGAGTTTGCAAAGTGAATTAAATTTCTAAAAAAATAAATATCGCCGAACAAAACATTAAAACCACTTTGTAAAATTTCGAGGAAAGAGAATGCTTGACCTAATTTAAGCTATGGGTTGCTGCTTGTGAAATTTAACAGAAATACATTTCAAATTCTCCCATCTCTCTCCCAGAGAAACTAACATTATATAACGAGGGGGTAATGAAGAGATACATAGAAGGGAAGAAAGTGATAGGCAGAATGTAAAGTAAAGAGACGGGTCAGTTTTTTTATTTAAGTGCAAATTACAACTAATTAGAATCAATTAAAATGGAATTTTTTTCAAACATAATTCAATCCTAAAAGTAAGGAATAATTTAGTATAATTTTCGTGTCTAAACAATAAAAAAGCCTTTAGGAGACAAAAGTTGATTCGCTCAGCTTTAGCGTAATAGATATTCTTAGCAATTCAATCACAATATTCTTTTGAAAATGGTTTAAATTCATATTTGTGGGAGTTGTTGGGTTGATATATTAATGACTTTCCTCGCTGTGTCCCAACACTTATGATATAATTAAATAACCCTAATAACATCCAAAACACCAGTGATGTTCAGTTGGTAAAGGAACCACAAGGTTCCGGGTTCGATACCAGCCCTCACAAACTCAGCACATGAGTGGCAGAGCTTCTGTGTGGTAAGGTGGGGAGATGATAGTAGTTGTGGCGCTACCACAAAGGGGATAGACTCTCTAGCTGCCCGGCTGATACCGTCAATAGGCTACTCCGCCTACATTACTTAATTTTACATCCAATGACATCAATAACATGCCTTTCATTTTTTACTTCTGATAGGAAAAGTTGGTACAAATGCAGAATAGCGCACAAGAGATAATATCATTAGAATTGCATTTTACGTATAAATAGTATTAGATTCCTAACTCTAAGCAGCTAAACTTGCAAATCGGTCGGAAAATTAAAACATATTACAGGGTGACCCAGAAAAAACAGAACCCAAATTATTTATTTTCCCATTAAACTAACCCTAAATCCTTCTAGTTAAAATTAACAGTTTTATTACAAAATTTGTGGTTTCAGTTTTTTCTGGGTCACCCTAATTTTCCGACCGATTTGCAAGTTAACCCTCTAAACCCAATTCTAGCGTCTCAAAGGTTTCGGGTATTTCCGTGAAATGTAATGCTTTTCATGTGCAATCTAATGATATTATCTCTTGCGCGATATTCTGCATGAGTACCGAAAAGTTATCTCAATAGACATTCTAAAACGAAAAATGTTCAAGGTTCAGTTAAATGAACCATTGTAATTTTATCAGAAAATGTATTTTTCTTCTGTAAGCGAGTAAAGTGGCTCTAAAATAGGGACTGATTTACAATAGACATATAATGCATAACTGGACCCTGATTTGTGTCCGCCTTTGCTGATTTTACAACGTAAATGATAAAACTAAGTAGATCAAATTATATAAAATATATTCTCCGACGTAGTTACTGCTTCACATTACCAAAGAGAAAATTCATTGTAGTTTTTATTATTGGAATTACCCTTAATTTTAAAAAAAAAGAAAAGAAGCAAAACAAAGAAACTGCTGGGTTTGTAGAGCACATTTAATTAAAAAATAAAGGGGTGATTAATTAACTGAATTCAGAGAGAAAAAGGTGGAAACCAAGTGTGAGCAGCATCTAATTAATTCATGGAAACTGAGGGAAGAGATGCACTGTTCAACAATTTTTGTGCGGGGGAAGGAATACGCCAGGGACAAAGATACACATTAAAAAAGATCTAGGGGTTGCGATCTGACAAAACTTGAATTACTGTGACCGAGATAATAATTTTTTTTTTAGTTTTTTTTTAACACTTTTATAAACATAGGTGGATGTGTTTAAACATGGACACAAAATGGGGATCCAGTTTGGCATTTATTTACATTAATGTAACTCGAACATCTGCTGGTAATAAAGACGGACACAAAGTCAAGTGTTAGTTTTGTATTATATTTATATTGTAAATAGAACCCCCACTTTACAGCCACCCCACTCACTTCCACTTTAAAACTTCATTTTACTCAAAAATGAAAAAAAAAAAAATCCCTAAGAAATGAAGGTCGTTTCAGACAAAGCAGATCGAACTGAGGGGGTACATTTAACTACATAAATACACTGGTTTTCTAAATGAATTTGAAACAAAATTTTAATTAAATATTCGTCAAAGCCTCAAAGAAATATCTTTACTTCCCAATACCGTCAAATTTCATTTGTATCCATCACAACACAAGATCCTTTAACATATTGCCCCTTCCTTCATTTTCGTTACCTACTTTTGGGGGTTCAGCATGATTTTGTTTGAATTTAAGTAGATGTAATTATTCATTGCTTTTTTTTTTTTCAATAAAGATAAAATGAAAATAAAGCTGATAAATAAATAAACTTTAAGAAATTACGAAGAAACCTGAAATATTCGGTTTCATTTTCAAATTATTTATTTTTTTAAATTTTCATTTCGTTAAGGTTTTTTTTTTTTAAATAACCAATATATGCTAAAAATAAGTCTAGATTTCAAAAACTGATGAAACAAAAAGGTTAGATTATGAATAAATAATCAGGCTTTTTTTTCTCTTTCCTGTTTATATTAAATATTATCAATAAATTAAAATAGTATAAGAGATAAAATAATGTTAGACTATAAATCTTTGTACCTAATATAATTAAATATCATATAATAGAAAAATTAAAGTTAATTTATCTTATAAGAAAAAAAAAATGCAATGTGACGAATTTTAATATCTTAAAGTAAAATTGTGAATTAAAGACACGTGCAAAAACAGAACCGAAATGGATTTTTTGTTGTTGGTAAAATAAACATTATAAAATTGTTAATATTTTTTAAAGATGAAAACAAAGAATATTTTAACTTTGGTAACCATTCACATAATTTTGAATAAAAGATTTTAGTATTTCGATAAAGAAACGCCTCGCTACCAAATAAAGTGTCTGAAGAAGAAGAAAAAAAAAACACAATCTCAGAATAACTTCAATCAACATTTAGATGTCTTCTATTATAATAAATTCAAACAATGTTATTAATTGTTTACCTGCGATCTTTTCTTCTTGGCGGAGATCTGCGCTTCGGTAGAGGCATTTTAATTTTCTGTTACAAAAAAAAGCAGACTAATTTTGAGACAGAAAATAATCAAAGTTTAGACGCGGTTAACAATCCGCCATATTTGTTGCATTGATGATGTAGAGGAAAGAAACGATAGGTAAATAATTTCTAAGGAAGACCAAATAGGTAACAAATTAATCAACCAAAATTAAAAATTTAATAAAACATCAACCAAAATTAAAACACTTAGTAAAACGTCAACCAAAATATTGTCTAGGTTCTTTAAAATTCAAAAATTGATACCGTTCTGTTTTTTTTCTTTTAAACATCTTATTTTAATTTTCACAACGATATAACATAATTTTATATTTGTTATGTTCATCCGTATATTAAAAGTTTAAACATCTAAACGCTTGGCGGCTTTTACAGAATCTAATCTTTCTCTTTAAATAGTGTTTCATGTTTTGCCAGCAGTTTACTTAGGCGTGTAATAAATTTGTATAATTCAAAGAAAATGAAACAAAGTTTAAAATGACCTATGTGCTGTGATCAGGCAAAATGATGTATGATACAAATATTTTTAATTAAAATTCCGTTAATAAAAGTGACGCATTTTAATATTTTATTTATATCAATGGAGACGCATAAAAAATATATAAATATCGCACAGTTTTCTAATTTTACATATTTTTTCAAAAAATTACTAATTTGGGAGAAATGACATGAGGTATGCAAAAATGTTTATTTGCGATGATGGAAGTATTTTTTGAATGCAAGTAAACGTTTTGGGCTCACGAGAGACTTAGCTAAGGATAGAAAATAATTGATACAAGAACAGATTACAATCCGACCTTTTTTTTTTTTTTTATTGTTGTTGTTATTATTATTAGGTTAGCTAAAATGCTCCATATTGTTGGAAAATATATAAGTATTAAAAATTAACATGACCAATGAATGACCTTGATTTCAAAGTCTTGCCTTATTGGCTAGTTTAATTAAACTGTGATAAAAAGGTTTATTAAATAAACCTTTTTATCACGGTTGAATTAGACTTTGATAAATAAACTTGATGCCAACATAAATAGTCTTTGCTTAATCTCTCATTGGTTAGTATTCATGCTTTCTAAATTCATTTTATAAAAAGCATATTAATGCAGAATAATGCGCAAGAGATAATATCAGTAGATTATGTATTAAAAAAAAGGGCCGGTTTAGCTCAGTCAGTAGAGTGTCCGGCTGGGAACCTCAAGGTTCCTGGTTCGATACCGGCCCTCGCTAATTCAGCATAGAAGTAACACAGGGATCTGTGCAGTAAAGTAAGGAGCTGATGCTAGGTGTGGCACTCTGTCTCAGACGCTAAAAATACAATCTCCTTCGTCTAGTGCTAGTGAAAAGGGGATAGACTCCCTCACTGTCTGGCTAATACTGACATTAGGCCACCCCAACGACTTTACTTACCTAAGTATAAAAAGTAGTATATTTCATTATATTTCATAGAAATACCTGAAACCTTTGAAACGCTAGGTTTAGTGTTAATTTTAGAGTTAGTGTTAGCATTAGGGTTAGGTTACTTTGGGAGTTTCTGTAATCTAATGCTATTTATATGTAAAATGTGATTCTAATGATATTATCTCTTGCGCACTATTCTGCATTTGTACCATAAAAAGAATTTCAATATTATTTGCCTTAATTTTTCTAGATGAGGCTTGATGATTTGTATTATTTAGATTGTTCGGATCGTTGTCCTCATCTTTATTGTTATATACACAATGTCCAGTGCAATGGATATAAAGGTTTATTGTATATCAATATGTTGGACCATATGACTTTTAGGCACCCCTTTTTCGATCTCGTTTCATAGGGACATTTTTTTTCATTTACACCGTCAAAATCAGGTTGTTTGTTAACAGATAATTTTTAGAGTCTTTTTTTAAAATTATAAAACTAACCCCTAACCCTAACTCCTAACAAACAACCGGATTTTGACGGTGTAAAAGAAAAAAATTTCTCCATGAAATGAGATCGAAAAAGGGGTGCCTAAAGGTCATATGGTCCAATACGTATTTAAACGGTGAGAGTTAATTTCACGTGAGACAGACACTTACTTTAGAAATGGGATGATCTTATTTGGGTTACTTCATTAATCTGGTTACTCTACTTGCTGTTGCTGGTTCTTGCTGACGGATTCTTTAACTTATCGTCCACCATGTTATCTTGTTAAGTTGACTTCTAATTCTTCTGTTCTTCAATCTTCTTGCTAATTCTTCTAGTGGACTTCTTCGGGCTAGTCATTGTTTTTTTATATTTAATAACCAACAAGACTTTAAGTTTTCTTGATCAAGTTTTTATTACTTTGAGGGGCCGGGTTAGCTCAGTCGGTAGAGTGTTTGACTGGAAACCATGAGGTTCCTTGTTCGATACCGGTCCCTGCCAACTCAGCGCATGAGTAGCACAGGGATCTGTGCGGTAAAGTAAGGAGCTGATGGTAGGTGTGGTGCTCCACCTCAGATGCTAAAATAATCTCCTTGGTCTAGCACAAGTGAAAAGGGGATAGACTCCCTCGCTGATTGACTGATACCGACTTTACTTTTACATTGATGCAGAAAAAAGTGCTAAATTCAGAGATTTAGCTGAGATTTGAGGCCTGATAATTCCCCTGAGAGTGCCTGAAAATGACCAATTTCGTGAAAATTTAAAGTGTCGATTTTATCTGATTTTCTGATAGATTTCAATGTGTAGAATAACGTAGTAAAAGATGGTTGAATTCTGTTGAGAATTAATGGAGATATGGGGCTTCAAAGATCTCCCCAAAATGCCCCTTTTCAGACATTATTAGTCTACCTATTTTCGTGAAAATTTAAGTTGTCGATTTTATTATCTTTTCTTGTAGATTCTGATGCGTAGAATTCATTGATGCAGAAAAAAGTGCTCAATTCAGAGATTTAGCTGAGATTTTAGGCCTAATAACCCCCCTGAGAGTGCCTGAAAATGACCATAATTCCATTCCACACGGGAAACCAATCCAGAATATGTCTAAGCTCTCTGACAATTGGGTCAAATCTGAATTCTAAAACTAACTGTTCTCGCATCTCTGTACTGGAGGTCAGTTGGGGTCATCTAAAATGTCAATTATAACTCCCAATGGTTATGGAAAACTACCCACCTCCAGTTTCAAATCTAACAAACTTTATTTAAAACTAAGGACCATATGACCTTCAGGCACCCCTTTTTGATCTTGATTCACAAGGACATGTTTTTCATTTACACCATCAATATCCAGTTGTTGGTTAGGGTTAGGGGTTAGTTTTATAATTTAAAAAAAAACTCTAAAAATGTCTGTTAACAAACAACCGGATATTGACGGTGTTTAATGAAAAACATGTCCTTCTGAATTGAGATCAAAAAGGGGTGCCTAAAGGTCATATGGTCCAAAACTAACTTACAGGTATGCTCACAATTCATGAACTCTCATGAATTGTAACAGGTTGAGTTAATACATTACTAAGTGACAATCATCTGGAGGTTGCAGGTTCAATCCTGACTACCAGCAAAAAGAACAGAATACTTAACATAGCTTAACACTTATATCTGATGATGGTTAATGGAATGAGAACAATCTACCGCAATGGAATAAATAAAGGGTTCAGTTCAAAGTTCTGTAAAATCTCCCAAAAATGACAAGAAACACCTGAAGAAGGCCGGAGTGCACATCGGCTGATTTGTTTGTTTTGTTTTACAGCATATCAACCATAGTGGGTCATTTAATGCCAGCAAAGTTTGGAAAGATTTGTAGTGATAGTTTAGAAGAACATTTTTTTAAACTCAATTTTTTTGTTTTGTAAACACATTTGGTTATTTCCTATAAGTCTAACATGATCAAAGGGGAACCACTAATGACTGATAAATTATTTATTCATTTTCCCATTAAACTAACCCTAACCCTAACACCATCTTTTTTTGTCCTAGTAGATCAATAAATAAATAAATAATTTATCAGTCAAGAGTGGTTTGATCATGTTAGACTTATAGGAAATAACATCACATTTTCTATTTAACCCATAAATGAGACTCTAACTCCGGGTCAGAGTGGACCTGGGAGAATTGGTGATGAATGGGTGCTCTACATTCCCCATTCTTTTTAAACACCTTTGTTAAAACTTATTTTTAATCTATTTAACCCAAAGATGGTACTACCACTCCAGGTTAGGGTGGACCTGGTAGTAATGACAATGAAGGGGTACAATTCACTCCCTAGAACTCCAGAATTGGAACCTCACCATTAGATGTATTTTAACGTCATACTAAGACTCTCAGTTACCACCTTGTAGCACATATATAATAAAAAGGGTTGGGGGGTTGCCATAAAAGAAATACAGATGGGACAATCATATAGGTGCTAGGACTTGACGTAACCAACCAATTGATCCGAGTGAGGTGGGTGGAGGTCTCTTAGATCACCCATCTAGGCAAAGTAAAAGTGGAGTGTTCCATGTTATGGACTGTTCAGCCACCAGGGTTCTGTCCTAAGTATCATGAGTTACCGCCCTTGGCTAACAGGTGGCCCCATTATTTACAAAAATAAATGCCCATTATTGTATGAAAGGAAAAGCATTTACAAGAAAGTGAAATGAAGAGTAAATCATCATAGAAAATGGACTCAACAACCCAAGTTCAAATCCTGGATGAGGCTGTTAGCATTTCACATAGCACTAATACCCTAGGAAAACATGCATCCAACTATTTTCCTTCCATCTATGGGTAAATAGTAAGGCAGACTGAGCTCTTTAACCATGACTAGGCAATCAGTCTACGAGAAAGAAAATTGGTTGAATTCAAACCTGTTAAACTCTGCTTAAGAAATTGACCATGTGTTGCATCCTACTGGTGTGGAGTGGTTGGTAAATATAAATAAAGTAAAATGAATGTTGGTATGAATCTCCCCACAAAAAAAAAAAAAAAATTGAATATTTACTCAACCTGTTCACCACAGGTAGGATTTGCACAAAGTCACAAGTATGAGACATCCAGTCTTAAATTAGTGAAATAGATCACTAATTAGGATTTGGTTTGTTTGGTTTTATGGCATATCAACCTCAGTGGGTCATTTAATGCCGATAAAGTTTTGAAATAAATCAATTCTTAATGGATAATACAATTTTTTTATAAATACATTTTTCTATTTAACCCATAGATGGGACCCTAACAGGTACTACCACTCCAGGTCAGAGTGGATCAGGGAGCAATGGTGATGAAGGGGTGCTCCACATTCCCCAAACCTCCAAAACTGGAACCTCATCATCAGATAGAGTTTAACGTCATTCCTAGGACATGTAGACCCGCAGCCACTGCCTTCTAGCACCCATATGATAAAAAGGGTTGGGGCTTGCCATAAGGGCAATAGGGTTGGGAAAATCATATAGGTGCTAGGGCTTGACATGACCAGTCGATTGATCAGAGGGGGCCTCTCCGACCGCCTGTCTAGCCCAAGATAGGGCCAAAGTGGAGTATTGCATGTCATGAACTGCTCATCCACCTGGGCTCTATCCTTAAGCATCACGGGTCGCCACCCATGGCCAACAGGTGGCCCCATTGAGGAAGTCTTACCCCTCTGCAGAGGTGCAGTTGGTACATTCTAACGCCCCAGCCGACAGGGTGGACTAATTAGGACTGAGCCTATTCAAGTAGTGACCACTCCAAGCGGAGTTTAACAGGTTTGAATACAGAGTTTTTCCTTCTTCTAGACTGGTTGCTTAACCAAGGTCAAAGAGCCTAGTCTGCCCTACTATTTCCCATAGCTGGAGGGAGTTTAGTTGGATTTATACATTTCCTAAGGATATTAGCACTATGTGAACTGTAGATTCGTCTAGGATTTAAACTCAGGTCAATAAGTCCATTTCCTACGACTCTAGCCATTACACCATGGCCTCCTAATTAGAAAAGTCGGACCATATGACCTTTAGGCAACCCTTTTTTGATCTCGATTCATAGGAACATTTTTTCCATTTACACCGTCAAAATCCAATTGTTTGTTAGGGGTTAGGGTTAGGGTTTAGTTTTATAATTTAAAAAAAAACTCTAAAAATCATCTGTTAACAAACAATCTCATATTAACGGTATTAATGAAAAACATGTCCTTCTGAATTGAGATCAAAAAGGGGTGCCTAAAGGTTAATATAGTCCAAAACTAACTTACAGGTATACTCACAATTCATGAACTCTCATGAATTGTAACAGGTTGAGTTAATACATTACTAAGTGACAATCATCTGGAGGTTGCAGGTTCAATCCTGACTACCAGCAAAAAGAATAGAATACTTAACATAGCTTAACACTTATACCTGATGATGGTTAATGGAATGAGAACAATCTACCGCAATGGAATAAATAAAGGGTTCAGTTCAAAGTTCTGTAAAAGATCTGTAAAAGCTAAATGGAAAAAAATGTTCCTATGAATCAAGATCGAAAAAGGGGTGCCTAAAGGTCATATGGTCTGAAAAGTGAAGTTAACCTAGTAAATAAAGAATGTGAGGAAGACAAAACCTATTTTAACTTACCTGGGTCTGGTTGGACTGGGTTGTCTTTTTGAGAGCTCAATATCTTTGTCTTAATTGGAGATGTCCAAATGATATCTCAGATCAGCTCCTTTTACTTGACACATGTGCACAGCATTTACTTACCTTTCACTGAATTCCAACGAAAACAGCTTTTCTCTCTCAACTCCAACATTTACTTTGAGCTGGAGATTAAAGAAAACTGTAGTAAAAAATAAAAATAAAAATAAAAAAAGAGAAAAGATAAAACAAAACAAAACAATCTCTTCTTGCTTCCTTCACATGTCAACATGGCGTCTGCACTTAGGGGGAAAGTGACTGATCTTTTCCGGCTAAAAAGTAACGGATGACGCTCACACAAAATATCAATGTTCTTCAACTGAACCATTTTTTTTTTTTTTTTTTTTTTAAATAATTCCAAATGGAGATTAACTTTGAAATCTCCCCACGTTACAATCAAAGACAGCTGATTAAAAGCAGCAAGTCTTTCAGAACAAAAGAATAAAAAAAAAAGAAACTAAAAAAAAAACAAACTTACTGCTGATCCAACTCACTTGTGTTGACGACTATTGAACTAAGTCAGTTAGACAGTTACAGATTGTTAACTATTGGACAGTGGAATAGTCAAACACCACCTCAGCTTAATGGACTCATCCTGCCCGCAGCGCCATATTGAAGTAAGTCAGTTAGACAGTTACAGATTGTTAACTATTGGACAGTGGAATAGTCAAACACCTCAGCTTAATGGACTCATCCTGCCCGCAGCTCCATATTGAAGTAAGTCAGTTAGACAGTTACAGATTGTTAACTATTGGACAGTGGAACAGTCAAACACCTCCTCAGCTTAATGGACTCATCCTGCCCGCAGCGCCATATTGAAGTAAGTCAGTTAGACAGTTACAGATTGTTAACTATTGGACAGTGGAACAGTCAAACACCTCCTCAGCTTAATGGACTCATCCTGCCCGCAGCGCCATATTGAAGTAAGTCAGTTAGACAGTTACAGATTGTTAACTATTGGACAGTGGAACAGTCAAACACCTCCTCAGCTTAATGGACTCATCCTGCCCGCAGCTCCATATTGAAGTAAGTCAGTTAGACAGTTACAGATTGTTAACTATTGGACAGTGGAACAGTCAAACACCTCCTCAGCTTAATGGACTCATCCTGCCCGCAGCACCATATTGAAGTAAGTCAGTTAGACAGTTACAGATTGTTAACTATTGGACAGTGGAACAGTCAAACACCTCCTCAGCTTAATGGACTCATCCTGCCCGCAGCACCATATTGAAGTAAGTCAGTTAGACAGTTACAGATTGTTAACTATTGGACAGTGGAACAGTCAAACACCTCCTCAGCTTAATGGACTCATCCTGCCCGCAGCTCCATATTGAAGTAAGTCAGTTAGACAGTTACAGATTGTTAACTATTGGACAGTGGAACAGTCAAACACCTCCTCAGCTTAATGGACTCATCCTGCCCGCAGCTCCATATTGAAGTAAGTCAGTTAGACAGTTACAGATTGTTAACTATTGGACAGTGGAACAGTCAAACACTCCTCAGCTTAATGGACTCATCCTGCCCAGCACCATATTGAAGTAAGTCAGTTAGACAGTTACAGATTGTTAACTATTGGACAGTGGAACAGTCAAACACCTCCTCAGCTTAATGGACTCATCCTGCCCGCAGCACCATATTGAAGTAAGTCAGTTAGACAGTTACAGATTGTTAACTATTGGACAGTGGAACAGTCAAACACCTCCTCAGCTTAATGGACTCATCCTGCCCGCAGCTCCATATTGAAGTAAGTCAGTTAGACAGTTACAGATTGTTAACTATTGGACAGTGGAACAGTCAAACACCTCCTCAGCTTAATGGACTCATCCTGCCCGCAGCTCCATATTGAAGTAAGTCAGTTAGACAGTTACAGATTGTTAACTATTGGACAGTGGAACAGTCAAACACCTCCTCAGCTTAATGGACTCATCCTGCCCGCAGCACCATATTGAAGTAAGTCAGTTAGACAGTTACAGATTGTTAACTATTGGACAGTGGAACAGTCAAACACCTCCTCAGCTTAATGGACTCATCCTGCCCGCAGCACATATTGAAGTAAGTCAGTTAGACAGTTACAGATTGTTAACTATTGGACAGTGGAACAGTCAAACACCTCCTCAGCTTAATGGACTCATCCTGCCCGCAGCTCCATATTGAAGTAAGTCAGTTAGACAGTTACAGATTGTTAACTATTGGACAGTGGAACAGTCAAACACCTCCTCAGCTTAATGGACTCATCCTGCCCGCAGCGCCATATTGAAGTAAGTCAGTTAGACAGTCAACAATTGGTTTGAGCAATGTGACTGGCCAAGCCTAACCATGCAGTTACTAGTTCTCCAATGAACCCACTATAACAGCTTAAATAATTACTGCCACTACTGCCAGGAAGAGTCCATTAAGCTGAGGTGGTGTTTGACTGTTCCACTGTCCAATAGTTAACAATCTGTAACAGTCATTTCCAGACTGCAGGTTCAATCCTGGCTAAGGGTGAAAGTAACACAGAATAACAATTAACAGTATTCTACAACGACAACAGTGAGTCTCACCTTTTATCATGTTGTCCATATCCCGACTATTAGACCGCCCCGTCAGCAGGGGAAGTAAGTAAAATAAAGTCGTCAGGGTGGCCTAGAATCGGTATCAGCCAATCAGTGAGGGAGTCTATCCCCTTTCCCTAGCGCTAGACCAAGGAGATTGTTTTTGCGTCTGAGGTGGAGTGCTACACCTACCATCAACTCCTTACTTTACCGCACAGATCCCTGTGCTACTCATACACTGAGTTGGTGAGGGCCGGTATCGAAATAGGAACCTTGTGGTTTCTACCGACTAAGCTAACCAAGCCCTTAATACTCTAAATCTTCACAAAACCAACTTAAAACCTTTTTGTATTACATAATTAACAATTATTTTTACCAACTTGTCGGCTGGGGAGTTAGAATACACCAACTATGCCTCTGCAGAGGGGTAAGACTCCCCCATTGAGGCCACCTGTTGGCTATGAGTGGTGACTCATGATGCTTAAGGATGGAACTCAGGTGGTTGAGCTGTTCATGACATGCAACACTCCACTTTGGCCCTTACTTAGGCTAGACGGTTGGTCAGAGATGCCCCTTCTGATCAATCGGCTGGTCATATCAAGCCCTATCACCTATATGATTATCTTCTTATTAAAACCATCATTACGATTGCCCCAACCCTATTGCCCTTATAGCAAGCCCCAACCCTTTTTATCATATGGATGCTAGAAGGCGGTGGCTGAGGGTCTTCATATTCTAGAAATGACGTTAAACTATCTGATGGTGATGTTCCAGTTTTGGGGGTTTAAGGAATGTGAAGCACCCCTTCATCACCATTGCTCCCTGATCCACTCTGACCTGGAGTGGTAGTACCTGTTAGCGGCCCATCTATGAGTTAAATAGAAAAATGTGTTTATAAAAAAAAATTGAGTATCCATTAAGAATTAATTTATTTCAAAACTTTGTCGGCATTAAATGACCCACTGAGGTTGTTACGATTTTTGTGGCCATCCTTTAGGCTTCAAGCAAGAGTGCTGTCCAGCAGAGATCCTTTGTGTTAAGCAGAGTGCGATCCTTAATGCAGAATCCTTTGGTTGTTCCTTGGTGCTCCTCAGTCTTGCAGGACCTTCATCAATGATTGTAAATGGACGTCTGTCAGTATCAGCAATTAAGTAGTTAACCAGCCACGTATTCGGGCTGTTGATGAGCTGAGGTTTAAACCACATGACCTTGCGTAGTCTATAAATTTAAGTGGTAGATTGCAGCATGGCTTATATACCAAAAATAATCCAATAGAGGTTGATATGCCATAAAACAAACCAAACAAATATTTGTAAGAAAAAAGGTATTTTTAGTAACGAGGAATTAATGCTTGTGTTACTGACAAAATAAGACAATTAGATGTATAATGTAAATGAATTGCTAATGATGAATAAGATTTGGATAAGAAGAAATCATCATCATCATCATCATTATTATTATTATTATTATCATCTTTTTCAGCTAGTATATTAGGTCTGAGACCTGTCAGCTGTTCCTTATAAACCTTCATTTAATTCCACAGAATATTTATAATCTTTCCACAGATTATCTAACATTGCCTTAAAGGGGTTTAGAGATGGGGCATTCATTATTGATGATGGTAGTTTATTCCATGTATTCACCACTCTGTTACTAAAATCATTTTGTCTTGCATTTTCTTGACAAAATTTTTTAAGAGTTCTAATTTATAACCCTTGTTATTGATATTTTGAGCAATGTTTAGTAGGTAAAAGTTTGTTGAATAAAATCCATGGGTATATTTATAGACTTCAGTCATATCTCCTCTTGTTTGTCGATAAACCAAACTTGGTAAGTCAATCTACCTAAGTCTTTCTTTATATAACATTTTTTAAAAAATCATTCATTACTTTAGTAGCTCTCCTTTGAACTTCCTCAATGAGTTTTATAATTTACTAATGTCCAGTCTCTCATCTTCCATCTTTATCTGCTCCCATAGTCTAAAAGGGATAAAGGTTGGGTTAATTGCCTGATGCCTGAGATGCCCTGAGAGAGAATACCTCTCAGGTTGGTTGGTTGGTTTTATAGTATGTTAACCTTTGTTGAGCTATTTCATCATCATCATCATCATCATCCTCTTCTCACACCAGCAGCACAGATATTCATGACAATCTCTCACCAACCATCCCTATCATTCATTGACCCCTGGAAGGTCCTCCGCACTGCATGCTGTATCTGCCCATAGCTGGTCTATGTAGGTCTTCACTGGATGGCCCGCACTAGCATGTCCATGTGCCGGTTTCCACAGAAGGACGTTGCTTATGAGTTCATCCTTACTTCTCCAACAGTGTCCGGCAGGTCTTGTTTGTCTTACTCGGATGATTTGAGTAACAGGGGCAGGTGACCATATAGCTGCTTTCTTGTGGGATGTTACTTCCACAATTTGTTCAAGATCACACACAGCATCCTTGTGTAACTCCCATCCAGTCTATTTTCCAGGCACCTCACCAAGGTCAAAGTGGCAAAATAATTTTTTTTGCCAGCAATTGTATAAGTGACCATTCTAAATACAAATAATTTTCACACAGTCATATGGTTTTAAATATCCCTATCTAATACTAACACTTTTAAAAGATCTATTTCACCCATAGATGGGACCCTAACAGGTACTACCATTTCATGGACCTGGGAATAATGGTAGAGAATTGCAGCCCCACCACTGGATACAATTTAGTGTTATACACAGGACACCTGCCACCCAGGAGGCTCACTTCCTGAGAGGTGTCTGCATTAAATCAACCTTGTGTCACTTTCTGCCACCATAAGGTGGGGAGGTATATCCTATTAGATAGAAAGGGATCGTCAATAGTCAGGAATTGGTTATTTCCTATAACTTCAACCTAAAAAAGGGGAACCACTCTGATTGACTGATAAATTATTTATTTATTTATTGATCTACTAGGAAAAAAGAAGACAGGGTTAGGGTTTAGGGTTAGTTTAATGGGAAAATAATGGGTAGATTAATTAACAGATAAAATTCATTCAGAGTGGTTCCCTTTTTTTTTTTAGATTGGAGTAATAGGAAATAACCCAGGAATTAATAGAAAATACACTATAATACAATGCACTCATCCTGAAATTTGGAAGTCGCATGCTGTACTGCTTGGTATTCCTGTGGGAAGCTCTAATCTATTTCATAAAAATTTAGTGTTTGTGAGATGGTTTTGTGCTCAGTTCGAAACCCAATTTCTGGCACTAAAGATAAAAGCACAATCCATGCATTTCTAAACGCATACGACACCCAGTACACATGCCTGTGTACACATTCGTGATTTATGTATATTTAATGAAAATTTATGCCACCCAATGACGGTTACAATGTATGCACGCATGCGCACACACATGCATGTTGTTGGATTTCCTTTATTTGATTAATAAAATCCGGATGTGTGAGCCTTATAGAAAGATGCATACAAAGATGTTAATAAGGGAGTGTCCGGGTCGCGCATGTGTGTGAGCGTAGGTATGCACGATGACTGGTCGTTCGGGTGTTCCAGTGCAGAACTGATTGGGTATCGATCGATCATCCCCTATTCAGCTGTCATCTGGGTTCTTTGGCCAATCAGGTGTGAACGATCAGCTATATCCGGCACCTGTAGGTCTTGTGCAGCAAAATGTGTATCAATTTGAAGACAGTGCAGATGGTACAAAAAAGAATTTGATGTGTCCAATGGTGATTATGAAGGTATGGCAGCTCGGAAAACTCACTCTAATCGTTCTGATAAGAAAAGAACTCCAAAATTTATTGCTGACATCCAGGCCATGATTGACAATGATCCCAGCAAGTCTATAGGGCTAGGTTAAGGTATGTTGGTGCTGGTATCTTAACCCCAATAAAAGCTTGGTGAGCTGAAATGGAAGGCATTCAAAGAATGAGAAAGGAAAGCGACAAAGGCAAAATGTGACTTTATGACTTAGGCTTTATTGAACGAGGTCAGTGGCTGGGTGAGGGGATAACCCCTGGCCAGGAAACGACCTACACTCAGTTGCGGCCTAAGTTAGAATTGCCGAGGTATTATTTTGGGGGAAGAGAGTCAGTCCCTTTTGTCGGGCATGCGCAGATGGTATTTCCGGTGAAAGGCCCCATGGGAGCTTGTTGCTTTTTTATTTTATTTCTATTTTATTTCTACTTAGGTATCTTTTAATCCCCACAATTCAATCAGATCCATAGCAAGGGTCATTAGAGTGTGCCAAGTTTCTTATCAGGCAGGTGGTACGTGAAGACATTAACTATTTCTCATACAAGATGAGAAAGGACCAATTTTTATCACAGGTTATGAAGGACAAGGGGCAAGACTGCACTGCAAATCTTTTCAATAAACTCAAGCATCCCCTCCAACCGAATATGCTTTCTTTTTCTCAGATGAGAAACATTTCTGCCAGGATCTGATGGTGAACTCACAGAACAACCATTGGCTTGATCTGTTCCCAACAAGATGTATCAATAGGGACGAAAAGCAAACACCTAGTTCACATCATGGTGTTTAGGGTACTCACTACTTGGTGATGTTATGCCTCCATTTATCTTTGTGGGGTTCAGGCCATGATTGACAATGATCCTAGCAAGTCATAGCCAGGGATATGATAGTGTTTGAGTTTCTTATCAGCTGGAAACAGAGACTTTATAACCACAGGTACTCGTTCTCGAACCCAGGTCAGAAAAATCAGACAGAGCTATCTAAGCATTTCTGGAGGCTGAAGGAAAACAGCCTCACCCCACATGTTAAATGGAAGATTATAGGGACGTCGAGCACCCCAATTAACTTTAAAAGTAAGTGCTCACTCTGCTTAGAGGAAAAGATACGAATCATTAGATTTAAGGACAGAGGAAAGCTGCTAAACTCTAGAAATGAACTAATATTCAAATGCAGACACAAGGCCAAGTATAGACTATAATAATGAGGGTAGACATAGGCATAATACAAAATAATATGGCGGAGCAAGAACACCAGGATAAATAACCTTAACCAAGCAGGGATAAAATATAATAAGACTAAGATATAGGCATGTGGAGGGAAGTGGGATATGGTGCATATAGGCAATTGCACAGAACTCCCAGAAGATGTGTATATTATACATATGTAAAATTCAGAGGGGCACACAGCTTCATGAACATGTAAATTGGAAATGATGCAAATGAACTGTGAACATATAGTTTAGAAGAACTCATATGTAGGAAAATAGAATAAGTTTGCCCACTCCAATGCATATATGGATGAGGATATGAGTGTATGGTTGAATATGTATACATAAATGGTTGTGTGAGGGGGTAGTAACATGTGTATGTGTAATTATATGCACAGGTAGAGAGGTATATGCATGCATTGAATGAACATACGGAGGTGCGAGTATGGATGGATATACAAATATATATGTATATGTGGGAGTAGGAGTGAATGCATGTAGGTTTACAGGTAGGTATGTATATATGTATGTATGGAGGGATGTAGGTATGTGTGTATATATATCTGAATGTGTATGTATATATGTGTGCGCATGGATGTGTATGCGGATGTGTGCATGGATGTGTGTGTACATATATAGATGTATAAATGAGTTTGAAAAGATGTATGTATAAGTTTACATATGAGTGAGGGTGTGACTCTCTCTCTCTCTATATATATATATGTATATATGTGAATGTGTGTGGATGTGTGTGTGTGAATACACTGACATGAGGGTGTGTATATGGAAGTATGTGTATATAGGTGTATATATGTAGGTATGTATATGTGAATACATATGTGTGTATATGTATGGAAAGATATATGTATATATATATATATATATAATATATATATATGTGTGTGTGTGTGTGTGTGTGTGTGTGTGTGGGCAAAAGAGAGGGGGGTGTATGAAACTGGGAACTTATGAGGGAACCTACAGATTGACAATAATAAAGTAATTAGTAAAGATGAAAAATACATTAAATTGTAAATTTCCTTCAAGGAATGGTCAGCTGGTAGAGAAACACACCCAAGTAGAAATATGATCTTTGACCAAATGACAATCCCAACAGCTGCACTTTTCTGACTGGTTTCGGGAATGACTTGTGGGTTGTTCTGTTTGTGTTTCAGTGTTTATTATTTTTGCTTTTGATCTTTTATCCGCTGTATGGTTTTAAAAAATCCTTGAGTCTTAACCTCCATTTTTCTTATATTTCTACTCCTATTTATCAATTTATCTTTAATTCTGTTATTTGTCTTATTATTATTAATTTTATTTTATTTTATTTTATTTTATTTATTCTTTAATGTGAGATTACTGAGGTTTTTTCTTATGTTATAATTGTTTATTTCTATAACTTTTACCTTATTTCTGTTTTAATTTTAATTCTAGTTTAATTTTTTTCATTTTTTCTTTTTTTCATTTTTTCATTTTTTCATTGTTTCATTTTTCATTTTTACTTATTTTTTATTATTATTTTTTCATTTTTTTCATTCTTATTGTTATTTTTATATTCATTTTTATCTTCTAATTATTATATCAATATTATTATGATTATCCTTCACTTGATCTTAGTTTTTAACTTTAATTTTTAATCTTTAATTCTTAACTTAATTTTAAATCTTGAATCTTAATTTTGATGTTGGCTTTAGATCTTAATTTTAACTTTAATTTTCCCCTTAAAATAGATTTATAAGGTTTCTTTATTGATTTTTATATTTTTTTATTATTGATTTTTATTTTTTTTATTTATTACTTACTCCTTACAGTCTTCATAGGTCTTCATAGGTTTATACAACAATTAAGGTTTATTCTATTTTTCATTTTTTACTTTCTATTTTCTATTTTTTATTTTTTATTTTTTATTTTATTTTTTTATTTTTTTATTTTTTATATATATTTTTATATATATATTTTTTTATATGTATCTTTTATCTTTTAAGTTCTATTTTTTATTTTTTATCTTACCGTTTATCTTATCTAATCTTTAATTTAAGTTTCTTTAACTCTATTCCCTTTATTTTAATCTTTATCTTTTTTATTTTTATTTTTATTTTTACCCATTAACTTCCATGAATTTCTATAATTCGGCAATTTTGATAGAATGGCTTTTTTTTTGTTTTTTTTTTGGTTTTTTGGTTTTGTGTTTCAGATAGTTCTGATCTCCTAATTCTACATCGATAACCCTGATTGCCTAATTCCACCTCGATATCTTATTAGGTTTGGGCCCCCATTCCTCTAATCCCGAGTCAGATATATCCTCTAAAGTTTAAGACTTCAAACTTAATTATATAAATTTTACTTTTTTACCATTATCATAATTTATACATCAACCGATGATTACTATTATTATTATTATTATTATTATTAGTATTATTATTATCACTGACAATATCCATTTATCTTAAGCTGGATGTTATGATTATTACTATGATTATTATTATTATAGTTATTATGAGTTTTCACATCATCATTAGCTGATGGTCTTTCACTGGAATTTGAGTGACAGCAGATCTCCTCAGGTCTCCAGGAATCTTCTGAGTATTCTGGCAGATTACAGCAGTGGAGTGTTATTATTATTATGGTTATTATTATTATTATTATTATTATTATTATTATCATTACTACTATTATTAGGATTAGTACCACCATTAATAAAGTTATGATATAGTATTATTAATTTGATTACCAAGGTTCTTTATTATTGTCTTACAACTATCATTCTCATCACGATAATTATGATTATTAATATTATTATTATTATTATCATTATTAGCATTATCATCATTATTAAGTTTACTAATATTAATTATTATCTCTTAGACTTTCTACCTTTGATTTAATTATAACATTACTTCTATAGTGAGTCTCTACAACCTTTAATTATTAAATCCGGTCTTTCACTTCTTATACTTTATACTTTATATGTTATCTTTCACCTTTAGTCCCCACTTGTTAAATTTTAATTTTTAATCTGTAACGTCACTATATTATTTTATTATTCTATATTTTAACTTTTATATTTTTTTATATTATTTGTGGAGTAATATACCACTACCTCTTACTGTATTCAATTTTGTTCTAGTCTACCCTATATCATCCAAAACTAAATTCTTATCCTAGATTAATCTTAAGTTTATTCTTTATCCTTAGTCTATTCTCTAACTCTTTACCTTCACAAGCTACCTCCCACCCCTAATTTGCTTCTTAGTTTAATTTTAATTTTATATTATGTTAATTTTTATTTGATTTTTTATTTTTTATTTTCTATTTTTAACTTTTTTTATTGTCTTATTTTATTTTTATTTTATTTCATTCTGTTTTAGTAGACTCTAATTCTTTATTCTAATTTTAATTCTTTTCTTATTTTAATTTAATTTATCTTAGTTTATTTTACGAGATTTTATTAATCTTAATCATTATGCTTTATTCCTTTACCTTATTGTCATTACCATTATTATTTGTTAATTTTTTTAATTTTATTTTTATTTTTATCTTAATTTTTAATTTTTTATTTTTTAATTTTTATTTTATTGTTTATTTCTATATCATTTTGTTATCTTTATTTTTCTCTTTCTTCTTCTCTTCGTCTCTTCTTTTTTCTCTTTTTTTAAATTATTTTTAGCCTTGAAATTCTGCTCATTTTGTATATACACTCTTACAACTATTTCCCCAAGGAATATGCCCCAAGCTAAGCCACACCTCATCCAAAACATAGACCTCCCCGCCTCATCCAAAGAAACTAACCCCACCCATTCCAAAATAAGACACCAACCCTCCCTCCCCTAAATTGATAGATATAAAAGAGATGTTACTTTGGGAAATTCTCAGTAAGAGTCATGTTCTTGTGATTACCTGAAGATGCCGTATTAATACGGTTGAAATAAATTATTGTAATGAAGCAAGTTTAGAGTTTTTCTTCATTTACTAAATATCTTGCTCTGTTCCTTCTACTCACTGGTATTAGGTACATTGAGCTCTCCTTATGGTCTACCTGCATCAGCTTGGTTAAACCACACATGGAAAGACCCTAACAACGGAAAAAAACTATATATATATATATATATATATATATATATATAATGAATAGAGAATGAATGAGAAAATGAGAAAAGTATTAGCATGAAAAGGTGCTCAATGCTAATAAAGCAGAGCAGATTTATAATCAATTGTAATATTATGGATTTGGACTCATAACTTAAAGTTTCATGGTTATGCAATCATCAGATGAGTCAAATGGTTGAGATCTTAAAAATCAGTAGCCAAATGGTTGAGATTTTTATAAAAAGCTCAACCATTTGACTACTGGTTTTTAAGATCTCAACCATTTGACTCATCTGATGATTGCATAACCATGAAACTTTAAGTTATGAGTCCAAATCCATAATATTACAATTGATTATATATATATATATAGTCGTTGGGGCGGCCTAATGTCGGTATCAGCCAATCAGCGAGGGAGTCTATCCCCTTTTCCCTAGCGCTAGACCAAGAAGATTGTTTTTGCATCTGAGGTGGAGCGCCACACCTACCATCAGCTCCTTACTTTACCGTACAGATCCCTGTGCTACTCATAACGCTGAGTTGGCGAGGACCACTTTCGAAGTAGGAACCTTGTGGTTTCTAGCCGAACGCTCTACCAACTGAGCTAAATATATATATATATATATATATATATATATATAAATGTAAATTCATTGCTAATGATTTCACAATAGAAATGCATTGAAAATCAGAGAAAAGAGGATGGTCAGTGGTCAGGAATCAAGGTAAGTGTTATTGACAGAACAGATGTATTAAAAAGAAAGTTGCTTTCTAAGCAATCCTCTACTTGGGTCAAAACAAAAAGCCTGCAACACCGTTGTATCATCATTTTCTCTCTTAATACAATCCACTCATCCATACATGCTAAAATCATAGATCAGAACACACAAAATAAGTACATGCTTCAATCAGTAATTCCCTCTTTTATAGACTAACAGGAGGAGCCAACATTTGCATACACCACATTCATCTCATGAGATTCACCTCAGACATAAAACCAGTTTTTTTGTGACTCTGGGAGTGGCCATGTTTTTCCTCTGACTGAGTTTCTCATCAGGCAGTAGGGCATTAAAACATTTGCTATTGTTATATACCCTCTTACTGAATAATTTTTGCCTCAGACTATCCTCTCTTTGGCCCCATGAAAGAGGGTTTGAGAGGCAAACATTATTCCAGTGACGAGGAAGTGAAATCTGTAGTGAAGATGTGCCTCAAGAACAGTCTACAGAATTTTACGGGGCAGGGATACATACTCTCATTCGAAGGCGGATCATTGCTATTGAGAGAAATGGTGACTATGCGGAGAAGTAGGGTATATGATCCACAGGGGACCAGCTTCATTTTGATATATGATACATATTCCTGTGTTGGTAATTATACCTGTCCTAAACAAAATGGCATTACTTTTTGACTCACCCTCGTATATGTAGAGAGAGGAGAGTTCTGAGGTGGTTCTATTTCACCGACTGGCCATCCTTTTCTGGGGTGATTTCTTCCTCTGGTTGATACGGCTTCTTTTATGCTGGGTCCAGTTGACTGTACTCATCCTCTTTGTTTTTAAATGATGACACAAAACTGTTTATTTTTCAAAGACATCTTTATGAAAACTGAAGCCCAAAAGAGTTTAGTAAGAAGATGGCTTAACTGGGAACAGATGACCATCATGTCTGGTCCCTTCGACTAACCGCCAAAATCTAATTAACCTAACTCAATTCCCTTCTCATACTTTGCCTTCAGCCAATGAGAAATCAACAGCTAGGTCAGTGAATGGTTAACTGTTTGTCAATCACTTCATATAAGAAATAAATAAGAAATAAGAAATTTATTAATCAATAGTAGTACAAATTATTTTAAAAAAATATAAGTAAAAGAAAAACTTTATTGGTTTAAACTACTATTGAAGGGAGGCCATGCCTAATAGCGTGAAGCTAATCCCATGGACATGACCACCCTTGGACGCTCACAGGAAACAATACATGAAACACACAACGTAAACATATACATATATATCATGAGACAAATTAGCCGTGTGAGAATCTAAATGCAAATCTGTTGTTTATAAGAGGCAATAAAATGATTTTTCAAAAGTGTTTTAAGGACAAAATAATTAACTGAAACAAGCTTCATCTTTTCTTTATCAAAAAATAACGACTGAACAGTATTCCAAGAATTAATTGCATTAAATCGAATCGATTTATGCCCAAAACTAACAGTGTTGATGATAGGGAAATTAAGCAAACCAGATTGGTCAGCACGAGTGACATGAGCATGGGTGAAGTCAACTGCAAAAGCATTCTGAACAGAAACAGGCATTTTATTGTGGAATAGTTTATGTAAGAACAAAATATTTTCACAATGGACCATATCAGAAAATTTGAGAATCTCCAAATTTGCATACAGGTTGTTAGATGATGTCCTAGGAGGCACAAAGGACATAAGTCTCACAGCAAAGTTTTGAAGAACAGTTATACGATTAATCAAAGTACCGCCATTAGGCTGACCCCAAATTTGATTACAGTACTGGAGATGGGAATAGAAAATGGCATAATAAACTTGGATCAGAACATTTAGTGGCACAAAATGACGAAGTTTAGCTAGAGCTGCATTAGCCCTTTTGAGCTTGAGCACAGTGCTATTGATATATAATGGTTATAATGTTAACTTTCCATTTACAATACCGTCATTTAAATTTTACTACAATACCCACAAATTATGTAGAACTATTTCTCCTACAAGATGAGAAAGGGTTAATTTTTATCACAAGGCATGCGCACTAGGACTGGTTGATTTTTCACTTTTAAAAAAATATCAAATTGTCCAGAGGCATGAAAGTTGTGTGTTAATATATTGAATACTGATATAAAAAATGAGATCTTTTACTTGCACTATTGTTTGAGGAAATAGCATCAATGATCCTCTGCTAAAATTTAAAAAAAAAACCCTTGTTTTTATATTTAGCGTAGAAATTGGTTAGAAAATTTATCAATTTCAATATTTAAAACAGAAAAGTTATCATTTTAAACTGGTGGTTCCCAACCTTTTTCTATTTCCACACCCTTAAAAGTGTTTTTCTCTGACCTCACACTCCTACAATTTATACTTTTGTTCAAAAATATAGAATGTGAATCCATACTACAGTTTTATCAAAAGATTATATATATTTTACTCTCTAAATCTAATATGCAAACAATACTAATAATTAATATTTATTACAAAAGAAAAAAATTTAATCTAAATTTGAACGGACACTTCACACATCCCCTGGAATGATGCTTGCACCCCTAGTCGGGAACTCCTGTTTTAAATAAAACGAATAGAATATCATAACTAGAATTCAAATTGAAAATATGTCCCCCATCACCACAGACACCTCCGATATGCTGCTTTTTACCTAATGATTAAGCTGTAACAGTGATAGCTTTTTAAAAGATTAAAATCTATTTCCTCAAATGAAAGTAAAGTTTTGAAGTAAAATATTTTGTGAGTAATTCTTTATGTTAATTTGCAGCATTTGCCACATGGGAGACGTTACAGTTCCATAATCGACCTACCCTAATGTGTACCCAGTTAGTCCCATGAGGTAAGTTGTTTCTCATATAATTCAAATATCTTATTATAATGGAGAGTGTGTTTTTTCTGTCTGTAACCGAAACTATATCACTATACAAGTCACAATTCCCTTAGTTATTGACATCACATTCTCCATGATTTTATTTTTATCTAAACCTCAATTATTAATAAAATTGTCTTACATTATTAATACTGTTAACTATGTCTCCATACTGACAACATGCAATTATATTTATATATACAACAAAATAGCGGTTTACAGTGTGAACGGGAAGGCTAATTTGCATATTAATATTAAAAAATCGAATTTAATAAATATGTGCTTAGTATTATTGATTTCTAACTGTTTGGTTTTATTTTAATGAATATAAGCAAAAATCTCTTCAATGAATCTTAAATGAAATCCATTAACAAGATAAAATAACTGTCATCTTATTCTTTACTTCCTCTTTTAACTAAATACTTAAATTAGAAAAAATAACAATGAAAGACGAGAGTGATGGAAGAGTAAGTTTCAGTTGTTCTATTTTTTATTATACTCCCTCTGTTTCAAATCTTTTTATCTGTATTCTTATTTAGTTTCATTAGCCTTTCTAATTTAATACAATATTTTATTACATTAAAACTTAAATACTTGTACCCGGAGGGTGCATGTATTTGCTAGTATTGTTAATGATTTTATGATAGCAGAAAAGGTCAGCCAGCTGTTTGTATATGGAGACAGCTTTCAGAAGCTTGAAGCAGAAAATAACTATCATTGATAAAGAAATTATATTTGGAAAGGTAAAATCAATAGAATTCCAATGAGAAAAGAAAAGAATCAGAAATATCTACAGGGTGTTGGGGATAAATTTGACATACTTATATTTGCTTATTTTTCTCTATAGGTTTGAAGTATTGACGCACACTATGCATCATTTAAAAGCTTGGACCCTTCTTCATTCATATACATGATGTCGGATAGAATGGATGACTGGAACCCACTTGAATCATGGAAGAGAATAACTTGTATCTTGATGATCTGTACCAGCCATCAAAAAAAGGAGATTATGGTTGCTGCCCAATGCTCCCTGAACACTGTAAAAACAATCAGGCATGAACTAGAGAATTGCAATGGAGACTACGAGGCCATGGCTAGAAGAAAGCAACATAACAGACGATCTGATTGCATTCGTACAGCAGAATTCCTAGAAAATCTGCAGAAAAAAGTGTGGGAGGACCCTTGCATTGGAATTCGGGCTTTGTCACATGAATGAATGTTTCAGCCTCTACCATGAAGCTTGCACTCAATGAAGACCTTCGCTACTACTCATACAAGTGTCACAGAGGTCAACTGCTCCCAGAAAAGGCCCGTGAAAATCATCTGACAAAGGCAATGAAACTTCTAAGCAAAGTGAACATCCTGCTGAACCACAAACAATCTGGTTCTTTTCCGATGAGAAAAACTTTTGCTGAGATCAAAAGCACAACACACAGAATAACTGATGGCTTGCATACAGTCCAAAGGACACTCCTCATGTCATGCAGACTAAATTTCCCCAAACTGTGATGGTTTTCGGATGTTTGTCCTCTGAGGGTGATGTGATGCCTCCGCATTTTTTCAGAGAGGGTATCAGATTGAATTCAGATGCCTATGTGGAATTGCTAAACACTGTAGTCAAGCCCTGGATAACAAGGGTAGCCAATGGTAGGCCATATGTATGGCAACAAGATTTGGCCCCCTGCCACACCTCTGGGAAAAGTCAAAAATGGTTGTCGGTGAATTTTTATGACTACACCAGTCCCAATGTTTGGCCTCCGAACTCACAAATCTTAACTCCATGGATTATAATGTATTGGGCACTGTTAAGAAAGACACCAATCGCTGTGCCAGTACTACAAAAGCAGTTAATCAACAGAATTAAGGTAGTTTTTGAGACCCTTCCCAGGGAGACTGTAACATCAGCTTGCTCCAGGTTCCAGAACATGATTGAGGCTGCTATCAACGCTAATGGCGGTTATTTTAGTTGGTGTATTCTACGGCCCCAGCCAACAGGGTGGGGATCTAATTGGTTACTTGTGAGGACTCAGTAATTTATCAATGTTAAAATGTGTGATATATCAACCATTTTCTGACCCAAAAGGCAGCCCCTTTTTCAATCTTGCATTTGTGTGTTTCTTGTTATGTTTACAAATTACTGGTACATAATTTCATAAGTAGCTTAAGATTTATGCATGTACCTGTAGTTAGAATATTTTAAATAGGGTCCGTTAGATTTAGAATAACGGGGTCCAGTGGAAAGTTACTCACCGATTATTGACAGGTAGAAACCTTTTTACTTGGCCACTTGAAAAAAAAAATGCGCTATTACAAACGCATGAGAATTAATTTCAGATGCGGCAGAGATTTCAGAGTGAGTGGACCTGTATGTCACTCGTTCTGAGGCGGACTCGATCTGCAGCGGATGAATATGGTCTTGTTTGTTTGAGTTAATATTAGAACAATCTGTAATGATTGTTCGTCCCTGTTGGGATGGATATGAGTCCGATAGGGTTATATTCCCTTGCTGCAGGTTTTCATCCATAGGTGGCGGCTGTACTTAAACAGCAACCCGGAAGAAAATCTCTCTCTCTTCCTCTGAGTCCGGCAATCATTGCACATGGGTTAGGTGCTTAGTGCCTCTGCCTCTTCAGTTGGGGGCTTTGCCCCCAAGAAACTATCAGTAAGTGACTTATTTCTACATGTAACTATGTATCGCTTTGTTAGGAATTAGTCCTACATCCTTTGTGTATATTTATATATCTGTTCCATATATCTTATTGTACCTTGTCATGAGCATGTATATACCTGTTATGTATGTATTTTACTCCATGTGCTCACAGAATAAAGTCTATGTTTGTTATTATATATAACTTCTTTGTTGGATTATTTCATGTACACATATGTACCCATGTTGGAAGGTTACTTTGAGCCTTCTAACATATTATAAGATCATTCTCATCTTATTAAGCAATGACCAGCCCAAAACGAGGAAAACAAGAAGAACCAACCCTTAACAAGAACCCCACTAGATCGACTGAAGAACATGGTGGACGAGTTAGAAGCAGTAAGCAGAAGTTAACAAGAACCATCATGCCATCTATCTATCTATCTGTTTGTCTCCCTCTCTCTCTCTCTCTCTCTCTCTTTATCTCTCTCTTATTCGCTTTTGCTTTTCATCTCTCACTCTCTCTCTTAATCGCTTTTGCTTTCCTCATCTCTCTCTCTCTCTCTTATTCGCTTTCCTCATCTCTCTCTCTTATGCTTTTCTCATCTCTCTCTCTCTCTTATGCTTTTCTCATCTCTCTCTCTCTCTTATGCTTTTCTCATCTCTCTCTCTCTCTTATGCTTTTCTCATCTCTCTCTCTCTATTATATACCCAATGTATTATGTGGGTTTACAACAATGTGGCTTCCATCTAATCTTTTCTCTAAGTGTTTTGTTATGGACCAGGTGGTGCAGCTTCATGGAACTTTGTACCAAACTTTTTAACCATTGGACACATGGAGCAATGGATATAAGGGTTAAGTTAATACAGTTCTAAGTGACAATCATCTGTAGATTGCAGGTTCAATCCTGACCATGGACAATAATAACATAGAATACATAACATATTGCCACAAACACGTAGGAGGTAGATGCAAAAAATAGAGCAACCTGGTGCCTCAACGTTAAGCAAGGCACGGAGAGGGGTGAGGCAGAGAGGAGAGTAGCCTCAACAGAAAAGAGAGCCAGAAAGAGAGAGAAAAGCCAGCAGCCCCAGAAAGCATCACAGTTTGTGTGCATTCAGTGCACCAAAGACTGTCACTCAAGAATTGGCTTGCAGAGTCACTTGCGCAGATGCAGATGAAAATTTCTATTTTTTATTTTGGGCACTACGCCATCGTCCTTAGTGAACGGAAAGGATCCAATGATAATAAGATAGCTTAACACTTGTAGCCCAGTAAATTGAATAAAGGGCCAAGTTAGAACCAGTAAGCAGAATGTAACAAGTAAGAACAATCATCTCCATCTCTACCCTATCTAATCTACCTGTCTGTCTGTCTGTCTGTCTCTCTGCCTCTGTGTCTGTCTGTCTGTCTCTCTGCTCTGTGTCTGTCTGTCTATCTCTCTGCCTCTGTCTGTCTCTGTCTGTCTCTCTGCCTCTGTGTCTGTCTGTCTCTCTGCCTCTGTCTGTCTGTCTCTCTGCCTCTGTTTCTGTCTGTCTGTCTGTCTCTCTGCCTCTGTGTCTGTCTGTCTGTCTGTCTGTGTCTCTCTCTCTGCCTCTGTGTCTGTCTGTCTCTCTGCCTCTGTTTCTGTCTGTCTGTCTGTCTCTCTGCCTCTGTGTCTGTCTGTCTGTCCATCTATCTCTCTCTCTGCCCCTGTCTGTCTATCTCTCTCTGTCCTCTGTCTGTCTGTCTCTCTCTCTGCTGTCTCTCTCTCTGTCTGTGTCTGTCTGTCTGTCTCTCTCTCTGCCTCTGTGTCTGTCTCTTTGTCTGTGTCTCTGTCTGTGTGTGTGTCTCTCTCTCTCTCTCTCTGTGCTCTCTGTCTGTCTGTCTGTCTGTCTCCCTCTCTCTCTCTGTCTGTCTGTCTGTCTGTTCCCCCTCCTCTCTCTATTATATACCCGAGATACTGAGTGGGTATACAATATCTGTAAAATATGTCTCTGTCTCTGTCTCTGCCCCCTCTCTCTCTCTATTATATACCCGAGATATTGAGTGGGTATACAATATCTGTATAATATCATCTGTATGTTGGATGAGTCCCCGTGGCATAATGACAAGTCCAACAAGAAAGACGGACCAACTCTTAACAGAAAGCCCTGAAGAAGCAGAATGTAACAAGTAAGAACAATCATCCCATCTCTACCCTATCTAATCTACCTGTCTGTCTGTCTGTCTGTCTATTATATACCGGAGATATTGAGTGGGTATAAAACACTA
The DNA here is from genome assembly GCA_023376005.1 of Doryteuthis pealeii. Classification (NCBI taxonomy): domain Eukaryota; kingdom Metazoa; phylum Mollusca; class Cephalopoda; order Myopsida; family Loliginidae; genus Doryteuthis; species Doryteuthis pealeii. The sequence continues at coordinate 104,744,160 of CM042142.1, read as the reverse complement.
CTTCTTATTGCTTCTACAACCCTCATTGACCTTTATATGAATGAATGAGTGCATACTAGAAGTATAGCATTAAACTATGTTGGAATGAGTCGGAGGGCACTAGCTGCGAACAGTCCGAAAAAACAACCTCCTGCAGCTTATAAAGGACTCATTCCTGTCTCGCTCGCAGCGCCATAATTGAAGTTAAGTACATAGATATAGAACAGTTACAGATTGTCTAACATCATCTTGACAGATGGACCGAGTCCAAACACCTCACCTCACTTCATGGACTCAACATCCTCGCCTGTTGCCCGCCAGCACATCGCATATTGAAAAGATACGTTCAGTTAAGACGAGATCATACAGCAATCTGGTAACCTATTGGATCAGATGGAACAGTCAAACCCTCCTCAGGCTAATGGACTATCCTGCCCGCGAGCACCATATTGAGTAAGGTCAGTTAGACAGTTCATGATTGATTAACTATGGACAGTGCGGAAGCAGTCAAACACTCTTCCTTCGAGCTTTAATGGACTCATCCTGCCCAGCAGCACCGATATTCGGAAGTATAAGTCAGTAGCAGCAGTGGCTACAGATTGTAGCTAATCTGGACCAGTGAGGAACAGTTGCAAACACCTCCTCAAGCTTAATGGGTACTCATCCGTGCTCCCGCTAGCACTGCCGATATCGACCAGAATGGTCCATGGTTACGACAAGCTTACAGGTATCTCCGTCTAACTACGTTGACACCTTGGAACCTAGCTCAAACACGCGACACCTCCCTCAGCTTACATGGACATCATTCCTTGCGCAGCTCCATATTGAAGTAAGTCAGTTAGACGTTACAGATTTGTTAACTATTATGGGACAGGTGGAAACAGTCAAACACCCTCCTCAGCTTTTTTATGGACTATCCTCGCGCCCGCAGCACCATATTGAAGTAAGTCAGTTAGACAGTACAGACTGTTAACTATTGGGACAGTGAAACAGTCAAACACCTCCTCAGCTTAATGGGACTCATTCCTGCCCGCAGCACCACTATGAAGCTGAAGTCACGTTAGACAGTTACAGATTGTTAAACTATTGGGACAGTGGAAACAGTCAAACACCTCCTTCAGGCTTAATGGACTCATTTCCTTGGCCGCCAGTCCATATTGAAGTAAGTCAAGTTAGACAGTTTACAGATGGTTAACTATTGGACAGTGGAACAGTCAACACCTCCTACAGCTTATGGACTCTATCCTGCCCGCAGCTCCATATTGGAACGGTAAGTCAGTTGACCAGCTTACAGTATTTTGTTAACTATTTGGGACAGTGGAAACAGTCAAAAACCTACCTCAGCTTAATGGACTCAAGTCCTTGCCCGCAGCACCACTGATTCCGGAAGTACCACTGTGCAGTTGACAGTTAAGTATTGTTATACTATGGACAGTGGACACAGTTCAACACCCTTCACCTCAGCGTAACTGGACTCATGCGCTGACCCGACCAGCAGCCTCATATTGCAGACGTAAGCAGGTTTAGGCACAGTATACACATATCCTGTCTGTTGACCGCACTATTCACATACTCTTGGGACATGTCGAACGCTCAAACATCGCTCTCCAGGCTTCTAATGACTCACTCCTGCCCGCACGCTCCATATGACAAGCTACAGCTGCGAGTCACTAGACATGTTACACTGATTGGTTACCTAACCTATTTGGAACAGTACGGAACAGTTCGCTGAAAGCCGCATCCTCCTCATGGCGAATTCTACGATGACACTCATCCCTATGGACCCGCCAGGCCGCCATTACTATGGATAAGTAAGTCAGTTAGACAGCTCAACAACTTGTCGTTTGAGCCAATGTTGACTGGCCAAAGGCACTAACCCATGCAGGACTAGTTCTCCAATTGAACCCACTACCTAATACCAGCTCTGAAATAATTATGCATCTACTGCCAGGAAGGCTCCATTAAGCTGAGCGATGGGTCTTGACTCGTTCCACTGTCCAATAGTTACAATCCTGTCATACACGTCATTTTCCAGACTGCCAGGTTCAATCCTGGCCTAAGGGTGATAAGTTAACACAGAATAACAATAACAGTATATCTACAACGACCAACAGTTGAGTCTTCACGATCATTATACTCCTACAGTCTCCTTCGCCTACCATATCTCCGACTGAGTGTAGACTGCCCCGTCAGCAGGGACAGTAAGTTAAAATAAAGTCGTCCAGGGTGGCCTAGAACGGTATCGCCAAATCAGTGAGGAGGTCTATCCCCTTTCCTAGCGCTAGAACCAAGGAGATTGTTTTTGCGTCTGAGGTGGAGTGCCTAACCTACCATCAACTCCTTAACTTTACCGCAACAGATCCCTGTGCTACTTCCATACACTGGTTGGTGAGGCGGTATCGAAATAGGACCTTGTGGTTTCTACCGACTAAGCTAACCAAGCCCTTTAATACTCTAAAATCTTCGCAAAACAACCATTAAAACCCTTTTTGTATTACATAATAACAATTATTTTTACCAACCTCTGTCGGCTGGGAGTTTAGAATACACCAAACTATGCCTCTGGCAGAGGCGGTAAGACTCCCCATTGAAGGCCAACCTGTTGGGCTAATGAGTGGTGACTCATTGATGCTAAGGATGAACTCAGTGTGTGCTGAAGCTGTTCATGGACCGATGCAAACACTCCACTTTGGCCCTTACTTAAGGGCTAGACGGTGGTCAGAGATTGCCCCTTCTGATCAATCGGCTGGTCATATCAACCCTATCAGCCTATATGATTATCTTCTTATAAAACCATCATTACGATTGCCCCAACCCTATTGCCCTTATAGCAAGCCCCACCCTTTTTATCATATGGATTGCTAGAGGCCGTGGCTGAGGGTCTTCATATTCTAGAAATGACGTTAAACTATCTGATGGTGATTTCCCAGTTTTGGGTTTAAGGATGTGAAGCACCCCTTCATCACCATTGCTCCTGATCCACTCTGAACCTGGAGTGGTAGTACCTGTTAGCGGCCCATCTATGAGTTAAAATAGGAAAAAATGTGTTTATAAAAAAAAATTGGTATTCTTAAGAATTAATTTATTTTCAAACACTTTGTCGGCCATTAAATGACCCACTGGGTGTTACGATTTTTGTGGCCATTCCTTTAGGCCTTCAAGCAAGAGTGCTGTCCAGCAGAAGGTCCTTTGTGTTAAGCAGGTGCGACTCCTTAAGCAAATCCTTTTTGGTTGTCCTTGGTGCTCCCAGTCTTGCAGGACCTTCATTCAATTGATTTAAATGGACGTCTGTCAGGTATCAGCATTAAGTAGTTAACCAGCCACGTTTCGGGCTGTTGATGAGCTTGAGGTTTAAACCACATGGACCTTGCGATAGTCTAAAATTTAAGCTGGTAGATTGCAGCATGGCTTATATACCAAAAATTAATCCAATAGAGGTTGATATGCCATAAAACAAACCAAACAAATATTTGTAAGAAAAAAGGGTTATTTTTAAACGAGGAATTAATGGCTTGTGTTACTGACAAAATAAGACAATTAGATTGTATAATGTAAATGATTGCTTAATGTGATGAATAAGATTTGATAGACGAAATCATCATCATCATCATCATTTATTATTATTATTATTCATCTTTTCAGTAGTCTATTAGGTCTTGAGACCCTGTCAGCTGTTTCCTATATAAACCCTTCAGTTTAATTCCACAGAATATTTATAATCTTTCCACAAGATTATCTAAACATTGCCTTAAAGGGTTTAGAGATGGGGCATTCATTATTGATGATGGTATTTTAATTCATGTACTTCACCACTCTGTTACAAAAGCATTTGTCTTGCATTTTCTTGACAAAATTTTAAGAGTCAATTTTAAACCCTTGTTATGATATTTTGAGGCAATGTTTAGTAGGTACAAAGGTTTGTTCGAATAAAATCATGGCGTATATTTATAGACTTCAGTCTAATCTCCTCTATGGTTTGTCGATAAACCAAAACTTGGATTAGAATCCAGATCTACCTAAAGTCTTTCTTTTATAATACACATTTTTTAAAAAAAACAAAATCATTCATCTACTTACTTAGCGTTATGCACTCCTTCCTTTTGAAACTTCCTCAATGTGAGTTATTGATAATTTAACTAAATGGTCCAGTCCCGTCTGCATCTCCCTCCATCTTTTTTATGCTGACACTCCATAGTCCCTATAAAGGGATAAAGGGTCTAGGGGGTTAATTGCCTGATGCCTGGCAGAGATTTGGCCCCTGTAGAGAGAATATACCTTCTCAGGTTGGTTCGAGTTAGGGATTTTTCTATAGGTATGTTTTTAAACGCTTTGTTGGAGCTATTTTCAATTCAATACTATCATCATCATCATCCTTCCTATCCAATCCAACACCAACGACAGCCAGGCAGATTTTTCATGACAGAATCTCTCACCAACACCATCCCCTATCATTCATTGACCCCCTGGAAGGTCCCTGCGGCGCACCTGCAATGCCTGTATCTGCCATAAGCTGGTCTATGGTAGGTCAGTTCACTTGGATGGCCCCGCACTAGCATGGTCCATGTGCGTCGTTTCGCACAGAAGGACGTTGGCTATGAAGATCGTATCCTTACTTCTCGCAACAGTGTCCGGCAGGTCTTTGTTTTCTTAACTCGGGATGATTTGAGTAACAGGGGGCAGGTGACCATATAGCTGCTTCTCTTGTGGATGTATAGTTCCACAATTTGTTCAAGGATCACAGCAGCATCCTTGTGTAACTCGCATCCAGTCTATTTTCCAGGCACCTCACCGAAGGTCAAGTGGCAAAATTTAATTTTTTTGCCAGCATTGTATTCAATAAGACCATTATTGTACATTTAAATGACAAATACAAATAATTTTTCACACAGTCATCAATGGTTTTAAATACTCGACTAATTTCTGTAACTATTAAGCACTTTTAAAAAAGATTCATTTCACCCATAGAGACGGACCTGCTAACAGGTATCTACCATTTCATGGTACCTGGGAATAATGGTAGAGAATTGGCCGCCCCACCACTGGATACAATTTAGTGTTTACACAGGACACCTGCCACACCCGGAGGCTCACTTCCTGAGAGGTGTCTGCATTTAAAGTCAACCTTGTGTCACTTCTGCCAGCATAGGTGGGAAGGTTAGCTCCTATTAGATAGAAGGATCGTCAATAGCAGGAAATTGTATGTTCCTATAACTCAACCTAGAAAAAGGGGAACCACTCGATTGACTGATCAGAATTTATTAATTATTTTTGATACTACTAGGAAAAAAGAAGACAGGGTTAGGGTTTCTGAGGTTAGTTTAATGGGAAAAAATGGGTAGCATGTTAACTTAACAGATAAAATTCATTCAGAGTGTCCCTTTTTTTTTTTTGAGATTGGAGTAATAGGAAATAACCCGGAATTACTAAGAAGCTGAATTGACACTATAATACAATGCAGCTTCATCTGAAATTTTGGAAGTCGCATGCTGTACTCTTGGTATTCCTTGGGAAGCTTCTAATTCTATTTCATAAAAAATTAGTGTTTTTGAGATGGTTTTGTGCTCAGTTTGCGAAACCCAATTTCTGGCACTAAAGATTAAAAGCACTAACATCGCATTTCTAAACGCCATGACGACACCAGCAGTAGCACATGCCTGTGTTAAAACAACATCGTGATTTATGTATACTTAAACTGAAATTTATGCCACCCGATTTGACGGTTACAATGTATGCACGCATGCCGACACACATGCATGTTGTTGGATTTTACCTTGTTGTTGGATTAATAATAATCCGGATGTGGTGACGCCTTATGAAAGAGTGGTCAGTACAAAGATGTTAATAAATGGAGTGCCCGGTCGTCGGCATGTGTGTGGAGCGTAGGTATGCACGATGACTGGTCGTTCGGTGTTCCCAGTGCAGAACTGATTGGGTATCGATCGATCATCCCCTAATTCAGCTGTCATCTGGGTTCTTTGGCCAATCAGGTGTGAACGATCAGGCTATATCCGGCACCCTGATACGGTCTTGGTAGCAGCAAAATGTATTCAATTTGAAACAAGTGAGATGGTACAAAAAGAATTTGATGTGTCCAATGGTGATTATGAAGGTATGGCAGCTCGAAAACTCACTCTAATCGTTCTGATAAGAAAAGAACTCCAAAATTTATTGCTGACATCCAGGCCATGATTGACATGTCCCAGCAAGTCTATAGGGCTAGGTTAAGGTATGTTGGTGCTGGTATCTTAACCCCAATTAAAAAGCTTGGTGAGCTGAAATGGAAGGCATTCAAAGAATGAGAAAGGAAAGCGACAAAGGCAAAATGTGACTTTATGACTTAGGCTTTATTGAACGAGGTCAGTGCTGGGTGAGGGGATAACCCTGGCCAGGAAACGACCTACACTCAGTTGCGGCCTAAGTTAGAATTGCCGAGGTATTATTTTGGGGGAAGAGAGTTCAGTCCCTTTTGTCGGGCATCGCGCAGATGGTATTTCCGGTGAAACGGCCCCACATGGGAGCTTGTTGCTTTTTTTATTTTATTTCTATTTTATTTATCTACTTAGGTATCTTTTTATCCCACAATTCAATTCAGATCCATAGCAAGGGTCATTTAGAGTGTGCCAAGTTTCTTATCAGGCGAGGTGGTACGTGAGACATTAACTATTTCTCATTACAAGATGAGAAAGGACAATTTTTATCACAGGTTATGAAGGACAAGGGGCAAGACATGCACTGCAAAATCTTTCAATAAACTCAAGCATCCCCTCCAACCGAATATGCTTTCTTTTTCTTCAGATGAGAAACATTTCTGCAGGATCTGATGGTGAACTCACAGAACAACCATTGGCTTGATCTGTTCAACAAGATGTATCAATAGGGACGAAAAGCAAACACCTATTTCACATCATGGTGTTTAGGGTACTCACTACTTTGGTGATGTTTATGCCTCCATTTATCTTTGTGGGGTTTCAGGCCATGATTGACAATGATCCTAGCAAGTCATAGCCAGGGATTATGATAGTGTTTTGAGTTTCTTATCAGCTGGAAACAGAGACTTTATAACCACATGGTACTCGTTCTCGAACCCAGGTCAGAAAAATCAGACAGAGCTATCTAAGCATTTCTGGAGGCTGAAGAAACAGCCTCACCCCACATGTTAAATGGAAGATTATAGGGACGTCGAGCACCCCAATTACTTTAAAAGTAAGTGCTCACTCTGCTTAGAGGAAAAGATACGAATCATTAGATTTAAGGACAGAGGAAAGCTGCTTTAAACTCTAGAAACTGAACTAATATTCAAATGCAGACACAGGCCAGTATAGACTATAATAATGAGGGTAGACATAGGCATAATACAAAATAATATGGCGGAGCAAAAAACACCAGGATAAATAACCTTAACCAAGCAGGATAAAAATATAATAAGACTAAGATATAGGCATGTGAGGGAAGTGGGATATGGTGCATTATAGGCAATTGCACAGAACTCCCAGAAGATGTGTATATCTATACATATGTAAAATTCAGAGGGCACACAGCTTCATGAACATTGTAAATTGGAAATGATGCAAATGAACTGTGGAACATATAGTTTAGAAAAAACTCTATGTTAGGAAAATGAATAAGTTTGCCCACTCCAATGCATATATGGATGAGGATATGAGTGTATGGTTGAATATGTATACATAAATGGTTGTGTGAGGAGGTCAGTAACATGTGTATGTGTAATTTATATGCACAGGTAGAGAGGTATAATGCATGCATTGAATGAACATACGGAGGTGCTCGAGTATGGATGGTATAACAAATATATATGTATATGTGGGAGTAGGAGTGAATGCATGTAGGTTTACAGGTAGGTATGTATATATGTATGTATGGAGGGATGTAGGTATGTGTGTATATATATCTGAATGTGATGTATATATTGTGTGCGCATGGATGTGTATGCGGATGTGTGCATGGATGTGTGTGTACATATATAGATGTATAAATGAGTTTGAAAAGATGTATGTATAAGTTTACATATTGAGTGAGGGGTGACTCTCTCTCTCTCTCTCTATATATGTATATATGTGAATGTGTGTGGATGTGTGTGTGTGAATACACTGACATGAGGGTGTGTAATGGAAGTATGTGTATATAGGTGCTAATATATGTAGGTATGTATATGTGAATACATATGTGTGTATATGTATGGAAAGATATATGTATATATATATATATATATATATATATTATGTGTGTGTGTGTGTGTGTGTGTTGTGTGTTGTGGGCAAAAGAGAGGGGGGTGTATGAAACTGGGACTTATGAGGGAACCTACAGATGACAATAATAAAGTAATTAGTAAGATGAAAAATACATTAAATTGTAAATTTCCTTCAAGGAATGGTCAGCTGGTAGAGAAACACACCCACAGTAGGAAATATGATCTTTGACCCAATGACAATCCCACAGCTGGCACTTTTCTGACTGGTTTTCGGGAATGACTTGTGGGTTGTTCTGTTTGTTTTTCAGTGTTTATTATTTTGCTTTTGATCTTTTATCCGCTGTATGGTTTTAAAAAATCCTTGAGTCTTAACCTCCATTTTTCTTATATTCTACTCCTATTTATCAATTATCTTTAATTCTGTTATTTGTCTATTATTATTAATTTTATTTTATTTTATTTTATTTTATTTATTCTTTAATGTGAGATTACTGAGGTTTTTTCTTATGTTATAATTGTTTATTTCTATAACTTTTACCTTATTTCTGTTTTAATTTTAATTCTAGTTTAATTTTTTTCATTTTTTTCATTTTTTTCACTTTTTTCATTTTTTCATTGTTTTCATTTTTCATTTTTACTTATTTTTTATTATATATTTTTTCATATTTTTCATTCTTATTGTTATTTATATTCATTTTTATCTTCTAATTATTATATCAATATTATTATGATTATCCTTCACTTGATCTTAGTTTTTAACTTTAATTTTAACTTTAATTCTTAACTTAAATTTTAAATCTTGAATCTTAATTTTGATGTTGGCTTAGATCTAATTTTAACTTTAATTTTCTCCCTTAAAATAGATTATATAGGTTTCTTTATTGATTTTATATTTTTTTATTATTGATTTTTATTTTTTATTTATTACTTACTCCTTACAGTCTTCTAGGTCTTCATAGGTTTATACAACAATTAAGGTTTATTCTATTTTTCATTTTTTACTTTCTATTTTCTATTTTTATTTTTTATTTTTTTTTTTATTTTTTATTTTTTTATTTTTTATATATATTTTTATATATATATTTTTTATATGTATCTTTTATCTTTTAAGTTCTATTTTTTATTTTTTATCTTACCGTTTATCTTATCTAATTTTAATTTAAGTTTCTTTAACTCTATTCCCTTTATTTTAATCTTTATCTTTTTATTTTTATTTTTATTTTAACCCATTAACTTCCATGAATTTCTATAATTCGGCAAATTTTGATAAGAATGGCTTTTTTTTGTTTTTTTTTGGTTTTTTGGTTTTGGTTTTCAGATAGTTCTGATCTTCCTAATTCTACATCGATAACCCTGATTGCCTAATTCCACCTCGATATCTTATTAGGTTTGGGCCCCCATTCCTCTAATCCCGAGTCAGATATATCCTCTAAAGTTTAAGACTTCAAACTTAATTATATAAATTTTACTTTTTTTACCATTATCATAATTTATACATCAACCGATGATTACTATTATTATTATTATTATTATTATTAGTATTATTATTATCACTGACAATATCCATTTATCTTAAGCTGGATTTATGATTATTACTATGATTATTATTATTATAGTTATTATGAGTTTTCACATCATTCATTAGCTGATGGTCTTTCACTGGAATTTGGAGTGACAGCAGATCTCCTCAGGTCTCCAGGAATCTTCTGAGTATTCTGGCAGAATTACAGCAGTGGAGTGTTATTATTATTATGGTTATTATTATTATTATTATTATTATATTATTATCATTACTACTATTATTAGGATTAGTACCACCATTAATAAAGTTATGATATAGTATTATAATTTGATTACCAAGGTCTTTATTATTGTCTTACAACTATCATTCTCATCACGATAATTATGATTATTAATATTTTATTATTATTATCATTATTAGCATTATCATCATTATTAAGTTTACTAAATATTAATTTTATCTCTTAGACTTTCTACCTTTTGATTTAATATAACATTACTTCTATAGTGAGTCTCTACAACCTTTAATTATTAAATCCGGTCTTTTCTTCTTATACTTTATACTTTATATGTTATCTTTCACCTTTAGTCCCCACTTGTTAAATTTTAATTTTTAATCTGTAACGTCACTATTATATTTTATTATTCTATATTTTAACTTTTATATTTTTTATATTTATTGTGGAGTAATATACCACTACCTCTTACTGTATTCAATTTTGTCTAGTCTACCCTATATCATCCAAAACTAAATTCTTATCCTAGATTAATCTTAAGTTTATTCTTTATCCTTAGTCTATTCTCTAACTCTTTACCTTCACAAGCTACCTCCCACCCCTAATTTGCTTCTTAGTTTAATTTTAATTTTATATTATGTTAATTTTTATTTGATTTTTTATTTTTTATTTTCTATTTTTTAACTTTTTTTATTGTCTTATTTTATTTTTTATTTTTATTTCATTCTGTTTTAGTAGACTCTAATTCTTTATTCTAATTTTAATTCTTTTCTTATTTTAATTTAATTATCTTAGTTTATTTTACGAGATTTTATTAATCTTATCATTATGCTTATTCCTTTACCTTATTGTCTTACCATTATTATTGTTAATTTTTTTAATTTTATTTATTTTTATCTTAATTTTTTAAATTTTTTATTTTTAATTTTTATTTTATTGTTTATTTCTATATCATTTTGTTATCTTTATTTTCTCTTTCTTCTTCTCTTCGTCTCTTCTTTTTCTCTTTTTTTAAATTATTTTTAGCCTTGAAATTCTGCTCATTTTGTATATACACTCTTACAACTATTTCCCCAAGGAATATGCCCAAGCTAAGCCACACCTCATCCAAAACATAGACCTCCCCGCCTCATCCAAAGAAACTAACCCCACCCATTCCAAAATAAGACACCAACCCTCCCTCCCCTAAATTGATAGATATTAAAAGAGATGTTACTTTTGGGAAATTCTCAGTAAGAGTCATGTTCTTGTGATTACCTGAAGATGCCGTATTAATACGGTTGAAATAAATTATTGTAATGAAGCAAGTTTAGAGTTTTTTTCATTTACTAAATATCTTGCTCTGTTCCTTCTACTCACTGGTATTAGGTACATTGAGCTCTCCTTATGGTCTACCTGCATCAGCTTGGTTAAACCACACATGGAAAGACCCTAAACAACGGAAAAAAAACTATATTATATATATATATATATATTATATATATATAATGAATAGAGAATGAAAGAGAAAATGAGAAAAGTATTAGCATGAAAAGGTGCTCAATGCTAATAAAGCAGAGCAGATTATAATCAATTGTAAATATTATTGGATTTGGACTCATAACTTAAAGTTTCATGGTTATGCAATCATCAGATGAGTCAAATGGTTGAGTCTTAAAAATCAGTAGCCAAATGTTGAGATTTTTATAAAAAGCTCAACCATTTGACTACTGGTTTTTTAAGATCTCAACCATTTTGACTCACTTGAATGATTGCATAACTATGAAACTTTAAGTTATGAGTCCAAATCCATTAATATTACAATTGATTATATATATATATATAGTCGTTGGGCGGCCTAATGTCGGTATCAGCCAATCAGCGAGGGATCTATCCCCTTTTCCCTAGCGCTAGACCAAGAAGATTGTTTTTTGCATCTGAGGTGGAGCGCCACACCTACCATCAGCTCCTTACTTTACCGTACAGATCCCTGTGCTACTCATAACGCTGAGTTGGCGAGGACCACTTTCGAAGTAGGAACCTTGTGGTTTCTAGCCGAACGCTCTCACCAACTGAGCTAAATATATATATATATATATATATATATATATATAATGTAAATTCATTGCTAATGATTTCACAATAGAAATGCATTGAAAATCAGAGAAAGAGGATGGTCAGTGGTCAGGAATCAAGGTAAGTGTTATTGACAGAACAGATGTATTAAAAAGAAAAGTTGCTTTCTAAGCAATCCTCTACTTGGGTCAAAACAAAAAGCCTGCAACACCGTTGTATCATCATTTTCTCTCTTAATACAATCCACTCATCCATACATGCTAAAATCATAGATGCAGAACACACAAAATAAGTACATGCTTCAATCAGTAATTCCCTCTTTTTTAGACTAACAGGAGGAGCCAACATTTGCATACACCACATTTCATCTCATGAGATTCACCTCAGACATAAAACCAGTTTTTTTGTGACTCTGGGAGTGGCCATGTTTTTCCTCTGACTGAGTTTCTCATCAGGCAGTAGGGCATTAAAACATTTGCCTATTGTATTATACCCTCTTACTGAATAATTTTTGCCTCAGACTATCCTCTCTTTGGCCCCATGGAAGAGGGTTTGAGAGGCAAACATTATTCCAGTGACGAGGAAGTGAAATCTGTAGTAGATGTGCCTCAAAGAACAGTCTACAGAATTTTTACGGGGCAGGGATACATTACTCTCATTCGAAGGCGGATCATTTGCTATTGAGAGAAATGGTGACTATGCGGAGAAGTAGGGTATATGATCCACAGGGGACCCAGCTTCATTTTGATATATGATACATATTCCTGTGTTGGTAATATACTTGTCCTAAACAAAATGGCATTACTTTTTGACTCACCCTCGTATATGTAGAGAGAGGAGAGTTCTGAGGTGGTTCTATTTCACCGACTGGCCATCCTTTTCTGGGGTGATTTCTTCCTCTGGTTGATACGGCTTCTTTATGCTGGTCCAAGTTGACTGTACTCATCTCTTTTTTTTGTTTTTAAATGATGACACAAAACTGTTTATTTTTCAAAGACATCTTTATGAAAACTGAAGCCCAAAAGAGTTTAGTAAGAAGATGGCTTAACTGGGAACAGATGACCATTATGTCTGGTCCCTTCGACTAACCGCCAAAATCTAATTAACCTAACTCAATTCCCTTCTCATACTTTGCCTCAGCCAATGAGAAATCAACAGCTAGGTCAGTGAATGGTTAACTGTTTGTTCAATCACTTCATATAAGAAATAAATAAGAAATAAGAAATTTATTAATCAATAGTAGTACAAATTATTTAAAAAAAATATAAGTAAAAGAAAAACCTATTTGGTTTAAACTACTATTGAAGGGAGGCCATGCCTAATAGCGTGAAGCTAATCCCATGGACATGACCACCCTTGGACGCTCACAGGAAACAATACATTGAAACACACAACGTAAACATATACATATATAATCATGAAGACAAATTAGCCGTGTGAGAATCTAAATGCAAATCTGTTGATTAAGAGGCAATAAAATGATTTTTCAAAATGTGTTTTAAGGACAAAATAATTAACTGAACAAGCTTCACTTTTCTTTATCAAAAAATAACACTGAAACAGTATTCCAAGAATTAATTGCATTAAAATCGAATCGATTTATGCCCAAAACTAACAGTGTTGATGATAGGGAAATTAAGCAACCAGATTGGTCAGCACGAGTGACATGAGCATGGGTGAAGTCAACTGCAAAAGCATTCTGAACAGAAAACAGGCATTTTATTGTGGAATAGTTTATGTAAGAACAAAATATTTCACAATGGACCATATCAGAAAATTTGAGAATCTCCCAATTTGCATACAGGTTGTTAGATGATGTCCTAGGAGGCACAAAGGACATAAGTCTCACAGCAAAGTTTTGAAGAACAGTTATACGATTAATCAAAGTACCGCCATTAGGCTGACCCCAAATTGATTACAGTACTGGAGATGGGAATAGAAAATGGCATAATAAACTGGATCAGAACATTTATGGCACAAAATGACGAAAGTTTAGCTAGAGGCTGCATTTAGCCCTTTTGAGCTTGAGCACAGTGCTATTGATATATAATGGTTATAATGTTAACTTTCCATTTACAATACCGTCATTTAAATTTTCTACAATACCCACAAATTATGTAGAACTATTTCTCCTACAAGATGAAGAAGGGTTAAATTTTATCACAAGGGCATGCGCACTAGGACTGGTTGATTTTTCACTTTTAAAAAAATATCAAATTGTCCAGAGGCATGAAAGTTGTGTGTTAATATATTGAATACTGATATAAAAAATGAGATCTTTTACTTGCCACTATTGTTTGAGGAAATAGCATCAATGATCCTCTGCTAAATTTAAAAAAAAAACCCTGTTGTTTTTATATTTAGCGTAGAAATTGGTTAGAAAATTTATCAATTTCAATATTTTAAAACAGAAAAGTTATCATTTTTAAACTGGTGCGTTCCCAACTTTTTCTATTTCCACACCCTTTAAAAGTGTTTTTCTCTGACCTCACACTCCTACAATTTATACTTTTGTTCAAAATATAGAAATGTGAATCCATACTACAGTTTATCAAAAGTTATATATATTTTACTCTCTAAATCTTAATATGCAAACAATACTAATAATTAATATTTATTACAAAAGAAAAAAATTTAATCTAAATTTGAACGGACACTTCACACATCCCCTGGAATGATGCTTGCACCCCAGTCGGGAACTTTCCTGTTTTAAATAAAACGAATAGAATATCATAACTAGAATTTCAAATTGAAAATATGTCCCCATCACCACAGACACCTCCATATGCTGCTTTTTACCTAATGATTAAGCTGTAAACGTGATAGCTTTTTAAAAGATTAAAATCTATTTCCTCAAATGAAAGTAAAGTTTTGAAGAAAATATTTTGTGGAGTAATTCTTTATGTTAATTTGCAGCATTGCCAACATGGGAGACGTTACAGTTTCATAATCGACCACCTAATGTGTACCCAGTTAGTCCATGAGGTAAGTTGTTTCTCATTATAATTCAAATATCTTATTATAATGGAGAGTGTGTTTTTTCTGTCTGTAACCGAAACTATATCACTATACAAGTCACAATCCCTTAGTTATTGACATCACATTCTCCATGATTTTATTTTTATCTAAACCTCAATTATTAATAAAATTGTCTTACATTATTTACTGTTAACTATGTCTCCTACTGACAACATGCAATTATTATTTATATATACAACAAAATAGCGGTTTACAGTGTGAACGGAAGGCTAATTTGCATATTAATATTTAGAAAACGAATTTAATTAAATATGTGCTTAGTATTATTGATTTCTAACTGTTTGGTTTTATTTTAATGAATATAAGCAAAAACTCTTCAATGAATCTTAAATGAAATCCATTAACAAGATAAAATAACTGTCATCTTATTCTTTACTTCCTCTTTTAACTAAATACTTAAATTAGAAAAAATAACAATGAAAGACGAGAGTGGTGAAGAGTAAGTTTCAGTTGTTCTATTTTTATTATACTCCCTCTGTTTCAAATCCTTTATCTATTTCTTATTTAGTTTCATTAGCCTTTCTAATTTAATACAATATTTTATTACATTAAAACTTAAATACTTGTACCCGGAGGGTGCATGATTTTGCTAGTATTGTTAATGATTTTATTGATAGCAGAAAAGGTCAGCCAGCTGTTTGTATATGGAGACAGCTTTCAGAAGCTTGAAGCAGAAAATAACTATCATTGATAAAGAAATTAATATTTGGAAAGGTAAAATCAATAGATTCCAATGAGAAAAGAAAAGAATCAGAAATATCTACAGGGTGGTTGGGGATAAATTTGACATACTTATATTTGCTTATTTTTCTCTATAGGTTTGAAGTATTGACGCACACTATGCATCATTTAAAGCTTGGACCCTTCTTCATTCATATACATGATGTCGGATAGAATGGATGACTGGAACCCACTTGAATCATGGAAGAGAATAACTTGTATTTGATGATCTGTACCAGCCATCAAATAAGGAGTTATGGTTGCTGCCCATGCTCCCTGAACACTGTAAAAACAATCAGGCATGAACTAGAGAATTGCAATTGAGACTACGAGGCCATGGCTAGAAGAAAGCAACATAACAGACGATCTGATTGCATTCGTACAGCAGAATTCCTAGAAAATCTGCAGAAAAAAGTGTGGAGGACCCTTGCATTGGAATTCGGGCTTTTGTCACATGAAATGAATGTTTCAGCCTCTACCATGAAGCTTGCACTCATGAAGACCTTTCGCTACTACTCATACAAGTGTCACAGAGGTCAACTGCTCCAGAAAAGGCCCGTGAAAATCATCTGACAAAGGCAATGAAACTTCTAAGCAAAGTGAACATCCTGCTGAACCACAAAACAATCTGGTTCTTTTCCCATGAGAAAAACTTTTGCTGAGATCAAAAGCACAACACAAAGAATAACGATGGCTTGCATACAGTCCAAAGGACACTCCTCATGTCATGCAGACTAAAATTCCCCAAACTGTGATGGTTTCGGATGTTGTCCTCTGAGGGTGATTGTGATGCCTCCGCATTTTTTCAGAGAGGGTATCAGATTGAATTCAGATGCCTATGTGGAATTGCTAAACACTGTAGTCAAGCCCTCGATAACAAGGGTAGCCAATGGTAGGCCATATGTATGGCAACCAAGATTTGGCCCCCTGCCACACCTCTGGGAAAAGTCAAAATGGTTGTCGGTGAATTTTTATGACTACACCAGTCCCAATGTTGGCCTCCGAACTCACAAATTCTTAACTCCATGGATTATAATGTATTGGCACTGTTAAGAAAGACACCAATCGCTGTGCCAGTACTACAAAAGCCAGTTAATCAACAGAATTAAGGTAGTTTTTGAGACCCTTCCCAGGGAGACTGTAACATCAGCTTGCTCCAGGTTCCAGACATGATTGAGGCTGCTATCAACGCTAATGCGCGGTTATTTTAGTTGGTGTATTCTACGGCCCCAGCCAACAGGGTGGGGATCTAATTGGTTACTTGTGAGGACTCAGTAATTTATCAAATGTTAAAATGGTGGATATATCAACCATTTCTGACCCAAAAGGCAGCCTTTTTCAATCTTGCATTTGTGTGTTTCTTGTTATGTTACAAATTACTGGTACATAATTCATAAGTAGCTTAAGATTTTATGCATTTACCTGTAGTTAGAATATTTTAAATAGGGTCCGTTAGATTTAGAATAACGGGGTCCAGTGGAAAGTTACTCACCGATTATTGACAGGTAGAAACCTTTTTACTTGCCACTTGAAAAAAAAAATGCGCTATTACAAACGCATGAGAATTAATTTCAGATGCGGCAGAGATTTCAGAGTGAGTGGACCTGTATGTCACTCGTTCTGAGGCGACTCGATCTGCAGCGGATGAAATATGGTCTTGTTTTGAGTTAATATTAGAAACAATCTGTAATGATTGTTCGTCCCTGTTGGGATGGATATGAGTCCGATAGGGTTATATTCCCTTGCTGCAGGTTTTCATCCATAGGTGGCGGCTGTACTTAAACAGCAACCCGGAAGAAAATCTCTCTCTCTTCCTCTGAGTCCGGCAATCATTGCACATGGGTTAGGTGCTTAGTGCCTCTGCCTCTTCAGTGGGGGCTTTGCCCCCCAAGAAACTATCAGTAATGACTTATTTCTACATGTAACTATGTATCGCTTTGTTAGGAATTAGTCCTACATCCTTTGTGTATATTTATATATCTGTTCCATATATCTTATTGTACCTTGTCATGAGCATGTATATACCTGTTATGTATGTATTTTACTCCATGTGCTCACAGAATAAAGTCTATGTTTTTATTATATATACTTCTTTGTTGGATTATTTCATGTACACATATGTACCCATGTTGGAAGTTACTTTGAGCCTTCTAACATATTATAAGATCATTCTCATCTTATTAAGCAATGACCAGCCCAAAACGAGGAAAACAAGAAGACAACACCCTTAACAAGAACCCCACTAGATCGACTGAAGAACATGGTGGACGAGTTAGAAGCAGTAAGCAGAAGTTAACAAGAACCACATGCCATCTATCTATCTATCTGTTTGTCTCCCTCTCTCTCTCTCTCTCTCTCTTTATCTCTCTCTTATTCGCTTTGCTTTTTCATCTCTCACTCTCTCTCTTAATCGCTTTGCTTTCCTCATCTCTCTCTCTCTCTCTTATTCGCTTCCTCATCTCTCTCTCTTATGCTTTTCTCATCTCCTCTCTCTTATGCTTATCTTCTCTCTCTCTATGCTTTTCTCATCTCTCTCTCTCTCTTATGCTTTTTCTCATCTCTCTCTCTCTATTATATACCCAATGTATTTGTGGGTTACAACAATGTGGCTTCCATCTAATCTTTCTCTATAGTGTTTGTTATGGACCAGGTGGTGCAGCTTCATGGAACTTTGTACCAAACTTTTTTAACCATTGGACACATGGAGCAATGGATATAAGGGTAAGTTAATACAGTTCTAAGTGACAATCATCTGTAGATTGCAGGTTCAATCCTGACCATACAATCGAATAATACATAGAATACATAACATATTGCCACAAACACGTAGGAGGTAGATGCAAAAAATAGAGCAACCTGGTGCCTCAACGTTAAGCAAGGCACGGAGAGGGGTGAGCAGAGAGGAGAGTAGCCTCAACAGAAAAGAGAGCCAGAAAGAGAGAGAAAAGCCAGCAGCCCCAGAAAGCATCACAGTTTGTGTGCATTCAGTGCACCAAAGACTGTCACTCAAGAATTGGCTTGCAGAGTCACTTGCGCAGATGCAGATGAAAATTTCTATTTTTTATTTGGGCACTACGCCATCGTCCTTAGTGAACGAAAGGATCCAATGATAATAAGATAGCTTAACACTTGTAGCCCAGTAAATTGAATAAAGGGCCAATTAGAACCAGTAAGCAGAATGTAACAAGTAAGAACAATCATCTCCATCTCTACCCTATCTAATCTACCTGTCTGTCTGTCTGTCTGTCTCTCTGCCTCTTGTGTCTGTCTGTCTGTCTCTCTGCCTCTGTGTCTGTCTGTCTATCTCTCTGCTCTGTGTCTGTCTGTCTGTGTCTGTCTCTCTCCTGTGTCTGTCTGTCTCTCTGCCTCTGTTCTGTCTGCTCTCTGCCTCTGTTCTGTCTGTCTGTCTGTCTCTCTGCCTCTGTGTCTGTCTGTCTGTCTGTCTGTGTTCTCTCTCTGCCTCTGTGTCGTCTGTCTCTCTGCCCTGTTTCTGTCTGTCTGTCTGTCTCTCTGCCTCTGTGTCTGTCTGCTGTCCATCTATCTCTCTCTCTGCCCCTGTCTGTCTATCTCTCTCTTGCCTCTGTCTGTCTGTCTGTCTCTCTCTCTGCCTGTCGTCTCTCTCTCTGCCTCTGTGTCTGTCTGTCTGTCTCTCTCTCTGCCTCTGTGTCTGTCTCTTTGTCTGTGTCTCTTGTCTGGTGTGTGTCTCTCTCTCTCTCTCTGGCCTCTCTGTCTGTCGTCTGTCTGTCTCCCTCTCTCTCTCTGTCTGTCTGTCTGTCTGTTCCCCCTCCTCTCTCTCTATTATATACCCGAGATACTGAGTGGGTATACAATATCTGTAAAAATATGTCTCTGTCTCTGTCTCTGCCCCCTCTCTCTCTCTATTATATACCCGAGATATTGAGTGGGTATACAATATCTGTATAATATCATCTGTATGTTGGATGAGTCCCCGTGGCATAATGACAAGTCCAACAAGAAAGACGGACCAACTCTTAACAGAAAGCCCTGAGAAGCAGAATGTAACAAGTAAGAACAATCATCCCCATCTCTACCCTATCTAATTACCTGTCTGTCTGTTTGTCGTCTATTATATACCGGAATATTGAGTGGGTATAAAACACTACTTCTTATTGCTTCTACAACCCTCATTGACCTTTATATGAATGAATGAGTGCATACTAGAAGTATAGCATTAAACTATAGTGGATGAGTCGGAGGTACCAGTTTATGGTGGGTGTGTATTAAAGGGTTATATATATTTAGGTAATTTACTCATCACAGTATAATGACACATGTGTAAAGGCAGAAAAAACAAAGAACTCATACATTTAACAAATAAAAAGTGTATTGAAACAAAAATTACAAATAATCCAGAATACTGAGCAAAGTCCTGCAGAAATGCTTTTTTAAATGTTCATGTAATAAGATAAGTAGATTGTTGAGTTGTCTCAAACTGAGAAAGAAAGAGTTTTTTGTGTTCAGAATCAAATTAGCAGTCAGGTTACTTAGAGAGAGAGAGAAAGAATATAGATGTGTAGTACCTTTAGCAATAGCGAATATTTCTTAAAACGAGAACGTGGACTCGTTCAGCATGCTTGACTTTCTGACTTGTTCTTCGAAAACCTTCTCTTATATAGAGTCTAATGGCTCTGTGCAGCTAGAAAGAAAGAAAAATAGAATATTAAAAATGAAATTTTCAACCAATCAGAGGCATTCATGCCTAAAAAGAGTTTATCAAAAAGACCCTTTATACACATATACATAGAGCTCTATATAGAGAATGGTTTTCGGAAGAACAAGTCAGAAAGATCAAGCTGCCCTGAAGCGAGTCACGTCTCTCGTTTTAAGAAATATTCGTTTGCTAAAGGTATACACTCATATCTTTCTTTCTCATCTCTCTAAGTAACCTGACTGCTATTTGATTCTTGAACACAAAAACTCTTTCTTTCTCATTTGAAGACAACTCAACAATTACTTATCCTATTACATTGAACATTTAAAAAAGCATTTCTGCAGACTTGTCAGTATTCTGCGATTTATTGTTAATTTTTGTTTCAATACACTTTTTATTTGTTAAATGTTATGAGTTCTTATGTTTTTCTGCCTTTACACATGTGTCATTATACTGTTGATGAGTAATTACCTAAAATATATAACCCTTTAAATACACACCCACCACCTAAACTGGTAACCTANTATTTATTTTAATTGAATTTGTTTAAGTTAACTTATCTTGTTACTGGAACAAAAAAAAAAACAAAAATTGGAAAAAATAGGGGCGGGATCGGGGAGTAAAAAAAATGATTTTTAAAATTGCTTACTCAAATTTTGAGTGTATATAACATAGGATTGTTTTTATTCTATGTATTAACGATTTTAACTATAAATTAAATACTCATAATTAAACTTACATGATCATTGAGAATATTTTGACATAAGCTGTGATGTAGTTTTGGTTACAGACAGAAATAAACCCAATCTCCATTATTAGTAGATATTCAAAGATACACTAATACTGAATAAATGCAATGAACAACAAGATAAGCTCACTTACATATATAGGAACATTTCATACATTCATGATATACATACAATAATACACAAACGTGTCCCAAACAGATGAAAGCTGCACATATTGTTCTATGAACAAGCAGTATATGAAAAGGGGTACAAAAACGGTAAAAAGTCTTACATACATTCATGATATACATACAATAATACAGTTGTGACCTTCAGCACACCTTATATTCCAAAATATTCCAACAATTTTGTGGATTCTTTTCTCTTGAGGTCATATGGAGTTCACTAAGTCTTAGCTAAGTTGAAATCTTCAGCCTGTTGGAAAACATTTTTAATGCAGGCCAGTGTAATGAATGAGATGAAAATCAGAGGAACAGTGAAATTTATGCATCCAAATATTGCAATTGAAATATAACAAACAAGATCACATTACTTCTGTTGGAATATTCTGTTATATATATATATATTTACCAACCCCTTCGCACAAGCAGGATGTGACACAAGGTCAATTTCTTAAGCGGAGTTCAACATGTTTGAATTCAGAGTTTTCCCTCTCCTAGACCGGTTGCCTAACCAAGGTTAAAGAGCCCAGTCTGCCGTACTATTTACCCATAGGTGGAGGGAGAGTAGGATTCATACCTTTCCCAAGGGTATTAGCACTAAGTGAAATGCAATTACCACGTCCAGGAATTTGAACTCGGGGCAACAAGTCCATTTCCCATGACTTTAACCATCACACCAAGTGCTTTCTACTTTTTTACTTAATATTTTGTTATATAAAGTGTGCTGGAGGCCACAACTTAAATTTATAGACGCTTCATGGCCACATGGATTCAATCAGCAAATCAACACACTCGAATACTTGGTTGGTTAACTATTTAATGGCCTTCATGGAAAGGCGTTCGGTTGCTTGTGCTAAACACGGACAAATGGATCTGTAAAAAGTTTTTTCATGGAGTCTGTTCAAATGACACCAGTAAACACTTTCGTTTCTGCAAACTTCTTTACTAACTGAGCTCATTCCTCTCCCTTCTTCCCCCAAAACACAATAGTAGTTGTCGAATTTCACTTCTCTCGCTGACACTTGCTTTGTTGCTCGCTGACAGTATCAGCCACTGTCCGTTTTTATCATCGCTCGGGCCACCCCTTATGCAAATTCCGTCTCACCCCATCTGAGTGTCTGGTGCACGGAACAAGCGATTCTTTGCCGTTTATGTCGGGGGGATTGGCCATGCCCATTACAGGATCAACAACCAAGGATTCTGCCTAACACTGAGGAACAAAGGATTCTACTCAAAACAGATCAAACTTAATGCCACAAGGGATCTCCACTGTAAAGTGCTCTCACTTGCAGCCTAAAAATGGACACAAGAATCTTCACATACAAAAGTCAATTGCATTACTTCTTCATACTCCTGGGAATCCCCTTGTAGTATAATCAAGAGCTAGTTTTGCAGATCCATTAATATTGAATATCGAATTTGGAGACTTCATAATCACCACTGGATTCTTTTTAAATCCTTCACACTGTCCTCAGACTAACACTAAAACATTCTGAAACATTTGTATTGGAGCTTCCAGCATGTACAGTGTACCATTTCAAAATTTCTAGAGGAGTGAATTGTGTCATGGTGCTGCTTTCTTCACAGACAGTACCCAACTGACTAGTTTACTGTATTGTAAACAAAGTGCACGTGAAAGATTAATAATTCAAAATGGCAACAATTTACCCATTGTACCATATATATATATATATATGATGGTTAGATGGTGAAGAATTCAGGAAGGTAAGTCAGCAATATAACAAATACAAAGTGCTCAATACGTTAGTAGAGCAAATTTATTACAATATAGGTACAAGTGATAACATACTCGAGTTTCACCATAAGGATCTTCAGGGTTAAATCCACTGAATTAATTGAGATACTGATTAATTCGGTGGATTTAACCCTGAAGATCCCTATGGTGAAACTCGAGTAGGTTATCACTTGTACCTATATTGTAATATATATATATGCGTGTGTGTGTGTGTATAATATAGTTGCTATATTCATAAGTAAAGAGTGCTCAATATCATTGATAGAGCACGTACATCTAAGGGTACCAAAGACATAAAGTCAATGGCGCTTGGTAACTGACAGTTTCTCACCGCAGAGTTTTCAATCAAGTTTAAAAATTGCATAGGTGAGAAACTATCAGTTACCAAGCGCCACTGACTTCATGTCTTTGCTCCCCTAACTTATTATATATATATATATATATATATATGCCACATCAACACCAACACATGGGAGGTTGGTGCAGAAAGCCGAGTGGCCTGGTGCCTCCTTGTCAAACAAGGCATGAAAAGGAGTGAAACAGAGTGGAAAGTAGCTGTCACAGCAAAGAGAGCCAGAAGGAAGGAGAGACAACAACAGCCCCAGCAAGCATCACTATTTGAGTGCAGTCACTGCATCAGAGACTACCATTTAAAAATTGGTCTGCTCAGCCACTTGCGCAAATAAATAACAAAATTAGGGACACTTTGCCATCGTCTTTAGCAGACACAAGGATACCAACAATAATATATATATATATATATATATATATATAATATATACTAATCTTATTAGTAAACCCTTGGGGTAAGTGAAAAAAAAAGGTAAATAGTTTGTTAGTAAAAATATACTACCAAACTTCACCTGGGGAGAAAAATGAAAAAACAGAAAAGACCAAGAGGGTTGCACTGACCAAAAATGATCGATTAACACTTGGCCAAAAGAAAAAAAAAATATATATATATAAAAATATAGATATATATAAACTGCTAGTATTGTCTAAAGCTAAAATGTAAAAAGTGCTTGATACCAAGTAGAGCAAATAATAAAGTTAAACCTAATATATAGTAGCGCATCAGAGCAAAAATCTTACTCAAGAGTCAGATCCTTGCCCTGATGAGCTACTAAGCGAAACTGGTTTGGTTTGGTTTGGTTTGTTTGTTTTATGGCATATCAACCTCAGTGGGTCATTTAATGCTGTGGGTCATTAATGGATAATACAATTTTTTTATAAATACATTTTTTCTATTTAACCTATAGATGGGACCCTAACAGGAACTACCACTCCAGGTCAGAGTGGACCAGGGAGCAATGGTGATGAAGGGGTGCTCCACATTCCCCAAACCTCCAGAACTGGAACCTCACCATCAGATAGAGTTTAATGTCATTCCCAGGACATTTAGACCCTCAGCCACCACCTTCTAGCATCCATATGATAAAAAGGGTCGGGGCTTGCCATAAGGGCAATAGGGTTGGGGGTAATCATATAGGTGCTAGGGCTTGACGTGACCTGCCAATTGATCGGAGGGGGCCTCTCCGACCACCCGTCTAGCTTAAGTAAGGGTCTAAGTGGAGTGTTGCATGTCATGGACTGCTCATCCACCAAGACTCCGTCCTTAAGCATCACAGGTCGCCACCTATGGCCAACAGGTAGCCCCATTTGGGGGAGTCTTACCCCTCTGCAGAGGTGCAGTCGGTTGCAGTCTAATGCCACAGCCAACAGGGCAGGAAACTATCTAGGTTTAACTATATATATATTGTTGATATTTATTATGGGCTGAACTTGCACAAAGGTGTCAAAATTAGGGTGACCCAGAAAAAACAGAACCCAAATTATTCATTTTCCCATTAAACTAACCTTAAACCGCAACCCTAGCCCCTAACCCTAACCCTTAACCCCCTAGTTAAAATTAACAGTTTTATTACAAAATTTGTGGGTTCTGTTTTTTCTGGGTCACCGGTATACAGGGTGACCCAGAAAAAACAGAACCCAAATTATTTATTCATTTTCCCATTAAACTAACCCTAAACCCCAACCCTAATCCTAACCCTAACCTAACCCTAAACACTAACTCTAGACCCCCATAGTTAGAATTAACAGTTTTATTACAAAATTTGTGGGTTCTGTTTTTTCTGGGTCACTCTAATTTTGACACCTTTGTGCAAGTTCAGCCATATTATGTTATACACTTTTGTGCAAAATTGGTTTTGATAGCAGATGCTTGACGAGACCAAAAGGCGGCAAGTTTTAAAAAAATGTACGGAATGTACAAAATTTATGGAGTTTGGTGGTTTTGGAGTAACAACTGAATATCAATGAAGCTTTGAAGAAAGAAGAAAAATGTCTTTCCTGAAATAGACAATCATTTTACTTACAGAGTCACCAGTGTCAACATTAATCAACGTTATTTCAAGACCTTTGAGATTTGCATTCTATCACCTGACCAGTTTACTAGCACCTGCACCTCTTTTTGTGCTGTCACATTTTGGCAATTTCCCAAGAGTCAACTGTTGCTTTCAACAACCAATGACTACCATTTTACCAAACATTTAAAATAAATGATTTTTTCTTTCTTCATCAATAGCATTTCAAACGGGGAAGCTGGGGGTGGTGGTGGTGTCTAATAGCACACAGTGACTGCTATATAATGGTCAAAGAGTTTTTAGTTTTAATCTGATTTCCAAAATTCCAAAATTCTTCTGATTTCCAAAATTCTTTGTTTTCTCTTAAATTTCTGTCTTATTTTTTCATTCAGAATTTGAACTTGAAAACTGTGGTACTTATACCATGATCCCATTAAAATATATCCCAGTATATCCTAAATTCGGTATTTTACTCATATATTGGAATTAGGATGTTAATACACGAATAGGAAAGGCATGGTCGGCAACAAACAAATTATCAGTCATATGGAAATCCGATCTCACTGACAAGCTAAAGTGACAATTCTTCCAGGTTGTGGTTATATCAGTACTGCTGTATGGCTGCACCACCTGGAACCCTAAGAATAAGCCCAAGAATGCTGTGTGCAGTCTTGAACAAGTCGTGGAAACAGCACCCCACAAGGAAACAGCTGTATGGCCACCTGCCCCCCATCACACAAACCATCCGAGTGAGACAGACTAGGCATGCAGGACACTGCTTGAGAAGCAAGGATGAACATTCTAATGTAGGCGCCCACGAAGGACCTACATTGACCAACTGTGTGGGGATGCTAGCTGCTGCGCGGAGGACCTACCAAGGATGATGAATGATAGGGAAGGATGGCGAGAGATTGTCATGGATATCCGTGCTGCTTGCGTGACATGATGATGTTTGGAATTAGGAATTATTTCCCCCAATATATTGATAATTGGTAATTTACCAGTATATTGGAATTAGAAATTTACCCCTACGTGTGAGAATTAATACCACTAAGGTTTTTTTGTGTTACTTTTCATATAGATAGCAACAGCCATATAATGAATACTTTGTATTAACAATCACATTATTTTTCAGGTTATTTCCTCTAACTCCAACCTAAAAAAGGGGAACCACTCTGAATGAATTTTATCTGTTAATTAATCTATTTTAATTATTTTCCCATTAAACTAACCCTAACCCCGTCTTCTTTTTTCCTAGTAGATCAATAAATAAATAAATAATTTATGAAATTCATTCAGAGTGGTTATCCTTTTTTAGGTTGGAGTTATAGGAAATAACCGTTGTTCAAATATTTTGTAGCCCTAGTGGAACTTGTGTGTGTGTGTGTGGGGGGGTCCACATTTGTAATGATTGGTTGGTTGGGTTTTACAGCATGTCAACTCTTGTTGGGTTATTTTATGCCAAAGACATTTTGTTTTATTCATTCTTGATGGGTACTCAATTTGTTTTAAACACATTTTTTCTATTTAACCCATAACAGATACTACCACTTTGGGCCAGAGTGGACCTGGGAGTAATGGTGATAAAGGGGTACCCACATACCCTGAACTCCAGAATTGGAACCTCACCATCAGATACATTTTAATGTTATACCCAGGACAAAAGGACACTCAATTAGTGCCTTCTTGCACATATGATAAAATGGGTTGGGGGTTTGCCATAAGGGCAATAGGGTTGGGACAATCATATAGGTGATAGGGCTTGATCTGACCAGCTGATTGATCAGAAAGAAAGTGAAAAGTGAAAAATAAAAGGGAAAAAAGCATGATAAAGAAAAAGAGTGGAAAATAAAGGAGAAAGAATTTTTAAAAAAGGGGAAAATAAAATAAAAAAAAAAATGAATGAAGAAATGAAAACAGAGAATGAAAAATACAAATGAAAAATGAAACAAAAAAGGCAAAAAAAAATGAAAAGGAAAAAAGAATGATAAACAAAAGAGAATGAAAAATATAGAAAAGGAAAAAATATGCAAAAGGAAAAAGTAAATTAAAAATGAAAAAATGAAATGAAAAATGAAAAAAGAAAGAAAGAATGAAAATGGCAAAGAATGAAAAATACAAATGAAAAAGGAAAAAAAAAAGGGAAAGGAAAACAATAAAATAGAAAAGAATGAAAAATGGATAAAGAATGGGAAAAACAATGAAACATGAGAAAAGAAAGAAAAAAAGAAAAGAATGAAAAATGAAAAGAAAGAAAAGAATGAAAAATGAAAAGAGAATGCCTTGAATTTTTATCACAAAAAACACACAACAAAAAAAAAAAAAAAGGAAAAAGAAAAGTATGAGGAAAAAAGAAGGAAAAGGATATATAGAAAAGAATGGGAAAAGAAAAAAGAAAAAGAGAATGTCTTTAATTTTTATCACAAAAAACACGCACAAAAATCTGTATTAGAGAGAAAGTGCCATTCCATAATTTGGAAATAACGCTTACAAATCTAAACAGTGAAATTCATCAGCAATGTCTGCGGACAGCAACAACTATTTTGCTTATTTGATAGTTTTTAAATACTTTTATGTAATTAATATTTCGGTCAAACATTGTTTCCCAATTCTAGACTATTTCTTTAGTTGACAGCTGATCAGTAAAAATATTAGCACATTCTACCCCAAACTTTCTAACTGGAGGGGGCCCAAGCCTGCTTGGGGGTCCTGGCAGAGCAGGTTTCATATATTCTATACTAGCAGCAGTTACCCGGCATCACCTAAGTAGAGGGGGGATTTTTTAAAAGTTAGTCTCGCAAATCCATTATTACTTATCACAAATTAGATCCTCACTGGATGCCCCATAAAATCCCCACATAAATATATAACAATATAGTAAAAAATTTTAATTCAATAATTTACAATTATTTACAATTAAAAAAAAACAAAAACAATATAAATGAGGCAATTAATTCAATCAATCAACATCATATTTCAATTACCTTCTGTTACGATACAAATTTTAATTTTTAAATATCTTCCCAAATATAAATAAAATCTTCATTATTTTTGCTCAAAAACCAAGCCCTGGTGATAGTGAATGTATATATATATATCTACTCTGTTGTTAGTTGTTTTATTTTCGAAGTTTCCTCCAGACCTACACATATACACAACTGCCCTTTATATATGTACTAGAAGTGTCTACCCGGCATCGCCTGGGTAGGGGGTAGCAAAACATTTAGTTCGCAGATCCATTATTATTGAATCACAAATTAGATCCTCGCAATATGCCCCATTAAAATCCTTATGTAAAAAAAGACCTTGCGTTGATCCAGCAACTCTGAAAAGAAAAATTAATGTCTACTATTTAGAATATTAAATGCAAAAGAAATTCTATGCTGCTATCATTTAAATTTTATTTTTTATCTATCTTCACAAATATAAATCAAACCGTCATTATTTTTGCTCAAAAATCAAGCCCTGGTGATATTTAATGTGTATATATATTTAGTTTGTCATTAATTGTTTTATTTTCAAAGATTCCTCCGACATACAGATTCACACAACTGCCCTTTATATATGTATAGATAGATAGATAGATAGATGAATACTTATTTATGAAAACTGACATCAAATAGTGGAGATCGATATCGAGGGAGCCCATGAGACGCTAGCACCTCCCCTGGCATCAGTAAAGGAATTAATTTCATGTTATTGATGAAATTGTTGATTATCTTACAAACATTTAATCTATTATTATATTGTTACATAATTCATAGATAGTCAATAAATTATGTATATACCTGTAGTAGGATATTTAAAATCAAGATTTTGTTAGATCAGAGGGAGTTAATTGGGGAATTTCCATAACTGTTAGGGTTATGAGTAATTAATGATGACCCTGACTTCACCTCCAGTAGAGCGCATTAGACGCATGAGAATTAGTTTAGTCAGATGCGACGAAAAATCCAGAGTGAGAGGATGCATAGGTGCTCGCTCTGAGAGTCGCTCTCGATCCTCCATGCTGGTTGAAGATGGGCTGGGTTGTTGAAATAAAGCTTATTATTTTATTTTATATTTAAAATAATAATAAATAGAATACATGAGTACAAGAACAAACTCCTGGCCGAAACATGTGTTGGTAACTAAAATTAAATCAATTTTATCCATTCAACATTTTCTTTCCTTTATTTATTTATCCTTTCAACATATCGGATTCATTTTCATTTTCAACTTACACACACACACACACACACACACACATATATATATATATATATAAAACTTTATAAAGAATTATGAATAATATATATATATATATATATATATATATATATATATATATATATATGTATATTTTTAATTTTAATCATAATTTTATAATCATCTATTTTATATATATATATATATATATATATATATATATATATATTAAAAATTTTTTTTTTTCTTCTTTAAATTTTTAAAAGCCTTTTGAGTTTCTGGTTGAAATAAATTATTACAGAATGACAGTTTGCAAGGTTTTTCTTTCTTTGAAAGTATATATATATATATATATAACTTTATAAAGAATTATAATATATATAACTTTTAAATTTATATATATATATATATATATATATATATGTATAATATATATATATATATATGTATATATATATATATTATATATATGTATATATATATATATATATATGTATAATTTAAATTATATATATATATATATATATATATGTATAACTTTTAATATATATATATATATATATATATGTATAACTTTTTAATTATATATATATATATATATATATATATATACATATATATATGTATGTATAACTTTTTAAATTATATATATATATGATAATGGATGCTATATTGCCGTTACTCAAGTTTCATCTCAGGCAGAAGAATAGTAAAAAGTCGTTAGGGAAACATTTGTATAGCATGATGTTTTTTTCACATGGTTTATTTATTATGTTTTTAGGTTTATACCTGCTCTAGCATTGAGCACTTTTTCTATGCATATACTTTCCTGCACCCCTTCATTATATATATATATATATATATAATATATATATATATATACATATATACATACATATAATATATATATAATAATAAATTAAGCTATCAGATCCAAGGTCCACATTAAACCACCTCTGCTTATCCCTGAGGATATGTGCTTGTTTTTTTGTTTCCCCCAAAGGGAAACTTAAAAATGAGTCTAAATTAACTGCTTTCTTTATGATATTTTAAATGTTTTTGTTTATTTTTTAATAGCTAATAATAATATTTTGTCATTTATTTTTATATTATTTGATTTGTTTTTCAGTACTAAACTTCATAACATTTTGAATATAAACAATATTAAATTACTGGTTATATTTTTGTGAGAACACAGAAAATAAAAGAAGTGTGTGTGTGTGTGTGTGTGTGTGTGTTTGCATTCATTTGTGTGTGCATGTGTTAGTGGGTGATAACATAGATGTGTGACATAGCTCTTCAGGGAGTGCAGCTAAAAATTTTAGAAGGAATAAAGACAAAAATTAAAGATTCAATAAATTTTAACTGGGCTCTTGAACCTTGGTATGGCAACTGGTCTAGGAGAAGGAAAACTCTGAATTCAGACTTATTAAGCTCTGCTTAAGTAATTGACCTTGTGTCACATCCTACTAATGCAGAGGCGTTGGGTGAATACATATACACAGCATATAATTCTTTGTGTGGGAAAAATCACTATCTCTAAAAATGAGTATAGAGAAAAATAAGACTTGCTTATTTCTTTCTCTCTCTTGATGTTTCTTTGTAGATTTACAATATATAGTCTTCTTATCATATATATATATATATATATAAGAGAGTTTCATAATTTGCTTGAAGCATTGTGTATGTATTGGTTAGGAGGTTGATTTAGAAGGCTATCACAATGCAGTTTGGAATAAATAAAAAATAATAATACGGTAACAATGGTGTTGTGTGTTGACCTGTATTTTTATTATTATTATTATTATTTATAATGAATTTATTATAATAAAAATACAGGTCAACACACAACACCATTGTTACCGTATTATTATTTTTTATTTATTCCAAACTGCATTGTGATAGCCTTCTAAATCAACCTCCTAACCAATATATATATATATATATTAAAATAAAGGAAATGAATCCGACGGTATAAGCATATATAAAAAAGATATGAAAACACCACAAAATGCTGTTAAAGTGAAAACATTTTATAACTTCGCTGATATTGAACAATATTTCGATTTTATGAAAATCGTCATCAGAGCTTGTTTATACTCCGTGTTGTTAAGAAGCGGAGACAAAAGTCATATGAGTTCAAAACAAAAACCTTGACGTTCGATACTATTGTATAACTTTTTTCTTTTTTGCAACGTCAAGGTTTTTGTTTTGAACTCATATGACTTTTATCTCCGCTCTTAACAACACGGAACATAAACAAGCTCTGAAGACGATTTTCCTAAAATCGAAATATTGTTCAATATCAGCGAAGTTATAAAATATTTTCACTTTAACAGCATTTTGTGGTGTTTTCATATCTTTTTTATATATACTCATATATATATATATATATATATATATATATATATATATATTTGCCAACCCCTCTGCACAAGCAGGGTATGACACAAGGTCAATTTCTTAAGAGGAGCTTAACAGGTTTGAATTCAGAGTTTTCCTTCTCCAAGACTTGTTACCTAGCTAAGGTTAAAGAGCTCATTCTGCCCTACTATTTGCCTACAGCTGGAGGGAGAGTAGTTGGATTAATACCTTTCCCAAGGGTATTAGTACTATGTGAAATGCAAACAGCCTTGTACAGGATTTGAACTTGGGTCGAAAAGTCCATATCCTGTGACTAGAATCATTACACCACACACCTCTAGTCTTCTTATCATATAAAATTAAAAATGCATACATATTGCATGTTTATATACATACTTTCCCTATGTGTTAGATGATTATCCAGTATGATGTTATGGTTGGTTGGTTGGTTTGGGTTTTACGGCATGTCAACCCCTTGGGTTATTTTATGCCGAATACTTTTTGGTAATTTGGTATTCAAAAATGTTTAATGCCCACAAAGTTTTTAAATAAATTCATTTTTAATGGATAATACAATTTTGTTTATAAACTCATGTTTTCTATTTAACCCATAGATGGGACTCTAACAGGTACTACCACTCCGGGTCAGAGTGGACCAGGGAGCAATGGTGATGAAGGGGTGCTCCACATTCCCCAAACCTCCAGAACTGGAACCTCACCATCAGATAGAGTTTAACGTCATTCCCAGGACATGTAGACCTGCAGCCACTGCCTTCTAGCACCCATATGATAAAAAAGGATTGGGGCTTGCCATAAGGGCAATAGGTTTGGGGCAATCATATAGGTGCTAGGGCTTGACATGGCCAGTCAATTGATCTGAGGGGGCCTCTCTGACCACCCATCTAGCCTAAGTAAGGTTCTAAGTGGAGTGTTGCATGTCATGGACTGATCATCCACCAAGACTCCGTCCTTAAGCATCACGGGTCGCCACCCACGGCCAACAGGTGGGCCCCATTGGGGGACTCTTACCCCTCTGCAGAGGTGCAGTCGGTGCATTCTAACGCCCCAGCCGACAGGGCAGATGATGTTATGATTTCATGTGGCCAATAGTCATAGTTTTGAAAACATAATTTATTGAAATGGTAGAGAGGTCTGCCAAGGTAATCTGTTGACAGGGAACACTATGTAAACAAAGATGTTTATATTTAAAATGAATGGATAACCATGACTCTCTCTCACTAACAGTCCACATTGGCCATCTCCCCTGACAGGTCTTCTGCACAGCATCCAGATTCAGCACAGGACTGATTGATGTAGAGTTTTACACGCTAGTCTACACTGGTGTACTCACGTGTAGGTGTCCATAGGAGAATGTCACTTATGGGTTATTTCCTATAAGTCCAACGTAAACAAAGGGGAACCACTCTTGACTGATAAATTATTTATTTATTTTCCCATTAAACTAATCCTAACCCTAACCCCGTCTTCTTTTTTCCAAGTAGATCAATAAATAAATAAATAAATAATTTATCAGTCAAGAATGGTTCCCCTTTGTTTATGTTGGACTTATAGGAAATAACCCACTTATGAGTTTGTCATTGTTTGTCCTGCATGTCTTGTTTGTCTTACTTGGATGGTTTGTATGATAGGAGGTAAGTGGCCATACAGCTGCTTTTTTGTGGGGTGCTGCTTCCAAGATTTGTTCAAGACAGCATGCAGTGTCCTTGTGTAGTTCCCATTTAGCTTTTTCTCTAAATATTTCTAAGAGTCCAAGTGGTACAGCCAGTAGGACTGACATGGCTACAGCTTGGAATAATTGTCACTTCGAATGAGAATAATGTTTGCCTCTCAAACCCTTTTTCATGGGCTGAAGAGAGGCAATCATTATTCCAGTGACGAGGAAGTGAAATCTGTAGTGAAGAACTGGCTCAAAGAACAGTCAACAGAATTTTACGGGACAGGGATACATGCTCTCATTTGAAGGTGAAACATTGCTTTTTGAGAGAAACGGTGGCTATGTGGAGGAGTAGGGATGTGATCCACAGAAGACCAGCTTCATTTTGATGTATGATACATGTTCCTGTGTTGGTAATTATACCTGTCCTAAATAAAATTTTTTTTTTATTCACCTATGTGGAGGAGTAGGGATGTGATCCACAGTGGACCAGCTTCATTTTGATGTATGATACATGTTCCCGTGTTGGCAATTATACCTGTCCTAAACAAAATGGCATTACCTTTTGACTCACCCTCGTATGATATCATAGGTTGTTATACAAACAGCTAGGAGTAGGGATGTGATCCACAGAGGACCAGCTTCATTTTGATGTATGATACATGTTCCTGTGTTTGTAATTACACCTGTCCTAAACAAAATGGCATTATTTTTTTTTTTTTGATTCACCTATGTGGAGGAGTAGGGATGTGATCCACAGAGGACCAGCTTCATTTTGATGCATGATACATGTTCCTGTGTTGGCAATTATACCTGTCCTAAACAAAATGGCATTACCTTTTGACTCACCCTCGTATGATATCATAGGTTGTTATACAAACAGCTAGTGATTAATATTGGCTGCAGTTACGGCATAAAAAAAGTCTGTTTTTAAAGCAGCAAATAACAGGGGAAAGGTCAGTATTTTACGAACAGTGTTAATAATTGTTTTAACTGTTGTAACAACAAGATTACAAAGGAACTGTACAAGTGTCGGGCGGATAAACATTGATTTTTCAATATGATTCTGTTATCAAATCAATTTCTTTTTCTTTAGAGAAAAAATATTTTGAAAATATAACTTTTCAAAAAAAAAAAAAAAAAAATAAATAAAAAAAATAAAAAAATTAAAATTAAAACAATTTAATTTGTGCTGTGAGAAGGGAAAATATAGTAGCCAAGTCAGCACAAAGTGAACTTTTTTTTTTTCTTTAGAAAAAAAAAAAAGTCTTGTGAGTTTTAAATTTCTTTAGTTTGATATAATCTGATTAGTTCAAAATGCTTAAAAATGAAAATGGAAAAGACACTTCATGCAAAAAATTGACTCTCTTTCTCTCCTATCAGCCATCACTATTGGAAAGTCCTCTAGATGGCATCATGTGTCCATTTTCTTTGACAATAACTATATACACATCCAGATGAATTACAGAAACTCATCACCAGGGCATGCCAACTGCACAGATTCCTTTGAATCTCTCTAACTCTCTCTCACCATCTATCCCTATCAGCCATCTCTCTTGGAAAGTCCTCTAAATGGCATCATGTGTCCATTTTCTTTGATAATAACTATATACACATCCAGATAAATTAAATTAATTAAAAAACTTGACCCTCTCTCTCTCTCTCTCTCTCTCTCTCTCTCTCTCTCTCTTCATCCCTATCAGACATCACTCTTGACAAGTCCTCTAGATGGCATCAAGTGTCCATTTTCTTTGACAATAACTATGAATTACATTTCATACAAAAACTTGACTCTCTCTCCCTTCATCCCTATCAGACATCACTCTTCGAAAGTCCTCTAGATGGCATCAAGTGTCCATTTTCTTTGACAATAACTATATACACATCCAGATGAATTACATTTCATACAAAAACTTGACTCTCTCTCCATTCATCCCTATCAGACATCACTCTTCGAAAGTCCTCTAGATGGCATCAAGTGTCCATTTTCTTTGACAATAACTATATACACATCCAGATGAATTACATTTCATACAAAAAACTTGACTCTCTCTCCATTCATCCCTATCAGACATCACTCTTCGAAAGTCCTCTAGATGGCATCAAGTGTCCATTTTCTTTGACAATAACTATATACACATCCAGATGAATTACATTTCATACAAAAACTTGACTCTCTCTCCATTCATCCCTATCAGACATCACTCTTCGAAAGTCCTCTAGATGGCATCAAGTGTCCATTTTCTTTGACAATAACTATATACACATCCAGATGAATTACATTTCATACAAAAACTTGACTCTCTCTCCATTCATCCCTATCAGACATCACTCTTCGAAAGTCCTCTAGATGGCATCAAGTGTCCATTTTCTTTGACAATAACTATATACACATCCAGATGAATTACATTTCATACAAAAACTTGACTCTCTCTCCATTCATCCCTATCAGACATCACTCTTCGAAAGTCCTCTAGATGGCATCAAGTGTCCATTTTCTTTGACAATAACTATATACACATCCAGATGAATTACATTTCATACAAAAACTTGACTCTCTCTCCATTCATCCCTATCAGACATCACTCTTCGAAAGTCCTCTAGATGGCATCAAGTGTCCATTTTCTTTGACAATAACTATATACACATCCAGATGAATTACATTTCATGCAAAAACTCGACTCTCTCTCTCTCTCTCTCTCTCTCCCTTCATCCTTATCAGTCATCACTTTTGACAAGTCCTCTAGATGGCATCAAGTGTCCATTTTCTTTGACAATAACTATGAATTACATTTCATGCAAAAACTTGACTCTCTCTCTCTCTCCCTTCATCCCTATCAGACATCACTCTAGTCAAGTCCTCTAGATGGCATCCAGTGTCCGTTTTCTTTGCTAATAACAACCCACACATCCAGATGAATTACAGAAACTCGTCATCAAGGCATGCCGACTGCACAGATTCCTTTGAATCTCTCTCTCACTCTCACACCATCTATCCCTATCAGCCATCACTCTTGGAAAGTCCTCTAAATGGCATCGAGTGTCCGTTTTCTTTGACAATAACTACATACACATTCAGATGAATTACAGAAAATCATCATCATCATCATCAAGGCTTGCCAACAGCACAGATTCCTTTCTGTAACTCTCACTCTCATCATCCATCCCTATTAGCCTTCACTCTTGAAGAATCCTCTAAATTGTGTTCTAAAGTCTCTCCAGATTATGGTATCATGGATATAATTCAATAGAGTGGTTTCCACTTATCTCAGAGAGTTTATTAACCAAACCACTTGTCTAAAGATTTATGATAATTGATCTTATCATATGTGTATGAATTTACCTAACCCCTCCACCATGAGTAGGATGTAACACAAAGTCATTTTTTAATTTACTGGTTTGAATTCAGAGTTTTCTTTCTCCTAGACGGATTACCTTACAAAGGCTAAAAAACCCAGCCTGCTTTAATATTTACCCATAGCTGGGGGGAGAATATTGCTATGCATATATTTCCCTAGTGTATCAGAACAATGTGAAATGCGTCCAGGATTTGAACTCAGGTTTTGTTTGTTTTTGTTTAAAAAAAAAATGTTTCCTGAAGATCTTAGTTTGCATGCCTGATATTTTGTTTTTATCATTCTATTCTATTTGTTTTATATTTAAAATAGGGCAGGTTTAGCTAAGTCAGTAGAGTGTCCGGCTGGGAACCTCAGGGTCAGTCGGTCAATACTGGCCCTTGCCAACTCAGTATATGAGTAGCACAGGGATATGTGAAGTAAAGTGAGGACCTGATAGTTGGTGTGGCGCTCCATCTCAGATGCCAAAACAATCTCCTTGGTCTAGTGCTAGTGAAAAGGGGATAGACTCCCTCGTTGTCTGGCTGATACTGACTTTAAGCCACCCGGACGACTTTTTTCTTATATCTAAAATAAATTTTAAATAGAATATTCCATACATATTGAATGAAATTGATTTTCATAATGTTATATTTCAGATATATTAAATTTTTCATTATATTGAATGAAATTTTAAATAGAATATTCCATACATATTGAATGAAATTTGATCAAAACACATGTTTACAAAATAACACCAATAAATTTAATCCAAATTAAAATACATATATTTCTCTTCCAATCAACACACACACACACACACACACACACACACACATATAAGATGTGCACCTCATGTAGTGTAGTAGTTAGCCAGCTAGATTAGCAGACCATTGTTAGTGAGTTTGATTCTCACTGGGTGCCCCATGCTTCTGGCCTTGTGATGCATCTAAACTACGCTTAGTAAATAACTATATATATAAGACTAGCATTGGAAGAAATGAAGAGAAAAAAAAAACAAAACACAACTGGTTAGAATTATAGATGGAGACTTTATTGACAAAACTATTACTCTGGATGCCAGAGTCCAGACGCCAAGAACTTTTTATTCATTTATTTATTTGATTTAAATTGATTTAATTTATTTTATTTTATTTATAAAAGGGTTTTGTAATTTGCTTGAAGCATTGCGTATATATTGGTTTGTTGGTTGGTTTTGAAGGCTGTCACAATGCGAGTGTAAAGAAAAAAGAAGGTAACTATGATGTTTTTTGTTAACCTGTCATTTATTTCTCAATATTTCGGGAAGACACAAGGCAGAACGAATGTAGCAGCCGCTAAGACAACTTCAGTTCCAGTATTCTTCTGAGGATAGGAATCTCTTCCCGAAATATTGAGAAATAAATGACAGGTTAACAAAAAACATCATAGTTACCTTCTTTTTTCTTTACACTCGCATTGTGACAGCCTTCAAAACCAACCAACAAACCATTATTTTATTTAATTTAATTTACTTTTATTAATCCCCACAACATCATTCAATAAAGTGATGCTAACAAAGATAAAATTATCTACTCTATATTTTTTATATATTATTTATTATTATAAGTATAGATAAAAGGATATGAAAACACACAATGCTGTTAAAATGAAAATATTTCATATCATATTCATAGCTAATATTGAACAATATTTCGATTTATTAAAATCATCTTCAGAGCTTGTTTTTGATCCGGACTCATATATATATATATATATATATATATATATATATATATATATGTATAAGTTAAGAGTAAGGAAATGAATCCGATGGTATAAGTATAGATAAAAGGATATGAAAACACACAATGCTGTTAAAATGAAAATATTCTATATCATATTCATAGCTAATATTGAACAATATTTCGATTTATATAAATCATCTTCAGAACTTGTTTTTTTTTTTAATTCCAGACTCATCGAGAGAGAAGCTGAAAATAATTTGAATTCAAAACGAAAACATTGATGTTCCAAAAAGCGTACAAGTCATGCGATCGTTTTTTTTATTATTATAAGTAAAAGTAATAAACTTGGTTTTTTATTTTGAAATAAAATGTTTTGGTCGAATGAGAAAATAGAAGTGAAAAAAAAAAAAATGGAAGGCAAAGAAAAAAAAAAATGAAAAAAAGAGAAAAAAAAAAAGAAAAAAAAAAGGGGCAAATACTCTAAAAAAAAAAAAAAAAAAAAAAAAAAAAAAAAAAAAGTAAAAAATCATTTTTATTTCTCCTCACTTGACATGACAGAAGCCTTTAACAGCTGCACTAATATCAAAAGCTAATTATTTGTTTATTTATCTTATTTTTTCTATCATTGACTAAGAGGTTTTGTGGTTGTAGTTCTTTAAAGTCATAGAAGGCAAAACAAATTATTTAGAAAGTGAAACAAATGAAAAACGAAATCAGAACACATTAAAAAAAAACCAAACAAACACCAAAAAACTAAACTGCTTCTTTTATTTTCTTTTAGATTTAAGAAATACTTTAGATCTGACCTTTCCTATAACTGTGGTGACAAAGTGAATTTCCATAGAAATGTCGAACACTCAGTGAGGAATGAACATACCAGTTGTTAAGAATAACTCTGAGCCATGTGTGGGTTAAAGTGTGTTTATTATTACCCCATATCTTTCGTGAACTGCAAAATTATTTGACTTGAAATTGCAGTGAATAAATGTTACGATTCATCTAGCCATTCTAGGGTTGTAGTTGAAAGCAGCTTTATAGTGGAGATCCGGTTATTTCCTATAAATCCAACCTAAAAAAGGGGAACCACTCTGAATGAATTTTACCTGTTAATTAATCTACCCATTATTTTCCCATTAAACTAACCCTAAACCCCAACCCTAACCTTAACCCCATCTTCTTTTTTCCTAGTAGATCAATAAATAAATAATGTATCAGTCAATCAGAGTGGTTCCCTTCTTTTTAGGTTGGAGTTATAGGAAATAACCAGAGATCCCTTGTGGCATAAAGTTTGATCCTTTTCACAAAGTAGAAAGATGTAGTATCAGTTTTAATCCTTGTCCGCTGATCCATCCTGAGTTGTATCAGAGTTTATCCTGTCTTGAAGTAGAGAGTTGTATAATCATCAGTTTATCCCGTCTTGAAGTAGAGAGTTGTATAAATCCTTGTTTGTTGGTCTGCCCTTCCAGCGAGCAATTTATGACAATTTATCAATGCCTTTAAATAGTAAATTAAATACATGTTTGGGCGTTTTTGATTGGCCAATTCAGCCATTGCTGTTTTGGAACAGTTTATAAATATAAGTCGTGATCTTCAACACACTTTATACCCTAAAATACCTCATGTGGTGTAATGGTTAGCAAGCTAGATTTGCAGTCCACTGTTAGTGAGTTCGATTCTCACTGGGCGCCTCGTACTTCTGGCTTTGTGCCACATCTAAGCTTAGCTTAGAAAATATCTACACCCTAAAATAAAAGTAAAAAAGTCGTTGGGGTGGCCTAAAGTCTGTATCAACCAGACAGTGAGGAAGTCTATCCCCTTTACACTAGTGCTAGACCAAGGAGATTGTTTTGGCGACGGAGCTAAATCGGCCTTACTTACCAACAATATATTTCTTATTGGCTATTTAACTCTTGAAATTTTTGTTGATTATGATTAGGTGTACATGCATGCTCTTGGTGTAACCATGTTTCTTTGAGGATCTGTGTTACACCTCAAAGATATGTGGTTCAAAGTTAACTGACCTGAAAAAATGTAAAAGTTTTTAAATAGAATAACTGGTGCATTATATCTTTTATTCATTAATATATCAACATTAAAAATTTCATTAAATTCGGTTAATTCCCTGATTTTTGGAATTTTTTTCTTTCGCCGGGGTGACATACAATGGTAGAATTTAGGTCCTTTAAGTTCGATTTAACCCAAAGTGAAATGCAAACAGCCTTGTCCAGGATTTCAAACACAGATTGCCAATTCTATTTCCCATGACGATAACCATTACGCAAAAATGCACCTATTCTTCAGAGCAAGACATTTTGAGTTTTTAGAGCTAAAATTGCGGATCCGAAATGACTGCTTTTTATTTTATTTTATTTTTTTTAACTATATCATTATTATCTAATAACATCTAGCACACTATTATTATCTTGTATGAGGTTACTGGTTTCTTCTAGACTAAGCTAATCTCGAAAAAAAAAAAAAAAATAGAAACTTGATAAATACACAGATGCTTTAAAAAAGAATATTTAAAATTTTTTTAAAACACTTAATATATAAAATCTTGATTGTACACTATTTTTTACAATTTCATTTCATCCCCGTCAGCCCAAATCCTATGCCAAATTCATCATGTCATGCTGACAGCAAGGATTCACATGACTCTCTCTTGCCACCCATCCCTATCTGTCATCACTTCTGGCAAGTACTCCTCGTGACATCCAGTATCTGCTCAGAGCTGATAAATGAAAGTCTCATCTGGTCAGCCCACTCTGTTGTGTCTGACCAGAGAATGTTATTTATAAGTTTGTCCTTACTTCTCCAGCAGTGTCCAGCATATTTTGTTCATCTTACTTGGATGATTTGTGTCATAGGAAGTAAGTGGCTGTACAGTTGCTTTCTTTGTGGGGTGCTGCTTCCAGGATTTGTTCAGGACAGCATGCAGCATCTTTGTATAGTATCCATCTAGATCTTTTCTCAATCATTTCAATAAACTCCAAATGGTGCAGTCATACAGTAGCACTGATATGGCTACAGTTTGGAAGAATTCTTGCTTCATCATATCAGAGAGATCAGATTTCCATATGATTGATAATCTGTCTATAGCAGTCCATGTCTTTCCTAAGCATATATTGACATCACTTTCTGTGGATGAGATATTACTACCTAAGTTTGTGAAATGGTCTACTAATTTCAGAGGCTTGTCATCCAGTGTGGAGATGTCTCCATCTTGTTTAAAACACCTGACCTCAGTTTTAGCAGAGTTCACATAGAGGCTAATGTCTCTTGCTGCCTTCACTAGGCTATGCAGTGTTGATTTGGGTTGTGCAGGTGTATTTACAAGAAGCACTTGATCATCTGTGTAGTCAGCATCTATAATAATAGTTTTATCACTGGCTTCTTGCCTTTTTCCTTCATTAGATCTAATGATGTTAGTAATATTTAAATAGTAATTTTATTGTTCGTTTATTATTCATTGTCAATGATGTTTACATCATTTTAAAGTTTGAAGATATATCTATTTTTCTACATAATCACCGTTTCAGTCAATGCCTTTTTGTACATGGTGTGGTAGATTTTGTATGACCATGTTAC
This sequence comes from Doryteuthis pealeii, assembly GCA_023376005.1. Classification (NCBI taxonomy): domain Eukaryota; kingdom Metazoa; phylum Mollusca; class Cephalopoda; order Myopsida; family Loliginidae; genus Doryteuthis; species Doryteuthis pealeii. Next base: position 104,701,823 of record CM042142.1, on the reverse strand, counting down.
TGAACCTCGTCATCATTGCAAACTCCCTATATCACTTGCGGACATTTTTGGCATCCATGCATGACTTGCCCTACACTTTGGTTAGTTGGTGATAAATTTCAATTGGTTTAATGCCTTTAGTATTCTCAAACCAAATAACTGTGTGACCTTCACACTTAGGGGTCAATGAGAAATGACTGCCAAGTGTAATATATTGCCCAGTCGACAAGTTGGCACCCCAAGGAACTAGGTGCAGATGACTCATGCAGGAAATGCATGTGTGTCAAACATTGGCCTGAAAACAAAAACAGAAACTATTTAATTGCTTGGAAAATGTCTGACTTTGGCATAGAATAACCCAACAAGGGTTACATGCCATAAAACCAACCATCCATCCAATCTTTTATTTGTTTTGTTTTGTTTTACGGCATATCAACCACAGTGGGTTATTTAATGTCGATAAAGTTTTGAAATAAATCAATTCTTAATGGATAATACATTTTTTTATAAATACATTTTTCTATTTAACCCATAGATGGGACCCTAACAGGTACTACCAATCCGGGTCAGAGTCGACCAGGGAGCAATGGTGATGAAAGGGTGCTCCACATTCCCCAGACCTCCAGAACTGGAACCTCACCATCAGATAGAGTTTAATGTCATTCCCAGGACATGTAGACCCTCAGCCACCGCCTTCTAGCACCCATATGATAAAGAGAGGTTGGGGCTTGCCATAAGGGCAATAGGGTTGGGGCAATCATATAGGTGCTAGGGCTTGACGTGACCAGCCGATTGATCGGAGAGGGCCTCTCCGACTGCCCGTCTAGCCCAAGATAGGGCCAAAGTGGAGTATTGCAAGTCATGAACTGCTCATCCACCTGGGTTCTATCCTTAAGCATCACGGGTCGCCACCCACGGCCAACAGGTGGCCCCATTGGGGGAGTCTTACCCCTCTGCAGAGGTGCAGTCGGTGCATTCTAACGCCCCAGCCGACAGGGCGGCCAATCTTTTAATTATTCCATACTAGCAGTGATGCTCTGCATTGCCCGTGATTTAAAAAGTTAAAAATAAATCTCTTATCTACATATATATATAGAGAAAAAGAATCTTTATTAATCTATATATAAGCCAATAGCAGCACAAACAGTTTCCCTCGAGTCCCCACCGTTTTGAACTTTATGCTCAAATTAATGGAAGTCAAAACTTCAAAGGACATAGGATTGTTTTCTAGCCATTTATTTTATTTATTGTTTAACTTCAGATTCCCACCCTACTGCATCTGATTTTAACAAATTCTAAACCTACAGCTGCCCAATTCAAATGAGACCCCCAGACACCTGTGCCACACAATGTCGGCTCTAAAAATAACATGTAAAAAAAAAAAAGGGCACTAAAATATTTCTAATCTCAGTCCCAACCCCCAGTCAGAAGATCAGGGTAGAATGGGGGGAGCAGCGGGCTGAGTCTATGTGAGAAGACAGACATTTTCTTCTCTAGTTTATTCTCAGGGTAAAAAAAAAAAAAAAAAAAAAAAAAAAAAAAAAAGAAGAAAAAAATCCTAACAGTGAAATTTGATGCCAATCTTAGTTTAAAATGGTCCCTACTGCCCCTGCCCCTGTCCCTACCCATACTACAGTCTTCTTGATAGTACCAGCCTCATCTCTCACCCAAATGAGAATAAATTCTGCCCCATATAATCTAATGCTACCAGTGCAAATAAAAAAGTTCTCTGCTTTCTTAAAAAAAAAAAAAAAAAAAATGCAGCAGCCCCGTCACCACTAGAAAGAATATTACATTTCTAATAACATTTTGTTGTCCTGGATTCCTGCCCTTATTTACGCTATGTTTTTCCTTGACGGTGTCAGTCGTAAATCTGGCCAAACTTAGATATTTACTGTGCCTTGTTTCTCACAATGGAGATATTTTAAAATGCATATCCTCCATATCAACCCGTCCAAGCTACGTAGTTAAAAAAAAAAAAAAAAAATGGGGGGGGTGCACTATGCCATCGTCTTTAGCAGACGGAAGGATGCCAATCATTTTATAACCCACCCACCCAGATAAAATAATTCTTTTTTCAATTGAATTAGTACAAATTTCAATAGAATTTTTACAAAACACAAATTTCAAAACAATTTTTACACCATGCACTCTGTCTCTTTTGATTTTACCCTCCCCCCTCCCCCAATAAAACACAAATAAGAACTCAGAAAATTTTTTTTTTCAATTGAATTTGTACAATATAATCTTACAAAACACAAACTCTAAACCTGTGCAATGTAAAACATAGCGTAAATAAGGGCAGGAATCCAGGACAACAGAATGTTAACTGAACCATTTTAAGAATTTCTAAGTGATTTATTTTAGTAAAAAAAAAAACATGAATTCTGAATTCTGCTGAAAAAATGTCATAATATTGTTCTTTGAAAACTTTTACTTGCTTTTTTAAATGAATTGCCAAGAAAAAATATATTTTTTCTTCAAAGAAACTTTCTGATATAATTATTCAGACTCTTATCTTTATAGAAAAAAAAAAATCATTATTCATTTTTTCAGATTTCATAGAATAAACTAGGAGAGACCTCGTAAAAAATATTTCCCAAATATATTTTAGGAAAAGACTCTTATCTTTATAGAAAAAAAAAAATCATTATTCATTTTTTCAGATTTCATAGAATAAACTAGGAGAGACCTCGTAAAAAATATTTCCCAAATATATTTTAGGAAAAACCTATTTTAAACATAATTTCACCAACAGGTGAATAAGTATCAAAATTTTTGTGAAAATTTGACCCTTAATTGATTTTTCATAGAACTTTTTACAAAGCCTGTAGTCATAACTTGTTTTTGGCTACGTTACATTTCAATTGATTTAATGGTGTGAAAATGTAAACATTGTTTTTGTTCATAAATTTTCATTATTTCCATTAGCTGAAAAATTAAAAAATAAATCATCAGGAGTTTTTTTTTTTTAATGTTTCTTCTTTTGAATGGTCCAAAACTTTTGAAGATAATATTAACCTTTATTCAAGTTTTATTGTGTTAAATATTGGGGGGGGGGGACAATGGTATCAATATTACATGTCAGATTGGATGTCCCTACAGAACTAATATTGCTTATATGAACAAGTTGACATCAATAGAAATTTAAGTGACTAGAGAAGCCAAGATGTTTTTAATAGGCAGTTGAATTGTCCACCATTAGAATGGCAGTCACTCTTATAACTTATAATTTGAATAAAACAATCACTGTAATGCTAAGTAAGTATTCACAAACCTTCTCTGCATGAGTAGGATGTGACACAAGGTAAAGTTTTAAGCGGAGTTTAACAAGTTTGAATTCAGAGTTTTCCTTCTCCCTACCAATTGTCATACCAAGGTTAAAGAGCCCATTCTTCCCTACTATTTACCCATAGCTAGAGAGAGAATAGTTGGATGTATATCTTTTCTAAGGGTATCAGTGATTTTAACTAGTATCACCTTGTCCCATTTACTATGATAATAAACATTACACCACAGATTCCTCCAATACAAACATTTTGATGGATGTTCTGAATTTTACAATCAGTGGAGTAAAATATCTTGAAGTTGTCAATTAGATACATTTACAGACATTATATATACTAGCAAATATATGCACCCTCCGGGTGCAAGTATTTAAGTTTTAATGTAATAAAATATTCTATTAAATTAGAAAGGCTAATGGAACTAAATAAGAATACAGATAAAAAGATTTGAAACAGAGGGAGTATAATAAAAGATTTGAAACAGAGGGAGTATAATAAAAAATGGAACAATTGAAACTTACTCTTCCATCACTCTCGTCTTTCATTGTTATTTTTTCTAATTTAAGTATTTAGTTATAAGAGGAAGTAAAGAATAAAATGACAGTTATTTTATCTTGTTAATGGATTTCATTTAAGATTCATTGAAGAGATTTTTGCTTATATTCATTAAAATAAAACCAAACAGTTAGAAATCAATAATACTAAACACATATTTATTAAATTCGATTTTTTAATATTAATATGCAAATTAGCCTTCCCGTTCACACTGTAAACCGCTATTTTGTTGTATATATAAATATAATTGCATGTTATCAGTACGTAGACATAGTTAACAGTATTAATAATGTCAGAAAATTTTATTAATAATTGAGATTTAGATAAAAATAAAATCATGGAGAATGTGATGTAAATTACTAAGGGAATTGTGACTTGAGTAGGAATATAGTTTCGGTTACAGACAGAAAAACACACAATCTCCATTATAATAAGACTAGCAAATATATGCACCCTCTGGGTGCAAGTATTTAAGTTTTAATATAATAAAATATCATGTTAAATTAGAAAGGCTAATGAAACTGAATAAGAATTCAGATAAAGATATTTGGAACAGAGGGGGTATAAGGGGAAAATAGAACAACTTTGAAACTAACTCTTCAATCATTTTCCATTACTCCCGTCTTTCAGTGTTAAATTTTCCTAATTTAACTATCTAGTTAAAATAGGAAGTAAAGAATAATATTACAGTTATTTCTTCTTGTTAATGGATTTCTTTTAAGATTTATTCCCGAGATTTTTGCTCATATTCAATAAGATAAAACCAAACAATTAGAAATCAATAATACTAAGCATATATTTATTAAAATCAAATTTTTAAGATCAATATGCAAATTAGCCTTCCCATTCATACTGTAAACCGCTATTTTGTTGTATATATAGATACAATTGCATGTTATTAGAATGTAGATATTGTTAACAGTCTTAATGATGTAAAACAATTTTACTAATAATTGAGGTTTAAATAAAAAAATAAAATCACGGAGAATGTGGTGTAAATAACAAAGGGAATTGTGACTTGTATAGTAATATAGTTTCGGTTACAGACAGACAAACCCACAATCTCCATTATAATAAGATATATATATATATATATATATATATATATATGAAGAAAAAATTATAATATAATTTCCCAGGTTAAGAGATAGGCAATTAAATTCGGACAAAGAAGACAACAACAACAATTGAAGATAAAAAACATATGAAAAAACTTGATGGCGTTTGCAACCAGACGTATCTGCTGATTCTTTGGAAGGTATATATATTTACCAACCCCTCCGCACGAGCAGGATGCGACACAAGGTCAATTTCTAAAGCGGAGTTCAACAGGTTTGAATTCAGAGTTTTTCCTTCTCCCAGACCGGTTACCTAACCAAGGTTAAAGAGCCCAATCTGCCCTACTATTTACCCATAGCTAGAGGGAGAGTAGAATTCATACCTTTCCCAAGGGTATTAGCGCTAAGTGAAATGCAATTACCACGTCCAGGATTTGAACTCGGGCCGACGAGTCCATTTCCCATGACTTTAACCATTACACCACATGCTTCCTACCTTTCTTTGGAAGGTATAGGGAGCGACTGGATTAGACGTCTCGCTGGTATCTGCTCAACACTATAAGTGACTTAGTCATGGAATTCAATTTAAGCACCAATATTGTATATTGGTGATTTTGGCCCCTGGTGCCAAGGACAAATAATTAACCCTAATTTTTCCAATAGTCTAATGATGGACGATTGTCGTATATATAGTCTGTGGCCAATTAACTTTCTTCTTCTACTAACTGAAACAGTCCATGGGAGATAACTCATAATCCACACTGTGGCTCTTTTTTTTTTTTTTTAAAGTTGGGATGTATCAAGTACCTCTAACAATTTTAGTGTAGATGCTCCTCTTATGGTCAGGAAATCTGCCCAAAATACCACAATTTCCCCCTCTGATACCATTTCCCTCAATCTTGCCATGTCAACTCTCAATCTTCTATCACTAACAATATTTGTAGTACCTAAAGCACGAGATAATGATACATTGTCTGTATAGCATCGTACTGGTGGTAGTACAGCCATATCAACAATTTCTTGCACCAAAGAAGAAATGAAGAATCCTGCATCTGCTGCCTCACTTAATGCCAAAGTTTCAGATGCTAATGGACTTTTTGTAACTCTGTCCAACTTTTTAGATTGCCAGCTAATAAGTGCCACCTTCTTGTTCGCACCTTCAATAAAAACAACAATAAGGTTTGTTTTTTGTTGGGCATTTTCTGTTGGGATAGGCAAGGGTAATCTAAACTTCAGTAAGTACACTGATGAAACCCAGCTCCAAACCCTATGGAATGCAGGTAGATATTTATAACATTACTAAAAAATTGTTGGTTGGTTGGGTTTTACTGCATGTCAAACCCATTTGGGTTATTTTATGCCAAAGACATTTTGGTTGATTCATTCTTTATGGTTACTCTGTTATCAATTGGCTGGTCACGTCAAGCCCTAGCACCTATTTGATTTTCCCAACCCTATTGCCCTTATGGCAAGCCCCAACCCCTTTTTATCATATGGGTGCTAGAAGGCGGTGGCTGTGGGTCTACATGTCCTGGGAATGATGTTAAACTCTTTCTGATGGTGAGGTTCCAGTTTCCGACCTAATGTCGGTATCAGCCAGACAGCGAGGGAGTCTATCCCCTTTTCACTAATGCTAGACCAAGGAGATTATTTTGGCATATGAGGTGGAGCGCCACGCCTACCATCAGCTCATCACTTTACCGCACAGATCCCAGTGCTACTCATACGCTGAGTTGGCGAAGGCCGGTATCGAAGTAGGAACCTTTTGTTTCCTAGCCGAACGCTCTACCGACTGAGCTATACCGGAATTACCTTTTTTTTGTCAAAACCAGTTTTGTAAATTATCCACACTATATACGATGTAAACCTTTATTTCGTAGAGATATATAACATGCACTACAGAATTTGAAATTGTTATGTATTAGAAATACATTAACGAGAAGATTGTGAGTGGTTGTAATAATAGTTTATTATTACAATAAATACAAATAACAAAAATGGCTCCTGGCCGGCAAGGTAAAAAGTCTCTGAGCATAAAAGAGGATTTGGTAAAGATTACTTATCTTCTGGAGAATGTAGCACGTGTGTTTACATCCGAGAATACAAAACAACGTTTGTGGTTGGAGATAAATTCGCATCACATACTGAGCTAATCTTCATTGTTCTTTTATACGTACTCATTTGCATACATGAGGGATTATCCAGTTACTTCCCTTTACAACAGAAATGCATTTATAACATTGGCTGTTTTGAGGGTTGTCTAACTCAGACTTTAATAGAGACATCATTAATAAATTCAAGGCTAATTAAGATTAAATGAGATTATGGTCAAGTCCTGGTTCCCACTAAATCACAGAAGTTAAACTGCGATGAGCCAGTTCAATACTTAATTAGGTGATCACTTAAGCAACAGCAGGTACTATAAGTAATTCGAGTCCATTGTTTATCAAAAAATGAATTGATTTGGCATTAAATAAGGGTTGATATTCAATAAAACAAAATAATCAAGATTACATGATTATTATTCATCAATCATTGGGAAAATAACATAAATAACTAAGGGAACTGAGGTGTTGGTTGGTTGGTTGGATTTTTATGGCATGTCAACCCTTGTTGGGTTATTTCATGTCGAAGACATTTTGTTTTATTCATTCTTGATGGGTATTGAAAAAATTTATTGAAAAAAATAAAAATAGATTTAGTCGTAAAATTTGTAAAAATTTAATAACTAATTTTCCTGTTTCAAAACTGATTCATAGGGGATTCTGATGGTGAAGTGGCTAATGTGCCGGACTGCGATATTGTAGTAAGTGAGTTCAAACTCCAGTCATGCTATTATATTCACTTTTGGACTAATATCATTGGGAAAGGTATGAAACACCTCATCACCCCCAGCTATGAGTGAAATAGTATCCTAACTGTTCTTCTACATGAATGGCTTTGGCATTAAATAACCCATTAAGGTTAATATGCTATTAAACAAAGAAACCAAACCAAACCAAACCAAAATTGATTGACTGATTAATTTTAATGGCATGTCAACTTTTCTAGGGTTATTTTATCTTTTGTGTTTAAGGAATAGTGTTCATTGTACATTCTTTTTTTGTGTAGTTATTTCGCAAGAGGATTTTTTGCACACAGTCCTATTGAATAAAAAATAATTTGAAAATCCTTTTATTATTGGAAACTTTAAATCTTTTCGGAAAGGAGAATGTGGTATTCTAAACACTCATATCCTTCTTCTAGCTCTGGAGTCGGCAACCCCCAGCCGGCGGGTCACATCTGGCCCTCGAGTGGTTTTCGTCCAGTGCACCAACTTAACAGCTGGGCTCTGACTATCCAATTAGTATCAAATAGAAATACAGTAGTTCGATTCAGTTTAACCCATTAAAGACCAGAGGCAAAGATTTTCAATTTTTATTTTTTTAAAGTTGTCGGGAGGCCTAAAGTCAGTATTAGCCAATCAGCGAGGGAGTTTATCCCTTTTTCACTAGTGCTAGACCAAGGAGATTGTTTTTGCGTCTGAGGTGTAGCACCACACTTACCATCAGCTCCTTACTTTACTGCACAGACACCTGTGCTACTCATACGCTGAGTTGGCGAGGGCCGGGATAGAACTAGGAACCTTGTGGTTTCTAGCCAAACGCTCTACTGACTGAGCAAACCCGGCCGGACAGAGTGGTTTGAGTCCGAGAAAATTTATTTATATTATATTTAATACCATGGCCCTTAACTGAGACACTGCATAGCCAATTGGCCCCCTCTCTTGAAAAGGTTGTCAACCCCTGTTCTAGCATGTATTCTTAAACTTATCTCCCTTTTGTCTTCCTACCAATAACCTCCCTTGATTGTCACTCTCCTGGGTAGAAAAATGTAGCCATATTCATTATTAAAGCCTTTGACTAGGTCCTGGGCTGGTTTAGTTCAGTCGGTAGAGCATCTGCTAAGGAAACCACAAGGTTCTGGATTTGATACCAGCCCTCACTAACTCAGCACATAAGTAGCACAGTTGGATTTGTATGGTAAAATGGAGAGCTGATGGCAAGTGTGGCACTCCATCTCAGACACAAAAACAATCTCCCCGGTTTAGTGCTAGTGAAAGGGGAACTGATGCCCTCACTATCCGACTGATACTGACAATAGGCTACTCTACTGACTTCACTTCACATGGTATCACATGTTTCATTTTTTTTAATTCATTGGTAGTAATTTAGTGTTAACTAGTGCTCAGTCAAAATGTTCTTGTTTAAAATTTGAATAAGAATAACAAGTTAGAAAAATTAGGAAATTTCTTAATTTATAAATTAAAAAAAAAAAGCTAAAATGGAAACTGATGAATTTCATTTTTCTACTAAAAGGATTTCATCTATGATATCTTAAAAAATATCCTTCAGCAAGATTGAATGATTAAACCAGCAAACAAATCCATGAAAAAATTCCATTACTAAACAGAAATCTCCTCATTAATAACAATAATAATAATAATAATAATAATAATAATAATAAAAACAAACAAACAAAAGAAAAAAAAAATTCAGTACAAAATTGAAATGAGGTGGAAAATTTTTAATCAAGCTTGAAATTTGAAGTATCAAGATTGAAAAACTCCAAATAAAAAAATTTACAAAAAAAATGATTTACCGACAAAATTTAAACCTTAAAAAATAAGGAATAATCAATCAATTATATTTGTTATTACAAAAAAAAAAAAAAAAAAAAAAAAAAAAAAATGTCCCGCTAGCATATTTTTTTTTCTGCAATGATTTTTCTACTTTCTCTAAATTTTAGTTTTACAATTATATGATTGATTATTATAGATTGAAATTATAGTTGAAATGGTAGAAAAAAAAAAAAAAAAAAAGAAAAAAGAAAGAAAGAAAGAAGGAAAGAAAGAAAGAAATTCTGTTCTGGAAGGACTTCACCCACAAAGAGGCATTTAGTGCACAGGAAAAATGTTCAAATATTTATCAATATTATTGTACATGGTAGCTCAAAGCAAGCACAAACGTGTCTGGCTGGCAAAATGAGTTGTGGTTCGAAGTCAGGTTACCTTGATGGCATGTATGCAAATTTCGATGGCAGCAATGTGCACGAGTGACCCGGATGTGAGATCCTGGTCAGGGCAGTTAATGGTTACTTAAGACCTGCCTTCCCACACTAAGACAGTTGCATTCTGATTTTGCTGACGAAAACACTGATGTGCAACAAAGAAGAGATGATTAAAAGCAGTAGATGAGCATGTACGGAGGACTGCTAGAAGATTGTTGCAGAAGACATAGTTTGTAATCGAACTTGGGGGTGGAAGAAAGAAATTGGATGAATCAATTTCACAACCTAGAATTTTACTTAAAGTGAGGTATTTACTCGGTGTTGGATTATTTGTGGTATATGCTACAATACACCACTTAAATTTATAGACTAAGCAAGGTCATGTGGTTTAAACCTCAGCCAATCAACAGCCCAAATGTGTGGCTGGTTGACTACTTAATCACTGATACTGAGAAATATCCATTTGCAATCATTGATGAAGGACTTGCAAGAAGAGCACCAAGGAACAACCAAAGGATTCTTTACCAAGGATCTCTGCTGGACAAGTGCTCTTGCTTAAAGCCTAAAGGATGGCCACTAAAATCGTAACACTTGTATTAGGGTCTTCACTCTCTAGTCCTATGAGTGAAATAAATTGGTTGTCCCCCAGGCAGCACTTGCCCCTTCATCTAAAAGGAGTAGGGTTGGGTTTATTCCCCGGTGCCTGAAGCACTCCATAAGAGAAATGCTAAAGGAATCATGCATTATTTTCACTGGCCACTGCATGAGCTTCAGCTTGTGCATAGCTCCCCATGTTATAAAGTCCTTGTGTCAATCCAGCATGGTTGGAGGTCAGGAAAATTCTTACAGTTTTTTTGTTATCTATTATTATACTAAAACTGAGCAAATCAATCTTTGTCTCCTAAAGGCTTTTTTACTTTTTACTTTAATTACACAAAAGTTATACTAAAATATTCCTTAGTATTAGGATTATGTTTGAAAAAAAAATTCATTTTAATTGGTTTTAATTAGTCATAATTTGCAATTAAATCAAAAACTGATCTGTCTCTTACTTGACATTCTGACCCTCTCTCTATATATCTTGATTACTTCCTCATTATACATGTTAGTTTCTCAGTGAGTGTAGAGAGAGAGAGAGAGAGAGAGAGAGATGTTGGAGAGATATCAAATATATTTGTAAGTTACATTTCATAAACAGACAGCCAGGCGAACATTTTGGCTCTTAATAAATTTAAATTAGGTCAAACGTTGATTTTAATGTTTTTTTTTTTAATTCTCCGGTCATATTTATTTATCTATATTTTCTTTTCTTTTTTATTTAATTCGCTTTAAAAACTCACTTTTCCCTATTCTCAATTATCTACCCAGAGCTCAATGGGTGTACCAATGGGTAATGTTTTGTCTAGTATACTTTTGAATGAGAAAAATAGCACTGTTTTGTAGGAAAATTATCTACTGGTTACTTGGTTGTTGTCTAGATTTGTTTGTTTAAAAATAGCACTGTTTTGTATATGAAATATAAAAAATAGCACTGTTTTGTATATGAAATATAAAAAATAGCACTGTTTTGTATATAAATTATAAAGAATAGCACTGTTTTGTATATAAAATATAAAAATAGCACTGTTTTGTATATAATATAAAAAATAGCACTGTTTTGTATATGAAATATAAAAAAATAGCACTGTTTTGTATATGAAATATAAAAAATAGCACTGTTTTGTATATGAATATAAAAAAATAGCACTGTTTTGTATATAAATTATAAAGAATAGCACTGTTTTGTATATAAAATATAAAATAGCACTGTTTTGTATATAAATTATAAAAAATAGCACTGTTTTGTATATAAAATATAAAAATAGCACTGTTTTATATATAAAATATAAAAAATACCACTGTTTTGTATATAAATTATAAAAAATAGCACTGTTTTGTATATAAGTAAAGTCGTTGGGGTGGCCTAAAGTCAATATCAGCCAATCAGTGAGGGAGTCTATCCCCTTTTCACTAGCGCTAGACAAAGGAGATTGTTTTTGCATCTGAGGTGGAGCACCACACCTACCATCAGCTCCATACTTTACCACACAGACCCCTGTGCTACTCATACGCTGAGTTGACGAGGGCCAGTATCGAACTAGGAACCCTGTGGTTTCTAGCTGAATGCTCTACTGACTAAGCTAACCCGTTTTGCATATAAAATATAAAAATAGCACTGTTTTATATAAAGATTATCTATTGGTTACTTAGTTGTTGTCTAGATTTGTTCTTTAAAAATAGCATTGTTTTGTATATAAATTTATAAAAGAACAGCACTGTTTTGTATATAAATTATGAAAAAACAGCACTGTTTTGTATATAAATTATGAAAAAACAGCACTGTTTTGTATATAAATTATGAAAAAACAGCACTGTTTTGTATATAAATTTATAAAAAAACAGCACTGTTTTGTATATGAATTATGAAAAAACAGCACTGTTTTGTATATAAATTTATAAAAAAACAGCACTGTTTTGTATATAAATTATAAAAAACAGCAGTTTTATATATAAATTTATAAAAAAACAGCACTGTTTTGTATATAAATTATAAAAAAACAGCACTGTTTTATATATAAATTTATAAAAAACAGCACTGTTTTGTATATAAATTTATAAAAAAACAGCACTGTTTTATATATAAATTTATAAAAAAACAGCACTGTTTTGTATATAAATTTATAAAAAAAACAGCACTGTTTTGTATATAAATGATAGAAAATAGCAGTTTTGTATTAAAATTATTTACTAGTTACTTGGATGTTTTCTAGATTTTTCTTTTTTCATCAAATTCCTTTTACCATTAAATCATCTGCAAATAATAATGCTTATATATTTTTCTCTTTACTCTAACAATTCTAACTACTCATACGTTTTTACTGCTAATTTGTCACTGTCAAAGGAATGCTGGGAACAAGTTCAGCTATCTGCTTCGTTCGTAAAGATTTGTGGGTAGACTTTTTTTGCTGGTTAACTTTCTGTAATTTTGTAAACGTTATGGAGGTATAAAAAATTAATATGAATTACAATTTTGTACTTGTGACAAACAAACCATGAGACAAACACCTCACAAGACAAATGAAGAGTATTTTTCTATCTTGGCTATGATTTATGGCTAAGAGCTAAATACGAATAAGGTTTCTATGTAGGTGTATGTATGCAACTGTATGTGTGCCTATTTAAGTATATTTATGTATTTACCAACCCCTCTGCCACAAGCAGGATGTGACACAAGGTCAATTTTTAAGCAGAGTTTTTCTTCCTTTAGACCGATTGTTTAACCAAGGTTAAAGACTCAAGTCTCACCTACTATTTATCCATATCTGGAGGGAGAATAGTTGAATACTTACATTTCTCGATATGTATATATATACTAGAGAAAAAGTGAGCCGTTGGGTCACTCATTAAGCTCTCGTTAGATGATTAGGGAAAAGAGTAGGATCTGCCAAAATATCATCTGCTTTTCATTTTAAAAACGAACTAAAATTTATTGAATTGTTACCTTAAATAATTAAGGTAACATTTTTGTCTAAGTCGAAAAGTAGTAACATAATGAGCATACTTTTTAAAGTAAGTTTAATAATCATGTTAAATCAAACATGTATTCCAAATTTGACTCTATAAATTAATAATTAAAGTAATTTAAAAAATCTATCTTAAAGCATGATTTCAATTTTAGTTGAGCATACAAACAAAACAAAATTTATTCTCTGTGGTCTGGAGAAAGGGAAGGGGTGAATCTACGGAGAGTTACGGGGTATAAGGAGGGGATGTCTAACTGCTGGATTTTTAGTAATAAAACTATGCTGTGAGCTCTCCCACTCCCGTTAACTCTATATAGAGGAGAAGAAGAGCGACATATATAATATTAGACACGGATTAGTCTGTTGTTGACTTAATTGCTAATTACGACTAATTAAAACCAATTAAACTGAATTTTTTTAAAAACAATGAGTAGTCCTAAAACCAAGGAATATCTCATTATAAATATTGTGTCCATAACATAAATAGAAAAAAACCTTTAGGAAATGAAAGTTGATAATCTCAGCTTTAGTATAATAATAGAAGATATATTATTATTAAACAATGTAGCCATGTTTTGTCTGCAAATTTTGTCCATTGTCCTTTCGAATTGCCAGATATGTTCTAATGATATCTGGTGAATATTGGCCGATATATTTGCCATATATTATAATAATAATATTAACAATAATAATAATACTGAAACAATGATAATAAAAACAATAATAATAACACTAATAATAACAACAAATATAATTATATAAATAGGGAATGGATCAACCCATTGTTGTATAGTTTAAGAATTACCCTGAAGATGTCCCACGATAGGGTGGAAAGTACTTGGACAATCACCTATGGTAAATATATCAGCCAATTTTCGCCAGATATCATTAGAACAATCTGGCAATTTGAGAGGACAAAGGACAAAATTTGCAGACAAAAAATGGCTACATTGTTCAATAATATATGTCTAAAAGAAGAAATGCTGCCTAACTATATACATATACATATATATATATATATATATATATATATATATACTTATATTGTTCGATAGATAAAATGAATACCAACCCCCTACACATAAGCAGGATGTGACACATACATACACCAGTTATTTTATTAAAAAACTTTTATATTTTTTCAGGTCAGTTAACTTTGAACCCCGTATCTTTGAGAATCTGTGTTACGCCTCAAAGATACGTGATTCAAAGTTAACTGACCTGAAAAAACGTAAAAGTTTTTAAATAAAATAACTGGTGCATTATATCTTTTATTCATTAATGTATCAACACTGAAAATTTCATTAAATTTGGTTAATTCCCTGGTTTTTGGTATTTTTTTCTTTCGGTGGGGTGACATATGATGGTGGAATTTAGGTCTGTTATGTTCGATTTAACCAACTTCAGTCATGATATTATTTTCACTTTCAGATTAATACCCACTGGAAAGGTATGAACCCTCTCATGCCATGGATTAAATAGTACCACAATTACTGTTCTTTGTGGTGTAATGGTTAGAGTTGTAGGAAATGGACTTGTCGACCCGAGTTCAATTTCTTGATGAATGTTTGCATTTCACATGGCACTAATACCCTTGGGAAAGGTAGGAATCCAATTCCCCCTCCAGCTATGGGTAAATAGCAGAGCAGACTGGGCTCTTTAATAATGGCTATGTAACTAGTGTAGGAGAAGGAAAACTGAATTCATACCTGTTAAACTTCGCTTAAGAAATTGACCTTGTGTCACATCCTGCTCGTGCGGAGGGGTTGGTGTGTGTGTGTGTGTGTGTGTGTGTATATATATGTATGTATGTATGTATGTATAAGAGAGTATTATCAGATTATTATCAAAAATTTCTTTTGAAAATATTAGTAAATATTTATTTTATAGAGATAAGGCTTTTGTTGATAATTTACTTTATGAAGGTTGACTGATTGCCTACCCAAGGTAATTACTCATGCATATACCTTTATATATATATATATATATATATATGGGAGTGGAGGGTTGTTCTTTCATATAGGTATCTCTCTATCTAATTTATAAGCAGTTTCATTCAACATTCAAATTTGTTTTGATTTTATTTTCCATATGAATAACCAGTAACTACCCTCTTTCTATCTCTCTCTCTCTCTCTCTCCACCACTCCCCTCTATTGTCCTCTTTCTCTTTCTATTCTTCTTGATTATTTTCTCTTTCTCTATCACCTTCTTTCTCTCACTTTCACATTGTCCTTCTCTCTCTCACTTTCACATTGTCCTTCTCTCTTTCTCATATATATATATATATATATACAAGAACTAAATCTATATATACTATTCCTGTTCATTTGTGTATGCAAATAAAAATGAGCATTTATAAAGAGGTTGTATTCATGATTTTTTTTACACCAGTGGTTATCTGTATATATGTACACACACATACACAGAGTTATGCAAGCATATACATATATATTTGAATGCACAAAAATTCCCCATATATATATATATATATATATATATATATATTTTTTTTTCTATATATTATATATATATATATATATATATATATATATATTCTTTTTTTTCTTATATATATATATATATATATATATATATTCTTTTTTTCTTATATATATATATATTATATATATATATATATATATATATATATATATATATATATATATATATATATATATATATATATATACATACATATATATATATATAGCTTCTATTCAAATCTTAATCTCTAGATCAACCTCATTCCCTGTTATACTTATCTCTGAAACAGGCAATCTACTTCAGGTTTACAAAATCTATAAAGAATACTTGATAATATATATATATATATATATATATATATATATATCAATTACTGTTACATTTATATGCCTATGTGTTCATACAGTATTCTTCCCATCCTCTTTACTTCTCAACCAACAAACTCCACAGAGTAAATAAAGAATAAAAAAACAACCCCCCCCCAAAAAAACAAAAAACAAAAAAAACTTCAGTATGATAAGAACCTGCAGAGCCTGATTTGTGGAAGAAGGAGTCAGGAAAGCAAGCCCTGATTCATTTGGGGGTTAGTAGGAGGGGGAGGGTGTGTGTGTCGAGGATTCATGTTTTCTAATGGTCAAAAAGAAAAGGAGTCTTTCTTAATGCTGCATTTACAAACTTTCCAGCGATGATCTCATAATAATTTGATATGTCCATAAAAAAAACATCCTGTGTTTTCAAATTAGGACCCCCCCCCCCAAAGCAGGTTTGATGCTCACAAACTTTAAAAAGATTTTTTATTTTTTTATTTTTAAAAGTTGGTGACAAGGGGTGGATTTTATTCCTGAATGAGATCATTGTATTGGCCTGTCTTCTGAAAACCAACTCATGAAAAATATGGAGTACAGCTGCTTGCGGGAATTTCACAGGAATCTCTGCATATTTTACAATCTGTCAGGGTACCCATGTGCTGCCTACAAAAGAATTCAGGGCCGATGATTGAATTGAGTTACCCCCAACCCACCATTCTTTTATTACTATATTGGGCTTATGGTGTATATTAAAATCGCACATAACCAAAAATCTCAGGTTTAGTGTGTATACTAGAGGAGGAAGAAGGAGGAGGATGAAGGAGGAAGATGAAGGAGGAAGAAGGAGGAGGAAGAAGGAAGGAGCTTTCAAAGTCATTTGACTAACAAAAAGAAAGCCCCCTTGGTTTGAATTCAGAGTGTTCCTTCTCCTAGACCGGTTGCCTAACCAAGATTAAACAGCTGAGTCTTTACCCATAGCTGGAGGGAGAATAATTGGATTTGCACCAGGAATCTTTGCACATTTTACAATCTGCAAAGCATTCAGGGCCGATAACTGAATTGAGCTACCCCCTCCCAAGTGCATAGTGCTATGATAGCAGTTGAAAAATGAGTTCTTTTATTACTATATTGGGCTTACAGTGTATAGTAAAATCACACATAGCCAAAAATGTCAGGTTTGGTGTGTACACTAAAGGAGGAGAAGGAGGAAGAGCTCTCAAAGTAGTTTGACTAATGAGCAGAGATCCCCATTGGATTGAATTCAGATTTCCTTCTAGACTGGTTGCCATACCAAGGTTACAGAGCCCAGTCTGCTCCACTAAAAATTCTAAGGATTATAGGAGATGAGTAAGGAGAAGAAGAGCTCTCAAAGTAGATTTTGACTAATGTGAAGAGAGACCCTTTGGATTGAATTCAGAGTTTTCCTTCTTCTAGACTGGCTGGCATACCAATTTTACAGAGCCCAGTCTGCCCTACTATTTACCCATAGCTGGAGGGAGAATTATCGGATTCATACCAGGAAACTTTGCATATTTTACAATCTGCCAGGCTACCCATGTGTTGCCTGTGAAGCATTTGGGGCCAACAACAGAACTGTGCTACCCCCCCCCCAAGTGCATAGTACTATGATAAAAAAAATCGTTGGGGGTGGCCTAAAGTCAGTATCAGCCAGACAACGAGGGAGTCTATCCCCTTTTCACTAGCACTAGACCAAGGAGATTGTTTTGGCATCTGAGGTGGAGTGCCACACCTACCATCAGCTCCTCACCTTACCGCACAGATCCCTGTGCTACTCATATGCTGAGTTGGTGAGGGCCGGTATTGAACCAGGAACGCTAATACTGACTGAGCGAAACCAGTTCTTTTATTACTTAGAATATCCAAAGACCCAAAAATATAATTGTAAAAATTTACTGAGCTTTTTTTTGGTGGCACACGGTTAGAAATCTGTGGCACTCAAAAAGAGGAGGGGGCTTGTTGTGTAACAGTCGTCATTGTTAAAATGGACATGGCAACTGGAATTCAAATCCTAGATAAGGCTGTTTGCATTTCACAAAGTGCTAATACTCTTGGGAAAAGATATGAATCTAACTATTCTTCCTCCAGCAATGGGTAAATAATAGGGCAGATTGGGCTCTTTAACCTTATCATAAGAGAAGGTATACTCAAGCCGAATTCAAACCAAAGGATCTCTCTTCTCATTGATCAACTCTGTGCGGATACTCAATATTGTAATGAGAACGTGGTGTCTGTTTGATATGATGATGATGATGATACATGCAGGTTAGGGTAGGTCGATTTTGGAACTGTAACCTCTTCCATTTGGTGAAAGTTGCAAATTAACATAAAGAATTATCCAACAAAATATTTTTCTTCAAAACTTTGCTTTCATTTGAGGAAATAGATTTCAATCTTTTAAAATGTTATCACTGTTACAGCTTAATTATTGGGTAAAAAGCAGCATATCGGAGGTGTCAGTAGTGAAGGAAGACATTTTTAATTTGAATTCTAGTTACACTTTATTCATTTTGTTTAAAATAGCAAGCTTTTCTGTTTTAAATATTGAAATTGATAAAATCTCAAACCAATTTCTAGGCTAAATTTTGTGAAAACGAGGATTTTTGGTGCATTTTAGTAGAAAATTTTTGATGCTATTTCCTCAAAGAATGGTGCAAGTAAGAGATCTAGTTTTTAGTATCAGTATTCATTATATCAACACAAAACTTTTGTTGTTTGAGAGAATTTGATCTTTTTTTAAAAAGTGAAAAATCATCCTACCCTAATGCAGATGGTATTACAGGAAAGATTACACAAATGTATCCCATGATAGAATTATACACATTTTGTTACAGTAGTATATGGAAGAGGTACAAAAATGGAAAAAAATGTTTACTTGAGTGTAGATAATATAGCCATGTGACTGTGCTGTTCCCAGGCAGGGTCAGAGGCAATGTCTCTACTGTTCAAAGAACAGAGGGAGAAAAGAAGTCGAGATGGGGTTTCTGGGACTGTCATATTACACCCTTAGGGTCTCTAACAGACATGTAAATTATAATTTACATATCCCTTTATGAAAGTAAGTAAACAAACAATGTGTTTATTTTTGATACGGCCTTTTTAGCCGACAATTTAATGTGCTTAATTGAAGTCATACTTAATTTTGAAAATTAATTAGCTAATAATTAAGGAATTTAGGTGGGCATATATGTTCAAATGTAAGGCTAAACAAATTGAGAAAATGTCAAAATTAGGTATGACTTCAATTAAGCAAATGTCCCTTTATATAATTATATAAAGGAAAAGTAAAGTAGGGGGAGTGGCCTATTGTCAGTATCAGTGAGGGAGTCTATCCCCTTTTCACTAGTACGAGACTAGGGAGATTGCTTTTGCTGAGGTGGAGCACCACACCTACCGTCAGCTCCCAGATGCTTTACCATGCAGATCATATTAACCAAGCTCTGCTACTGATGTGCTGAGTTGGAGAAGACCAGTATCAAACCTGGAATCTTGCAATTCCTAGGCAAATGCTAATCAGTTAATCAGCCCATGTGTATTGTATAAACTGATAATTGCTTTTAAGTATGAGGTGGAGTGCTACCCCTAATGTCATCTCCTCACTTTACCATACAGATCCAAGCTGTGCTACTCATGCGGGGAGTTGGCGAGGACTGGTATCGAACACAGAACTTTGTGATTCCTTGGCAGATGCTATACCGACAGAAAAGTTACAATATATTTTTATACATCACAACTGCAGTTTGCAACATTTTTATCCACAGCTTTTTTGTAGCTCAAGTGGAGCAACACGCCTACCATCGGCTCCCCATTTTACCAACTGAGAAGATGCAATATATTTTTATACATTATGTTGGGCATTTTTATTCTATTAAGAGTAAAGAAAAATGACAATTGCAGTTTGCAACATTTTTATCCGCAGATTTTTGCAGCTTCAGCTCCCCATTAAGAAAAGAAAAATGACAACTGCAGTTTGCAACATTTTTATCCGCAGATTTTGCAGCTGAAGTGGAGCGACACAACTACCATCAGCTCCCCATTAAGAGTAAAGAAAAATGACAATTGCAGTTTGCAACATTTTTATCCGCAGATTTTTGCAGCTGAAGTGGAGCGACACACCTACCATCAGCTCCCCATTAAAGAAAAATGACAACTGCAGTTTGCAACATTTTTATCCGCAGATTTTTGCAGCTGAAGTGGAGCGACACACCTACCATCAGCTCCCCATTAAGAGTAAAGAAAAATGACAACTGCAGTTTACAACATTTTTATTTGCAGTTTTTTGCAGCTGAAGTGGAGCGACACACCTACCATCAGCTCCCCATTAAGAGTAAAAAAAAATGACAACTGCAGTTTGCAACATTTTTATCCAGTTTTTTGCAGCTGAAGTGGAGTGACACACCTACCATCAGTTCCCCCTTAAGAGTAAAGAAAAATGTCAACTGCAGTTTGCAACATTTTTATCCACAGTTTTTTGGCAACTGAAGTGGAGCGACACACCTACCATCAGCTCCCGATTAAGAGTAAAGAAAAATGACAACTGCAGTTTACAACATGTTTATCTACATATTTTTGCAGCTGAAGTGGAGTGACAAACCTACCATCAGCTCCCCATTAAGAGTAAAGAAAAATGACAACTGCAGTTTACAACATGTTTATCTACAGATTTTTTGCAGCTGAAGCAGAGTGACACACCTACCATCGGTTCCCCATTAAGAGTAAAGAAAAATGACAACTGCAGTTTGCAATATTTTTATCCGCAGTTTTTTTTCCTTTGTCATATCTCTACACCCAAAAGTTACTCACCGAAAGATTTCAATTTGTCTCTTATAGAAAAAAAATTGATGGTGACTTGTTGACCAGAAATATTCAAGTACCTCCCACATTTTGACACCATCAACAACAAGACCCCACAAGAAGTGCAATTAGAATACCACTAGAGGCACGTTAAAAAATAAACAGCATTTTTTTTTTTTGCAACAACTTGTCAATAGGTTGACATTTTTTTTTTAAGTTAGAAATTTCCATTTCAGTTTCTTTCAAAAAGAATTTTAACTGGTTCTTAAAAATTAAAAAAACAACAAAAAAACACTAAAAAGCTATCATCAACATCAACATCATCATCATCATCAGGCATGTTGACAGCACAGGTTCTTTTGACTCTCTTTCGCTATCAATCCCTATCAGCCATCACTTTTATCAAGTCTTTTAGATGGCATCCAGTGTCTGCACAAAGCTGATGAATGTAAGTCTTTGCCGGTGGGCCAACACTGGTGTGTCCATGTGTAGGAGTCCATAGGAGAGCATTGCTGGAGAAGTAACAAAAAAATCACCAGCAGAGCCCAGTCTGCCCTACTCATCTAAGTTGCTGCTTCTAAAATTTGTTCAGCATCCTTGTATCATTTCTCTGAATTTTTGAGATGAGGTCTGATGATTAGTATTATCTACATTATTCAGACTATTGTCCTCATCTTCATTGTTATGTGTACATTTCCGCCAATGTGCCCTCTGGCCTTCTTCAGATATTTCTTGTCGGATTCGGGAACCTTCTTGGACTTAGGAACCTTCTTGTCATAATCGGGAGCCATCATGGAACTTTGAAACTAACCCTTTATTCAGTCCACGGGGGTATCCTGTTCTCATTCCGCTAACTATAGCTGGGGTAGAGGCGTTAAGCTGTGTTAATTATTATTTTATGTTATTGCTGCCCCTGGCCAGGATTGAACTTGCAGTCCAGAGATAACTGTCACTTAGAATTGTCTTAACCTAATTCCTTTATCCAGTAGGCCATGTGTCCAATTGAACACATGGCCTAGTGGATAAAGGAGAAGGCCGGAGGGCAAATCGGCCGGAACTTTGTACAGATAACAATGAAGATGGGGACAATAGTCCGAATAATGCAGATAATATTAATCCTTGTATTAGTTCTCGTATAGATTTTTCTCTAAGTGTTTCATTAAAGTCTAGGTGGTACAACCATACATCTCACATGGCTATAGCTTGGAAAAATTCCCTTTTTATTTTATCAGATATTATTAAATATTATCAAATATGGTTGGTAATCTGTCAATATCAGCTTTACCTTTGCATATGTAGACATCACTTTCAGTAGATGAGATATTGTTACCAAAGTATATGAACTTTAATGGGTGGATAGCACCATCTTGATTAAAAAAAACATGAGTAAAAAGTAAAAGTAAAGTCGATGGAGTGGCCTAAAGTTGGTATCAGCCAGACAGTGAGGGAGTCTATCCCTTTTTCACTAGTGCTAAACCAAGGAGATTGTTTTTGTGTCTGAGGTGGAGCACCACACCTACCATCAGCTCCTCACGTTACCACACAGATCCCTATGCTACTCATACACTGAGTTGGTGAGGGCCAGTATCGAACCAGGAATCTTGCAATTCTTAGGCAAGTGCTCTACCGACTGAGCTAAACCGGCCCTTTCAGTAAAAGGTAAGGGTTAACATCATGAAATCAGGCACAGCTGAACACATATGGAAACAAAAAGAAGCACTATTTCTCTGAATTTTTGAGATGAGGCTTGATAATTAGTATTATTTGTATTATTCGGACTATTAGGTTAAGATAGCTCTAAGTGACAGTTATCTCTAGACTGCAGGTTCAATCCTGGTCAGGGGCAACAGTAACATAGAATAATAATTAACATAGCTTAACATCTGTACAATAGCTATGGTTAGTAGAATGAGAACAGAATAACCCTGTGGACTGAATAACGGGTTAGGTTCAAAGTTCCGTGATGGCTCCAGATTACGACAAGAAGGTTCCAGAGCTCGAAAAGAAGGTTCCTGAGTCCAACAAGAAATACCTGAAGAAGGCCGGAGGGCACATCAGCTGAAACGTTGTTTAGATAACAATGAAGATGAGGACAATAGTCCAAATAATACAAATAATACTAAAAAGAAGCACATTGTCTCTGTTGGGATGAGGCCTGGATAGTAGATAGGGAATTTCACCAAAAAAAAAAAAGAGAATAGGATGAAGGAGGTTGTTTAGATGAATCTGATAAAAGACTCCATAAGACAAACTAATATAGAGTTGACATGATGGTACCTATGTTCAATAAAGGAAAAAATAGGGATGAGTCTGAATAATAGATAGGGAATTTCGCCAAAAAGTGAATAGGATAAAGGAGTATGCTCACATGAATTTTATAAAAGACTTCATAAGCTGAGCTATTATGTCCCAATTATGCATTGGTCATACAAAACTAACACACTCTTATATACTCAAACAAGAACAACAACCACAATGTGAAACATGTCAAACACCCCTGA
Organism: Doryteuthis pealeii; assembly: GCA_023376005.1. NCBI lineage: Eukaryota > Metazoa > Mollusca > Cephalopoda > Myopsida > Loliginidae > Doryteuthis > Doryteuthis pealeii. The sequence goes on along the minus strand of CM042142.1, from coordinate 104,678,225 downwards.
CAGTCAAACACTTAATGATGGAATGCAGATTTTTTGCTCACATCAGAAAACATTATTTTAAAGCAAACAATATGAAGGATCTATTTGAAAATGTTAACATAGAGGATATTTTCTCCTTTTTGGAAATAAAATTATACCATAGAATATAGACATGAAACAAATCAATGTCATAGAGTATGATTCCCAATAATGCTAACACATTGTTAAAACCAATTACTAAATGTATATATGAATACACAAATATGTAACAACCCAACCGCTAGGCATGATATAACCCTGGACGGGTTGATATGCCGTTAAAATTAATAAACCAACCAAACCAACCTAATATAGAGTTCGACATGATGTGGGTACAATAAATGTGTTTTCAATAATGGAAAAAAAAAGAGATGAGGTCTAAATAATAGAAATTTCACCATATTAAAGTGATGAAGGGGATGCTTACATGAATCTGATAAAAGATTTCATAAGGCAAGCTAATATAGAAATCAACATGATGTGGCACGTATGTTTAATAAAGGAAAAACATTCAATACAAAAAGCCGACCAACCTTGAAGCAAATCAATATCTTCCATGTCTCATAAGTATTGAAAAGATTGAAAGTCTTATACATTGATCTAATTATTATATACTATTAAAATCTTGAATGGTATTATTACTTATTTCATCTTACAGTTTCCATACATGCTAAATAGACTGCATAATTTTATATGTAGTCTTAAAACCATCTAAAATTAAGGGACTTGTTCATATTGAACTTATCATTCAATATTCCTTACTTCATTCACATTCATTCTTTGAATACTCCTTACTTCATTCACTCGTATATAAGCTTACAAATTAAATTCTTCCTTGTAATGATTCATCCTATCTTGTTATTTATTTCAACAATCATTACATCATACATGTTTATAAATTTATAAATAGTGACTAAACTGCTGTAGGGAGACAATCTCTAATAATACAAATACAAATATCAGTGTATCACATTTTTTTCAACTTTACTCCTAGAGGCCATAGCCCAACATATCATACCATTTTGGAATCAGGCTGACTCCGTGAGCAAATCAAAAACATTCTGAACCGAATCCAGACCCGCAATGCAGCAATTTTGGATTCCTAAATTTTAATTACTGTGATTATTTTCTGTGATTTTTTGCGACAAATTTTTTTGTATGACAATTTTCATAACTTTGAGGAATAATCAAAATTAATTGCGAAATTCAGCAAAAGTCACCCATGAAATAGAAATTATCATTTGTAAGGAAAGTAAAGACCTATGTACATCAAATTGTCTTTACATTAAGTGGCAGCAGAAAAATCGTCGTTGTAATTTTAAAAGGTAAACTTAGATATCAATGCATTACTTAAATGCAGCGATCAATTTTGAGTTCTTCTGTAATTTATTTTTGCTTGAAGGCAGTTACAATGCGTAAATCGTATAAAATTCGATAATTAATGAAAATAATCATGACAAGCGAACTCGGCAAATATCGCTCCCTACGCAGAACATCGTAGAGCTGTTTCAACTTTATTAAGTCTCATCAGCGATGTAGCAGTATGCCTTGCAAGCAATTTGTGTATATATATATATATATATATATATATATATATATATATAATATATTATTATGTTTTGCTTGAAGGCAGTTACAATGCGTATATCGTATAAAATTCAATAATTAATGAAAATAATGACAAGCGAACTCGGCAAATATCGCCCCTACGTAGAACATCGTACAGTTTCAACTTTATTCTCATCAGCGATGTACACTTACGACCTCCCTCCAACAAATCGAAACGGGAACTGAGCACGCGAGTCAGAGACTTTACCACTGGGCCACCAATACGCAGCAAATGATACATGCGAAATTAGCTTGTCAAGGGTAAATACGTCCACTCTACTTTGTATGGTAGTAGTAATAATGACGTATTTACCCTTTTTTTGTGGAGCACCCCTTTATCACCATTGCTCCCTGGTCCACTTTGACCCGGAGTGGTAGTACCTGTTAGGGTCCCATCTATGGGTTAAATAGAAAAACATGAGTTTATAAACAATTGAATTATCCATTAAGAATTGATTTATTTCAAAACTTTATCGGTATTAAATGACCCACTGAGGTTGATATACCGTAAACCAAACCAAACCAAACTTAGTCTGAATAATTTAGGAAATAATAAGGTTTTTAGGAAACAATAATAAGGTTTTTAGGAAACAATAATGATAAGCTTTAACATAGAGTTTTAATTCAGACAAGGGAAATATTTTCATATCAGAATTTGGTTTTATAATATCAGATAACTACAAAGTTAAAACCAGGCAAATTTCTGTTTGATTCAAAGGGTAAAAATTGTTATTGATGCTATTGTAGAAATAAAAAAAAAAGAAAGCTGTTTAAAAAAAAAAGAAAACAGAGAAAGAACGACTGGTGCTTACAAGAACTGATAAGAAAAACTCATGTTATTTCAAGTGCACAAAAAAACAAAGAAAAAGAAACGATAAGAAAAGACCAAAGAAAAAACATCTGTTGTTATTTGTTACATTTTTGGGGTTCCATTAAAACCCCATTACATTTTTGTTCTCAGATAAGACTCTAAATCCTGGGGGGTGAAGAAAGAAGAATGTCACAATGGGATTATTTTTATTTACAGGGGCTGAATAAAGAGACGCTAAAGAATTAAAGGAACACACTTTCCGCTGGTTCTCCCCCCTGGTGATAGTTGAATAATTGAAGGTCGGTCTTGGGGTATTTAAGTTGATTTACCAACCATTGCTCACTCCCCCACCACCACCGTGGGCAGGATGCGACACAAGGTCAATTTTTAAGTGGAGGCACACAGCTACACGAGTGAAGGGCAACTCGCATGGTGTAAAGTTTAGCAAACTAGACGAGTGTTGGAATTCGAGAATTAGAGCCAACAGAAAAATAATAGGAAGAAACACAATGAGTATTAAGGTGCATTATAAAAGATATAATGCACCAGTTATTTTATTTAAAAACTATTACATTTTTTTCGGGTTAGTTAACTTTAAACCACGTATCTTTGAGAATCTGTGTTATGCCTCAAAGATACGTGGTTCAAAGTTAACTGATCTGAAAAAATGTAAAAGTTTTTAAATAAAATAACTGGTGCATTATATCTATTATCCATTAATATATCAACACTGAAAATCTCATTAAATTTGGTTAATTCCCTGATTTTTTTTCTTTTGTCGGGGTGACATACGATGGTGGAATTTCAGTACTGCTGTATGGCTGCACCACTTGGACCCTAACGAAGCGCCTCGAGAATAAGTTGGATGGGACCTGCGCAAGAATGCTGCATGCAGTCTTGAACAAGTCGTGGAAACAGCACCCAACAAGGAAACAGCTGTATGACCACATACCCCCCATCTCATAAACCATCCGAGTAAGACGGACTAGGCATGCGGGGCACGGCTGGAGGAGCAAAGACGAGCTCATAAGCGACGTTCTCCCGTGGAAGCCAACACATGGGCATGCTAGTGTGGGCCGCCCAGCAAGGATCTACATTGACCAACTATGTGAGGATGCTGGATGCCGCGCAGAAGACCTCCCAGAAGCAATTAGTGATAGGGAAGGTTGGCGAGAGACTGACATGGATATCCGTGCTGCTTGCGTGACATGATGAAGTTCGATTTAACCGGCTCTTGATTGCAATAAGTACCAAATAGACAAATTATATCCTTTAATGAAAACAGTTAATTGTTTGAAAATATAGTTCAAGTTTAATAAAATTTAATATCTATTAATAATGGAGATTCGCTTCCCGTTTTTTTTCTGTTTGCGTCACTGTCTACGTCACATTACCCAAAATCGTCATATAGAATATACACTCAAAATTTGAACATGCAACATTAGACAGTCCTCATTGTTTTTTAAAACAAGTTTTAATAAATACATTATTGGTATTATATATCTATATATAGTTTGTTTTATTTTAATAAAACAAACTATATATAGATATATAATACCAATAATGTATTTATTAAAACTTGTTTTAAAAAACAATGAGGACTGTCTAATGTTGCATATATAAAGTTTACATTTCACATTGTTTTATTTTTTTAATCCTTTAATAAATCTGATGATTTTACTTACTTAGGGTACAAACTCGCTGACATTGAATTTTTTACTCCCACCCCTCAGGCAATATGTTTCAAAAATTTATTTGTACATCGCCCGAAGGGCGTTTTTTATTTAGTACTAGTGTACTTAATGCATTTAATGTCATTGTTGGGCTAAAGGCTCAAAGTTGCAGGATAAACTTCATTTTTTGTTTTCTAATTCTCTCTGAAGCCACCGAAGCCACCGGATCCCCGCCCGAAAAATTAGTTGTTCTTTCATAAGAGTTCAACGTGAAGTTTGAAATCTACGAATGCTGGGCATGGCGGACAGCGTTCAGCTGGCAATATCCATCTTTTCAGAGGTCAAAGCAAAAGTTCCAAGATTATTGATCCACGTAGAAATGCCGAGCACTTTTGAAGTGAGTTAAAGTGGAATGACAAGAGATCATTTGGCCAAACTGACATTTCATTGAACGGACATTTCACGAAACGGACATGTGACCGACATACATTTCACGGAAAATAAACACAAACATAATGTTCATACGTTATTTTATCATAATTATTCTAGAACAATTCACGTACCTAGATGGTAATATCTCATTGTTACATAATCTATGCGGTTGCATATTATTGTCCCCTGTATTTCTAAAGGGATGGACCTTTTCATATCACGGCGGGACTTTCCATGGAATGTTACAGAAAGCCCCGCACGTGGGACCTGGTTGGGTCCTCAGTTTCAGTTTGGACGTGGGGCAGAGAAGATGCCCTGCCTTAACTGGAACTCATTGCATACGCGCGCTATGTTTAATTAAGTAAATAAAAGCTTAAGAAAATAACACGGTTTTGTGATTAATGAATGTCTTGGTAACAAGACTGATCTAGAAGAAGAAATGAGTTAAGTGCGACCGACCGCCAAGACGAAGTCCAGACGCTAGAAGAGACGTAAGATAGAAAAGATGAACAGCAGAAGAATAGAAGTAAGTAAAGAAGGGTATACAACAATCCACAGAGAGCGATGTTAATACACGAATAGCAAAGGCATGGTCGGCCACAAAGAAATTATCAGTCATATGGAGGTCCGATCTCCCTGACAAGCTAGAGCGACAGTTCTTCCAGGCTGTGGTTGTATCAGTGTTGCTATATGGCTGCACCACTTGGACCCTAACGAAGTGTCTTGAGAATAAGCTAGATGGGAGCTTCACAAGAATGCTGTGTGCAGTCTTGAACAAGTCGTGGAAACAGCACCCAACAAGGAAGCAGCTGTACGGCCACCTGCCCCCATCTCACAAACTATTCGAGTGAGACGGACAAGGCATGCAGGACACTGCTGGAGAAGCAAGGATGAGCTCATAAGCGACGTTCTACTATGGAAGCCAACACATGGACATGCTAATGTGGGCCGCCCACCAAGGACCTACGTTGACCAACTATGCGATTATGCTGGAAGCCAAGACATGGACATGCAAGTGTGGGGCGCCCAGCAAGGACCCACATAGACGAGCTATGCGTAGATGCTGGTTGCTCTGCAGAGGACCTCACAGTTGCAATGAATGATAGGGAAGGTTGGCGAGAGATTGTCATGGATATCTGTGCTGCATGCGCTACATGATGATGATGATGATGATAATGATATAATGGCATATGTATTCATAGGGCTAAAGTGAGATAAATACATATACATCAAGTAGAAATGGAGTAGATTTTTGCGTGGGAATAAGTAAAAGTCTGTGATATCCCATACAGTAAAATTATACTGTGTATTGTTAATCTGGATTTCTACATTCAGGTCATAAGGGGAGATAACATTTTTTTAAAATACGTTTGATGAATCGTCAGTAATAATTTTTTTTTTTAGATATATAAAAATATCAGAAAATATGTTGCGCAAAATTACGCATTTTCCAACTTTTATTTTTAGATAGATTAAATAAATTTAATTTAAATACCATGGTGAAAATATAGAGTGCAACATGCCACCTTCCAGACGTTTAAAATACACTATTAAATTAAAGTGAATAAAAAGGCCAATTGAATCAGAGAAAATATTTTTTTTCTCAATAATTCAAAAAAAAATATTGTTTTAAAACTACGAAAAAAAAAAAAAAAAAAAACCGACAAAAACACGCTACAAAAATATTTTTGAATTTCAAGAAAATAACTTTTAAATTTTCTAATAACATTTTTCGGGTGTTGAATTTTTTTAGGTAACGTTCAGGATTTGATCTTTCTGTAAAAATTAGGGACTGGATTTTTTTTATTTATATGACCAAAGGTTGAACAATCTGAATTGATAAAAACATTTTTTTTTCTTTTTTTTAATAAAATAACATATTCATTATAAAATTAAGTCACCAATGAATTAAGCGCTGAAAATTTCATTAAAATTGGACAATTCCCTGATATTTGGTAATTTTTTAAAAATTTGAATTTCTTTTATTACTTCCCTTGAACAAAAGTGTCCGTGCCTAGTTTTATACTTAATTATTTTCAAAATCAGAATAATTTTTTGATAAGCATTAATTTGATTTTGAGTATGAAAACACAGGTAAGTAAATTATATGTTGTAAAAAATACACTCTATTAATTATCAAAATATACTTATTTACAATTTAATTTTTGTTTTTAATTAAAATTTAAAGGTAGCACGGATTTCCAGTTTTACTTGGATATGTTGTAACTTAGCAGCCAAGACAAAGGGATTTCCAAATTATCCCATTGTATCAATCAACTTGGCTATTTCCAGTAGGGTTATATGGTGTAGACTTACTAGATGCAACTCCATGACCAACGAGATGTCCTCACCGAACGAGTCATGGGCCGCTACTCGGCCCGAGTGTATGAAACTGGACATGCCATAAAGAGAAAAGAATTGTGTCCAAACATCTCACAACTGTCACGGAAGACATACCTGGGAATATGGAATATTCATATACGGCTGTAAATATGTATTTATTAATCATACGCGATGGAAGGAGAACATTTGAAATCGATACTTATTCTTTCCCTTGGTTGGGTAGCTTTGACAAGGGTGTTCCCTGTTGGTCTGTGAAACAATGGTTTGGCTTTAGCAAATGTCTGGCACGTTGAGCAAATCTTTTTGACGTCACACGTAGAAAATGGTAAGTTCTGTGTGCTAGGAATTAAAAAAATTAATTCCACATTTAAAAGAGACATACCTTTTTTTTATCTTTGGTAAGCGCAGGTACTCATTTTGAAATATTCCATGCGGGATACCTTAAACTCAATTCACTAGGCAACACATCATGACCGTTTATCATTACACACTAGGTGTGTGTTTTTATTTACAGGGACTAACTGGAAAAGTGTTAAAGGCAAGTAACTCACCACTGTACAAAAAAGAAAAAAAAAAAAGGATCCGGGCAGGTAACTCTGACCCGATTATTATTACAGTCCGTTAGTTTTAACAAGCACTGATAAAAGTGAATTTCCACACTTTGTTCGAACGAAAAAAACATTTTGATTAAACCTGAATGACACATCCTCATGAACATCCTAAGGTCTCTATGAAGAAACTGATCCACAGAAACCCGTGTTAGGGGGCTACATTGTTTGCCGGCTGGTATCGGATTGAGAAAACTCAATAGGCAAGTTCCAGTCTCCAACCTTTAATCTTGTCGTTTTTAAATCTTTGTTCTCTTGCGGCAATTCAACATAAAAGCAACAGACCGCTAACCCTGCCACTGGTCAGTAATAATTGTGGAGTGTCGACCCTGCAGAAGATGGGAACATTTCCTAACAGCTTCAATTACTGTGGTCACTTCCTTCTCCACAGGTGGAAAGTATAATTCACTTCCGGGCAATATCTTGACATGAAGGTCACAGGATGACCACATGCTTTAGCATAGCAGATACGGCTATTATGATGCATCAATTCCATCACAAATAAGGGGCATGATCGACGCTGTTTAAAACAGCATTGTCAAGGTGTTCGTGCTTAAAAGCTTCAAATACCACAGGTCAATAGGAAGTGATCTTGCTTTGTAAAGGATGCGTGCTTTATCCGAAAATTGTGGAATCCATTTAGCATATTATGCAAACATGCCAAATATAAGTTGCACGGCTTAATGAGTGGTGGTGATGGAAGTTACGGCAGTAGTTCCAACCTTCTGGATCAGGGTTTAATTTGTCCATCTCCAAAGTGTAGAGATTCGTGGATTAGCATCCAGCTGTATTGTAAGCTGCGTATATCTATATAAACTGAACATTTGATTGTGTTCAAGCATTTAGTACAGAGCGTATTCGGTTACACTCTCTTTTCTTTTTGTCTGGTTACTGAACGCTAGTAACAGCTTGCCCGTGGAGGTGAGTATGATGTTTATTCCACACAAGGTTGTACCCCAAAAGTTTAATGGATCTAGTGGATGCAGAGATTTGTGTTGAGTGATCAGTATTCAACTGTGTTGCAAGTTGAATCTGCTTCTCCGAATCCAGACTTGGTAAGTGGTTTAAATAACAGGTTGGTCTATTCTACTATGTGACATGGTCAAGTCTATTTCCAGGATTTTGATTGGCAGGTGGTTTTAGTGTGTACATTTTTATCCATTTATACTAATCACTTGACCATTAGGCTACAGTCCCAGAGGCGAAATATGCTTTTTAAAATCCGTCGGATGTAAAAGATGGCTCAATAATTTTTACGTAATGATTAAGATATAATCACAAAAAGAGTATAGTTACTTTTCGCACATAAGTTTCTTGGTTTCATAATTAATTAATTAAGTTTAATTGAGTAAAATACGTAAAAAAATAACTACTTAGCTCCGAAATAAAAATTAGCCAATGAGATTAATAATTTTATTCTATTCTATCAAAATTTCTAATAAATTTGAATTACACCAGGCAAGTTTCAAATATTTTAATTTTTCAAATTATTAAACTAGATAGATTTTAGTAGTTCGTATTAGATCGTTTAGAAGTTAATTTTTTAAATTAAATTTTTTTTTAGTCCAAAAACAAGTTGTTCGCAGATCATTTTTTGTCAATTAGGTTTGTCAATCTCCAAATTCTATTATCCACATATTCTATAAATTGTAAGATTTTGAACTTTTTCTGATTAGTTGATTAGAAAATGGCAGATAAAATCAAATCTCATTGGCTAATTTTTATTTCGGAGCTAAATAGTTTTTTTTACGTATTTATTCATTTAAAACTTAATTAATGTTTTTATGAAACCAATATACCTATGTGCGAAAAGTAACTATTAGAGTATAGTTACTTTTCGCTATTGGCTAATTTTATTCGGAGCTAAGTAGATTTTTTTACGTATTTACTATTTAAAACTTAATTAATTAATTATGAAACCAAGAAACCTATGTGCAAAAAGTAACTATACTCTTTTTGAGATTATATCTTAATCATTATGTAAAAATTACTGAGCCATTTTTTATACCCGACAGAACTGAACGAAAATCGCTTTGGGACTGTGGCCTACATGTCCTCCCAGTTGCTACAGAGTGTATTCGGTACACAATGTCTTTTTTTTTTGTCTGGTGACTGGACGCTTAGTCACAGCCTTCTGTGAGGTGAGTATGATGTTCATTCTATAGTGGATTGTTGATGGTCAATTTCTTTTTTTTTGTTTGTTTTGTTTTGTTTTACGCATATTCAACTCAGTGGGTTATTTAATGCAATAAAGTTTTGAATAAATCAATTCTTAATGGATAATACAATTTTTTTTATAAATACATTTTTCTATTTAACCCATAGATGGGACCCTAACAGGTACTACCACTCGGGTCAGAGTGAACTAGAGCAATGGTGATGAAGGGTGCCACATTCCCCAAACTCAAACGGAACCTCACCATCAGATAGAGTTTAACGTCATTCCAGGACATGGACCTCAGTCACCGCCTTCTAGAACTCATATGATAAAAAAGGGGTTTGGGCGTGCCATAAGGGCAATAGGGTTGGGAAAATCATATAGGTGCTAGGGCTTGACGTGATCAGTCGATTGATCGGAGGAGCCTCTCCGACCGCCCGTCTAGCCAAGATAGGGCCAAAGTGGAGATTGCAGGTCATGGACGGCTCATTCACCTGGGCTCTATCCTTAAGCATCACAGGTCAACACCCACGGCCACAGTGGGCCCATTGGGGGAGTCTTACCCCTCTGCAGAGTGCATTCTAACGCCCCAGCGACAGGGCGGCTTCTTTTTCCCTGCAACAACTAGAAATCCTTAACATTAGTGTGTGTTTCTTTTGGTTTCGTTCGCATATTAAATATGTCCAGATAAGGAAAGTGTGACAGTGTATTTTTCATCAACAAATAAATTAATGGCTCTTTGAAGAAACAGCAACAACCATTTGTAACGTCAAAGGCACATGTCTAAAATGGTATAGCTTACATCTACTTCAAAGGTTGGTTATCAGATTCACTGATCCTGATATGAAGTTGCACACTTAAGTCGAAGATTGACACACTTGCGAAGTATCAAGTATTTTCTATCATCGTTTCATGTAGGTAAGGATATGCATCAAGTTCTGTAGACGTTCACCAGTAATTGAAGAGTCCATCTATACACATCTGTGCTTTGTGGATTTCTAGTCTTCCTTTACGACAACGATTTGTACACGCCATGAAGAGTGCTTGGTTGTGATTGGTACCATATGACCTTAGGACACCCCTTTTGCTATTCGATTCGGGACATTTTTTCCATTTACATCGTCAAAATCCGTTAATTGTTAACAGACGATTTTAAGATTTAAAAAAAAAAATTATAAAACTAACCCTAACTCTAACAAACAACAGGATTTTGACGGTGTAAATGAAAAAATGTCCCCATGAATCGAGATC
>CM042142.1:104644584-104667223 GCA_023376005.1 Doryteuthis pealeii | reverse complement strand
GAGAGAGATAGGTACCTAAAATCAACGAATTTCGTTAAAATTTAGCTGTCGATTTTTCGATCTTCGTCAGGTCCCTCCGTTATGCAATCTGAAAATAACTGATTTGGAGGAATCTTCGATTTAATAGGTTTTTCTTATAGATTTTTCTTCGTAGAATCAGCGGTGAAAGAATTAGTGCTCTATTCTAAGAATCGGCTGAGATATGAGCCTTTAAATCACCCCTTGTAGAACTTAAAATTTCGAATTTTACTTGAAATTTTCGGAGTCGATTTTATGGGCTTTTTTTTAGAGAAAGCGCCCAATTTCAAGGATTAACAGAGATCTGAACACTTAAAAGGCCCTTATAGTACCTAAAAATCACGAATTTCGTTAAAAATTTAGCTGTCGATTTTTTCGATTCTTCGTCAGGTCCCTCCCTTATGCAATCTGAAAATAACTGATTTGGAGGAATCTTCGATTTAATAGGTTTTTCTTATAGATTTTTCTTCGTAGAATTCAGTGGTGAAAGAATTAGTGCTCTATTCTAAGAATCGGCTGAGATATGAGCCTTTAAATCACCCCTTGTAGAACTTAAAAATTTCGAATTTTACTTGAAATTTTCGGAGTCGATTTTATGGGGCTTTTTTTTAGAGAAAGCGCCAATTTCAAGGATTAACAGAGATCTGAACACTTAAAAGGCCCTTATAGTACTAAAAATCACGAATTTCGTTAAAAATTTAGCTGTCGATTTTTTCGATTCTTCGTCAGGTCCCTACCTTATGCAATCTGAAAATAACTGATTTGGAGGAATCTTCGATTTAATAGGTTTTTCTTATAGATTTTTCTTCGTAGAATTCAGTGGTGAAAGAATTAGTGCTCTATTCTAAGAATCGGCTGAGATATGAGCCTTTAAATCACCCCTTGTAGAACTTAAAAATTTCGAATTTTACTTGAAATTTTCGGAGTCGATTTTATGGCTTTTTTTTAAGAAAGCGCCCAATTTCAAGGATTAACAGAGATCTGAACACTTAAAAGGCCCTTATAGTACCTAAAATCACGAATTTCGTTAAAAATTTAGCTGTCGATTTTTTTCGATTCTTCGTCAGGTCCCTCCCTTATGCAATCTGAAAATAACTGATTTGGAGGAATCTTCGATTTAATAGGTTTTTCTTATAGATTTTTCTTCGTAGAATTCAGTGGTGAAAGAATTAGTGCTCTATTCTAAGAATCGGCTGAGATATGAGCCTTTAAATCACCCCTTGTAGAACTTAAAAATTTCGAATTTTACTTGAAATTTTCGGAGTCGATTTTATGGGCTTTTTTTTAAGAAAGCGCCCAATTTCAAGGATTAACAGAGATCTGAACACTTAAAAGGCCCTTATAGTACCTAAAAATCACGAATTTCGTTAAAAATTTAGCTGTCGATTTTTTCGATTCTTCGTCAGGTCCCTCCCTTATGCAATCTGAAAATAACTGATTTGGAGGAATCTTCGATTTAATAGGTTTTTCTTATAGATTTTTTCTTCGTAGAATTCAGTGGTGAAAGAATTAGTGCTCTATTCTAAGAATCGGCTGAGATATGAGCCTTTAAATCACCCCTTGTAGAACTTAAAAATTTCGAATTTTACTTGAAATTTTCGGAGTCGATTTTATGGGCTTTTTTTTTAAAGAAAGCGCCCAATTTCAAGGATTAACAGAGATCTGAACACTTAAAAGGCCCTTATAGTACCTAAAAATCACGAATTTCGTTAAAAATTTAGCTGTCGATTTTTTCGATTCTTCGTCAGGTCCCTCCTTTATGCAATCTGAAAATAACTGATTTGGAGGAATCTTCGATTTTAATAGGTTTTTTTCTTATAGATTTTTCTTCGTAGAATTCAGGGTGAAAGAATTAGTGCTCTATTCTAAGAATTGGCTGAGATATGAGCCTTTAAATCACCCCTTGTAGAACTTAAAAATTTCGAATTTTACTTGAAATTTTCGGAGTCGATTTTATGGGCTTTTTTTTTAAAGAAAGCGCCCAATTTCAAGGATTAACAGAGATCTGAACACTTAAAAGGCCCTTATAGTACCTAAAAATCACGAATTTCGTTAAAAATTTAGCTGTCGATTTTTTCGATTCTTCGTCAGGTCCCTCCCTTATGCAATCTGAAAATAACTGATTTGGAGGAATCTTCGATTTAATAGGTTTTTCTTATAGATTTTTCTTCGTAGAATTCAGTGGTGAAAGAATTAGTGCTCTATTCTAAGAATCGGCTGAGATATGAGCCTTTAAATCACCCCTTGTAGAACTTAAAAATTTCGAATTTTACTTGAAATTTTTCGGAGTCGATTTTATGGGCTTTTTTTTAAAGAAAGCGCCCAATTTCAAGGATTAACAGAGATCTGAACACTAAAAGGCCTTATAGTACCTAAAAATCACGAATTTCGTTAAAAATTTAGCTGTCGATTTTTCGATTCTTCAGGTCCCTCCCTTATGCAATCTGAAAATAACTGATTTGGAGGAATCTTCGATTTAATAGGTTTTTCTATAGATTTTTCTTCGTAGAATTCAGTGGTGAAAGAATTAGTGCTCTATTCTAAGAATCGGCTGAGATATGAGCCTTTTAAATCACCCCTTGTAGAACTTAAAAATTTCGAATTTTACTTGAAATTTTCGGAGTCGATTTTATGGCTTTTTTTTTAAGAAAGCGCCCAATTTCAAGGATTAACAGAGATCTGAACACTTAAAAGGCCCTTATAGTACCTAAAAATCACGAATTTCGTTAAAAATTTAGCTGTCGATTTTTTCGATTCTTCGTCAGGTCCCTCCCTTATGCAATCTGAAATAACTGATTTGGAGGAATCTTCGATTTTATAGGTTTTTTCTTATAGATTTTTCTTCGTAGAATTCAGTGTGAAAGAATTAGTGCTTTATTCTAAGAATTGGCTGAGATATGAGCCTTTAAATCACCCCTTGTAGAACTTAAAAATTTTCGAATTTTACTTGAAATTTTCGGAGTCGATTTTATGGGCTTTTTTTTTTTAAGAAAGCGCCCAATTTCAAGGATTAACAGATCTGAACACTTAAAAGGCCGCTAATAGTACCTAAACATCACGAATTTCGTTAAAAATTTAGCTGTCGATATTTTCGATTCTTCGTCAGGTCCCTCCCTTATGCAATCTGAAATAACTGATTTGGAGGAATCTTCGATTTAATAGGTTTTTCTTCTAATAGGGCTTCTCCGATAAGGATATTGGAAGAAGCCCCACGTTTTGATTGGCCCCTTTGTGACCCTCCAAAACATTTTTTAACTGACTTTACATTGTCAGTCATCATCTCATAGTATACATTGTGTATCTGCATAACCGGCGCGTACTACGCTTAAACCCCCAACTGGACCGGTGCCCCCTAATAAAAGAACCTATTCATGATCGCTCACCCGATCTCTATTTTTATTTTAATCTATTTCATTCTTTCTTCCTTATTATATTTTTCTTTTCAGCATGTCATTTTTCTTCCCTTTCTTTCGTTATAATAAAAAATAAATGGTCAATTATTTAGCTGAGATGACGTCACTCATAAGCACTAAGAATTCAGTGGATAAGCAACACCCAATAATTAGGATTTATATTTTTGAATTTTATCTTGGGCTATTTCGACTGTCTCATTTTTAACCAGAGGTTTTGCAAAATAATAACGATCGTACAAATAAGGAACACGTATATTAATATATAGATATATATCTATAAGTTAGGGTAGTTTACACATAAATTCAATGGTGTTTGGTAACTGTCAATTTCTTACCTATGTGGTTTTTCATGTGATTTCTGTTTTTAATTAGTTATTTTTTAAAGCCCACACAGGACCGAAGTGCGCTAAGTGATTGATTGAATAAACTGCCTATAGTTCAACGAGGTTTCTTATTCTAATCACCAAAAGTCCAGACTTATAGCGATTCAGTGATGTATAAAGCTATGCGCGTGGTGTAATGGTTAAAGTCATGGGAAATGGACTCGTCGCCCCGAGTTCAAATCCCGGACGTGGTAATTGCATTTCATTTAGCGCTAATACCATTGGGAAAGGTATGAATCCTACTCTCCCTCCAGCTATGGATAAATAGTAGGGCAGACTGGGCTCTTTAACCTTGGTTAGGCAACCTGTCTAGGAGAAGGAAAACTATGAATTAAAACCTGTTAAACTCCGCTTAAAAATGACCTCGTGTCACATCCTACTTTTGCGGAGGGGTTGGTAAATATATATAGCGATTGAGTAGATGATGTATGAAGCTATGAAATTTAATAAAGACTGACAAGTTAGGCCTAAAAATAATGGTGAGATCTTAAAAGATCTTAGAGCTGATCTATGTAATTTATTCGGCTCATATTTCTTTCATAAACATGGAACGCATCCTTTGCCCAGACAAGCTCAATATTGACCTGACTTCACCGGCTACCGAAAATGAATATCGATACTGGTAAAAGACATTTGAGAACTTCATTGAAAAATGCGGAGACAGGGTACCTAACAAACTACGCTGTCTAACCAAATGTCTTTGCAAGTGTCTATGAATATTTTGCTGATGCAGTAAGCTATGAAGGAAAGCTAGAAATTCGTAAAAAGATTTGGTTAAATCAAACTTAACGGACCTAAATTCCACCATCGTATGTCACCCTACCGAAAAAAAAAAATCCCCAAAAATCAGGGAATTAACCGAATTTAATTAAATTTTCAGTGTTGATATATTAATGAATAAAAGATATAACGCACCAGTTATTTCATTTAAAAACTATTACATTTTTTCAGGCCAGTTAACTTTGAACCACGTATCTTTGAGAATCTGTGTTACGCCTCAAAGATACGAGGTTCAAAGTTAACTGACCTGAAAAAAATGTGAACGTTTTTAAATAAAATAACTAGTGCATTATATCTTTTATTCATTAATATATTAACACTGAAAATTTCATTAAATTCGGTTAATTCCTGATTTGTTTTTTTTTTTTTCTTTCGGCGGAGTAAACATACGATGGTGGAATTGGGGTCCGTTAAGTTCGATTTAACCGGATTTTATTTCTCAAGGGGTTCAAACATTGCTCTCTGAAGTAATCATATGGACCATATTAACCTTTAGGCACTCCTTTTGCGATCTCGATTCGTAGGGACATTTTTTTCATTTACACCGTCAAAATCCTGTTTGTTATGGGTTAGGGTTAGTTTTATAATTTTTTTTTTTAAATCTTAAAATCGTCTGTTAACAATTAACCGGATTTTGACGATGTAAATGGAAAAAATGTCCCCACGAATCGAGATCTCAAAAGGGGTGCCTAAAGGTCATATGGTCCAATCACAGAACCAAGCACTTCTTCATGGCGTGTACAAATCGTTGTCGTAAAGGAAGACTAGAAATCCCACAAAGAACAGATGTGTATAGATGGACTCTTCAACTACTGTGAACGTCTACACTGAACTTGATGCATATCCCTTACCTAACATTGAAACGATGATAGAAAATACTTGATACTTTGCAAGTGTGTCAATCTTCGACCTTAAGTGTGCCAACCTTCATATCAGGATCAGTGACTCTGATAACCAACCTTTGAAGTAGATTGTAAGCTATACCATTTTAGACATGTGCCTTTTGACGTTACAAATGGTGTTGCTGTTTTTCAAAGAGCCATTAATTTATTTGTTGATGAAAAACAACTGTCAGACAGATTTCCTTATCTGGACAATATTACAATATGCGAACGAAACCAAAAGAAACACGACACTAATGTTGAAGGATTTCTAGTTGTTGCAGGGAAAAAAAGAAGCCGCCTTGTCGGCTGGGGCGTTAGAATGCACCGACTGCACCTCTTCAGAGGGGTAAGACTCCCCCAATGGGCCCACCTGTTGGCCGTGGGTGGCGACCCGTGATGCTTAAGGATAGAGCCCAGGTGAATGAGCCGTCCATGACCTGCAATACTCCACTTTGGCCCTATCTTGGGCTAGACGGGCGGTCGGAGTGGCTCCCTCCGATCAATCTGCTGGTCACATCAAACCCTAGCACCTATATGATTTTCCCAACCCTATTGCCCTTATGGCAAGCCCAAACCCCTTTTTATCATATGAGTTCTAGAAGGTGGTGACTGAGGGTCTACATGTCCTGGGAATGACATTAAACTCTATCTGATGACGAGGTTCCAGTTTTGGAGGTTTGGAGAATGTGGAGCACCCCTTCATTACCATTGCTCCCTGGTCCACTCGGACCCGGAGTGGTAGTACCTGTTAGGGTCCCATCTATGGGTTAAATAGAAAAATGTATTTATAAAAATAAAATTGTATTATCCATTAAGAATTGATTTATTTCAAAACTTCATCGGCATTAAATGACCCACTGAGGTTGATATGCTGTAAAACAAAACAAAACAAACAAAAAAAGAAGAAACTGACCATCAACAGATCTATGTTCATCACATCCACTATAGAATGAATATCATACTCACCTTCACAAGAAGGCTGTGACTAGTGTCCAGTCACCAGACAAGAAAAGACATAGTGTAACCGAATACACTCTGTACCAACTGGGAGGACATGTAGGCCACAGTCCCAAATCGATTTTCGTTCAGTTCTGTCGGGTATAAAAAATGGCTCAATAATTTTTACATAATGATTAAGATATAATCTCAAAAAGAATATAGTTACTTTTTGCACATAGGTTTCTTGGTTTCATAATTAATTAATTAAGTTTTAAATGAGTAAAATACGTAAAAAAATCTACTTAGCTCCGAAATAAAAATTAACCAATAGCGAAAAGTAACTATAATCTAATAGTTACTTTTCGCACATAGGTATATTGGTTTCATAAAATACATTAATTAAGTTTTAAATGAGTAAAATACGTAAAAAAAAAACTATTTAGCTCCGAAATAAAAATTAGCCAATGAGATTAATGATTTTATTTGCCATTTTCTAATCAACTAATCAGAAAAAGTTCAAAATCTTACAATTTATAGAATATGTCGATAAATAGAATTTGGAAGATTGACAAACCTTAATTGACAAAAAATGATCTGCGAACAACTTGTTTTTGGACTAAAAAAAAAAATTAAATTTAAAAAAATTAACTTCTAAACGATCTAATACGAACTACTAAAATCTATCTAGTTTAATAATTTTGAAAAATTAAAATATTTGAAAACTTGCTGGTGTAATTCAAATTTATTAGAAAAGTTTGATAGAAATTAGAATAAAATTATTAATCTCATTGGCTAATTTTTATTTCGGAGCTAAGAAGCTATTTTTTACGTATTTTACTCAATTAAAACTTAATTAATTATGAAACCAAGAAACTTATGTGAGAAAAGTAACTATACTCTTTTTGTGATTATATTTTAATCATTACGTAAAAATTATTGAGCCATCTTTTACATCCGACGGATTTTAAAAAGCACATTTCGCCTCTGGGACTGTAGCCTAATGGTCAAGTGTTCAGTATAAATGGATAAAAATGTACACACTAAAACTACCTGCCAATCAAAATCCTGGAAATAGACTTGACCATGCCACATAGTAGAATAGACCAACCTGCTATTTAAACCACTTACCAAGTCTGGATTCGGAGAAGCAGATTCAACTTGCAACATAGTTGAATACTGATCACTCAACACAAATCTCTGCATCCACTAGATTCATTAAACTTTTGGGGTACATCCTTCTGTAGAATAAGCATCATACTCATCTCTACGGGCAGGCTGTTACTAGCGTCCAGTAACCAGACAAAAAGAAAAGAGAGTGTAACCGAATACGCTATGAACTAAATGCTTGAACACAATCAGATGTTCAGTTTATATAGATATACGCAACTTGCAACACAGCTGGATGCTAATCCACGAATCTCTACACTTTGGAGATGGACAAATTAAACCCTGATCCAGAAAGGCTGGAACTACTGCCGTAACTTCCATCACCAACCACTCATTAAGCCGTGCAACTTATATTTGGCATGTTTGCATAATATGCTAAATGGATTCCACAATTTTCGGATAAAGCACGCATCCCTTTACAAAGCAAGATCACTTCCTATTGAGCCCTGTGGTATTTGAAGCCTTTTAAAGCACGAACACCTTGACAATGCTGTTTTAAACAGCGTCGATCATGCCCCTTATTTGTGATGGAATGTGATGCATCATATATAGCCGTATCTGCTATGCTAAACCATGCTGGTCATCCTGTGACCTTCATGTCAAGAATATTGCCCGGAAGTGAATTATACTTTCCACCTGTGGAGAAGGAAGTGACCACAGTAATTGAAGCTGTTAGGAAATGTTCCCATCTTCTGCAGGGTCGACACTCCACAATTATTACTGACCAGTGGCAGGGTTAGCGGTCTGTTGCTTTTATGTTGAATTGCCGCAAGAGAACAAAGATTTAAAAACGACAAGATTAAAGGTTGGAGACTGGAACTTGCCTACTTGAGTTTCTCAATCCGATACCAGCCCGGCAAAACAATGTAGCCCCCTAACACGGGTGTTCTGTGGATCAGTTCCTTCATGGAGCCTCAAGAATGTTCATGGAGGGATGTGCCATTCAGGTTTAGTCAAAATGCTTCATTTTTTCGAACAAAGAGTGGAAATTCACTTTTATCAGTGCTTGTTAAAACTAACGGACTGTAATAATAATCGGGTCAGAGTTACCTGCCCGGATCCTTTTTTTTTTCTTTTTTGTACAGTGGTGAGTTACTTGCCTTTAACACTTTTCCAGTTAGTCCCTGTAAATAAAAACACACACCTAGTGTGTAATGATAAACGGTCATGATGTGTTGCCTAGTTAATTGAGTTTAAGGTATCCCGCAATATGTCAAAATGAGTACCTGCGCTTACCGAAGATAAAAAAGGTATGTCTCTTTTAAATGTGGAATTAATTTTTTTAATTCCTAGCACACAGAACTTACCATTTTCTACGTGTGACGTCAAAAAGATTTGCTCAACGTGCTACGCATTTGCTAAAGCCAAACCATCATTTCACAGACCAACAGGGAACACCTTTGTCAAAGCTACCCAACCAAGGGAAAGAATAAGTATCGATTTCAAATGTTCCCCTTCCATCGCGTATGATTAATAAATACATATTTACAGCCGTATATGAATATTCCATATTCCCAGGTATGTCTTCCGTGACAGTTGTGAGATGTTTGGACACAATTCTTTTCTCTTTATGGAATGTCCAGTTTCATACACTCGGGCCGAGGAGCGGCTCATGACTCGTTCGGTGAGGACATCTCGTTGGTCATGGAGTTGCATCTAGTAAGTCTACACCATATAACCCTACTGGAAATAGCCAGGTTGATTGATACAATGGGATAATTTTGAAATCCCTTTGTCTTGGCTGCTAAGTTACAACATATCCAAGTAAAACTGGAAATCCGTGCTACCTTTAAATTTTAATTAAAAACAAAAATTAAATTGTAAATAAATATATTTTGATAATTAATATAGTGTATTTTTTACAACATATAATTTACTTACCTGTGTTTTCATACTCAAAATCAAATTAATACTTATCAAAAAATTATTCTAATTTTGAAAATAATTAAGTATAAAACTAGGCACGGACACTTTTGTTCAAGGGAAGTAATAAAAGAAATTCAAATTTTTTAAAAATTACCAAATATCAGGGAATTGTCCAATTTTAATGAAATTCTCAGCGCTTAATTCATTGATGACTTAATTTTATAATGAATATGTTATTTTATTAAAAAAAAAAAAAGAAAAAAAGAAAAGGAAACGTTTGTATCGATTCAGATTGTACGGTGAGATTCAACCTTTGTCATATGAATAAAAAAATTCCATTCCCTAATTTTTACAGAAAGATCAAATCCTGAACGTTACCTAAAAAAATTCAACACCCGAAAAATGTTATTAGAAAATTTAAAAGTTATTTTCTTGAAATTCAAAAAATATTTTTGTAGCGTGTTTTTGTCGGGTTTTTTTTTTTTTTTTTTTTTTTGGTTTTTTGTTTTTTGTAGTTTTAAAACAATATTTTTCTTTGAATTATTGAGAAAAAAAATATTTTCTCTGATTCAATTGGCCTATTTTTATTCACTTTAATTTAATAGTGTATTTTAAACGTCTGGGAGGTGGCATGTTGCACTCTATATTTTCACCATGGTATTTAAATTAAATTTATTTAATCTATCTAAAAATAAAAGTTGGAAAATGCGTAATTTTGCGCAACATATTTTCTGATATTTTTATATATCTAAAAAAAAAATTATTACTGACGATTCATCAAACGTATTTTTAAAAAATGTTATCTCCCCTTATGACCTGAATGTAGAAATCCAGGCTAACAATACACAGTATAATTTTACTGTATGGGCTACCACAGACTTTTACTTATTCCCACACAAAAATCTACTCCTTTTCTACTTGATGTATATGGATTTATCTCACTTTAGCCCTATGAATACATATGCCATTATATCATCATCATCATCATCATGTAGCGCATGCAGCACGGATATCCATGACAATCTCTCGCCAACCTTCCCTATCATTCATTGCAACTGTGAGGTCCTCTGCAGAGCAACCAGCATCTACGCATAGCTCGTCAATGTGGGTCCTTGCTGGGCGCCCCACACTTGCATGTCCATGTCTTGGCTTCCAGCATCATCGCATAGTTGGTCAACGTAGGTCCTTGGTGGGCGGCCCACATTAGCATGTCCATGTGTTGGCTTCCATAGGAGAACGTCGCTTATGAGCTCGTCCTTGCTTCTCCAGCAGTGTCCTGCATACCTTGTCCGTCTCACTCGAATAGTTTGTGAGATGGGGGACAAGTGAACGTACAGTTGCTTCCTTGTTGGGTGCTGTTTCCACGACTTGTTCAAGACTGCACGCAGCATTCTTGTGAAGTTCCCATCTAGCTTATTCTCAAGACGCTTCGTTAGGGTCCAAGTGGTGCAGCCATATAGCAACACTGATACAACCACAGCCTGGAAGACTGTCGCTCTAGCTTGTCAGGGAGATCGGACCTCCATGTGACTGATAATTTGTTTGTGGCCGACCATGCCTTTGCTATTCGTTTATTAACATCGCTCTCTGTGGATTGTTGTATACCCTTCTTTACTTACTTCTATTCTTCTGCTGTTCATCTTTTCTATCTTACGTCTCTTCTAGCGTCTGGACTTCGTCTTGGCGGTCGCTCATTTCTTCTTCTAGATCAGTCTTGTAACCAAGACATTCATTAATCACAAAACCGTGTTATTTTCTTAAGCTTTTATTTACTTAACTAAACATAGCGCGCGTATGCAATGAGTTCCAGTTAAGGCAGGGCATCTTCTTGCCCCACGTCCAAACTGAAACTGAGGACCCAACCAGGTCCCACGTGACTTCACGTATTTCGCGGGCTTTCTGTAACATTCCATGGAAAGTCCCGCCCGTGATATGAAAAGGGGCCATCCCTTTAGAAATACAGGGAATTGACAATAATCTTATGCAACCGTATAGATTATGTAACCGGATGAGATATTACCATCTAGGTACGTGAATTGTTCTAGAATAATTATGATAAAATAACGTATGAAATCAACATTATGTTTGTGTTTATTTTTCCGTGAAATGTATGTCGGTCACATGTCCGTTCCGTGAAATGTCCGTTCAATGAAATGTCAGTTTGGCCAAATGATCTCTTGTCATTCCACTTTAACTCACTTCAAAAGTGCTCGGCATTTCTACGTGGATCAATAATCTTGGAACTTTTGCTTTGACCTCTGAAAAGATGGATATTGCCAGCTGAACGCTGTCCGCCATGCCCAGCATTTGTAGATTTCAAACTTCACGTTGAACAGGTTCGTCAACTCTTATGAAAGAACAACCAATTCTTCGGGTGGGGATCCGGTGGCTTCGGCTACTGGATTGTTAGTGATCCCAGGAGGCCTTCTTCCCAAGCAACACCTGTCCCCTTGATTTAAAGGGGCAGAGCTGGGTTTATTGTCCAGTACCAGATTTTTTTTTTTTAAAAAGATGACTATATTGAGATTTTTCAACCAACATGCGGAAAACTACAAATAATACTAAAATAATACATAAAACTACTACTAATAATAATACTAAAATAATCCAAATTAGAAACAGATATATAAAGAAAGAAAGAAAGAAAGAAAGAAGTGATAATATTAAGCGATTAAGACATGAACACGTATATTTGAACATTATGCCCTGAGCGAGAGAGAGAGAGGGGGGAGGGAGAGAGAGAGAGAGAGAGAACAATAATATTAAGAGAGAATATATGTGTGAACATTATACTCTGTCATCTTTGAAAAATAATAAACCATTCCAGTTTAATAAAAATATAGAGAAATAGTAATACACTGACATTTGCATTTATTATTAGAAGTAGTTTTATGTATTATTAGTATCATTGGGGCTGTTGTCCTCATCTTTTATTGTTATATACACATAATTGCGGCCGATGTGTCCGCCGGCCTTCTTCAGCTTGTTTCTTGTGCCAGGTGTCTAACTGGACACATGTTGCAACAGATATAATAAGAGGTGAGTTAATACAATTCTAAGTGACAATTATCTCTAGGTTTCAAGTTCAATCCTGGCAAAGGGCGATTTTAAAATAGAATACTTCACACAGCTTAACACTTGACCTGGTCATGGTTAACAGATTGAGAACAGCCCACCCCCGTTGATTGAATAAAGGGTTCGGGGTTAAATCGAACTTAACGGACCTAAATTCCACCATCCTATGTCACCCCACCGAAAGAAAAAAAATCTGGGAATTAACCGAATTTAATGAAATTTTCAGTGTTGATGTATGAATGAATAAAAGATATAATGCACCAGTTATTTTATTTAAAAACTTTTTTTCAGGTCAGTTAACTTTGAACCACGTATCTTTGAGGCGTAACACAGATTCTCAAAGATATATGGTATAAAGTTAACTGACCTGAAAAAATGTGAAGTATTCTATTTTATTATCGCCCTTCGCCAGGATTGAACCTGTAACCTTGAAATGATTGTCACTTAGAACTGTATTAAATCACCCATTATTATATCTGTTGCGCCATGTGTCTAACTGGACATATGACGCAAGAAACAATCTGAAGAAGGCCGGCGGGAACATCGGCCGAAACGATGTGTATATAACAATAAAGATGAGAACAACAGTCCCAAAGGTCCGTTAAGTTCTATTTAACCGTGTTCGGTTTGAAGTTCTTTCAAGGCTCCTGATTATGAAATGAAGGCTCCCGAGTTTGAAGAGAAGGGTCCAGAGTTCAACAAAAAATACCTGAAGAAAGCTGGAGAGCACGTCGGCCAAAACATTGTGTATATAAAAATAAAGATGGGGAAAACGGTCTGTGTTTCACAATTTTCAACTTTACTCCAAGGGGTCATTGTCCAATAAATCATAATGATTTTGGAATCAGGCTGACTCTGTGAGAAAATTAGAAAACAAAAAAATGAAGTTTATCCTGCAACTTTCAGCCTTTAGCCCAACAATGACATTTAATGCATTAAGTACTAAATTTAAAAAAACACCCTCCGGGCGATGTAATAATAGATTTTAAAAACATATTGCCTGAGGGGTGGGAGTAAAAAATTCAATGTCAGTAAGTTTGTACCCTAAGTTAGTAAAATCATCAAATTCATTAAAGGATTAAAAAATAAAACAATTTGAAATGTAAACTTTAAATATGTATTAAAATAAAACAAACTATATATAGATATATAATACCAGTCATGTATTTATTAAAACTTGTTTTAAAAAACAATGAGGACTGTCTAATGTTGCATGTTCAAATTTTGAGTGTATTTATTCTATGTTATGACGGTTTGGGGTAATGTGACGTAGACAGTGACGTAATTTTTGTTACAGACAAAAACCGGAAGCGAATCTCCATTATTAATAGATATCAAATTTTATTAAACTTGAACTATATTTTTCAAACAATTAACTGTTTTCATTAAAAACAAGGATATAATTTGTCTATTTGGAACCTATTGCAATCAAGAGCCAGTTAAATCGAACTTCATCATGATCATCATGTCGCGCAAGCAGCACGGATATCCATGTCAGTCGCTCGTCAACCTTCCCTATCACTCATTGCCCCTGGGAACTCTTCTGTGCGGCATCCAGCATCCTCACATAGTTGGTCAATGTAGGTCCTTGCTGGGCGGCCCACACTAGCATGCCCATGTGTTGGTGTCCACAAGAGAACGTCGCTTATGAGCTCGTCTTTGCTCCTCCAGCAGTGCCCCGCATGCCTAGTCCGTCTTACTCGGGTGGTTTGTGAGATGGGGGGTAGTGGCCATACAGCTGTTTCCTTGTTGGGTGCTGTTTCCACGACTTGTTCAAGACTGCACGCAGCATTCTTGTGCAGCTCCCATCTAGTTTATTCTCAAGGCACTTCGTTAGGGTCCAAGTGGTGCAGCCATACAGCAGTACTGAAATTCCACCATAGTATGTCATCCCGACAAAAGACAAAAAATCAGGGAATTAACCGAATTTAATGAGATTTTCAGTGTTGATATATTGATGAATAAAATATATAATGCACCAGTTATTTTATTGAAAAACTTTTACATTTTTTCAGATCAGTTAACTTTGAACCACGTATCTTTGAGGCATAACACAGATTCTCAAAGATACGTGGTTTAAAGTTAACTGACCCGAAAAAATGTAATAGTTTTTAAATAAAATAACTGGTGCATTATATCTTTCATAAAGCACCTTAATACTCATTGTGTTTCTTCCTATTATTTTTCTGTTGACTCTAATACTCGAATTCCAACACTCGTCTAGTTTGCTAAACTTTACACCATGCGAGTTGCCCTTCACTCGTGTAGCTGTGTGCCTCCACTTAAAAATTGACCTTGTGTCGCATCCTGCCCACGGTGGTGGTGGGGGAGTGAGCAATGGTTGGTAAATCAACTTAAATACCCCAAGACCGACCTTCAATTATTCAACTATCACCAGGGGGGACCAGGGGGGTAGAACCAGCGGAAAGTGTGTTCCTTTAATTCTTTAGCGTCTCTTTATTCAGCCCCTGTAAATAAAAATAATCCCATTGTGACATTCTTCTTTCTTCACCCCCCAGGATTTAGAGTCTTATCTGAGAACAAAAATGTAATGGGGTTTTAATGGAACCCCAAAAATGTAACAAATAACAACAGATGTTTTCTCTTTGGTCGTTTCTTATCGTTTCTTTTTCTTTCTTTTTTTGTGCACTTGAAATAACATGAGTTTTTCTTATCAGTTCTTGTAAGCACCAGTCGTTCTTTCTCTGTTTTCTTTTCTTTTTTTTTTTTTTAACAGCTTTCTTTTTTTTTTTATTTCTACAATAGCATCAATAACAATTTTTACCCTTTGAATCAAACAGAAATTTGCCTGGTTTTAACTTTGTAGTTATCTGATATTATAAAACCAAATTCTGATATGAAAATATTTCCCTTGTCTGAATCAAAACTCTATGTTAAAGCTTATCATTATTGTTTCCTAAAAACTTTATTATTTCCTAAATTATTCAGACTAAGTTTGGTTTGGTTTGTTTTACGGCATATCAACCTCAGTGGGTCATTTAATACCGATAAAGTTTTGAAATAAATAAATTTTTAATGGATAATACAATTGTTTATAAACTCATATTTTTCTATTTAACCCATAGATGGGACCCTAACAGGTACTACCACTCCGGGTCAAAGTGGACCAGGGAGCAATGGTGATAAAGAGGTGCTCCACAAAAAAAAGGGTAAATACGTCATTATTACTACTACCATACAAAGTAGAGTGGACGTATTTACCCTTGATAAGCTAATTTCGCATGTATCATTTGCTGCGTATTAGTGGCCCAGTGGTAAAGTCTCTGACTCTGCGTGCTGAGTTCCCGGTTTCGATTTCTGTTGGAGGGAGGTCGTAAGTGTACATCGCTGATGAGACTTAATAAAGTTGAAACAGCTGTACGATGTTCTACGTAGGGGGCGATATTTGCCGAGTTCGCTTGTCATGATTATTTTCATTAATTTTCGAATTTTATACGATATACGCATTGTAACTGCCTTCAAGCAAAAAATATAAAAATAATAATAATAATAATATATATATATATATATATATATATATATATATATATATATATATATATATATAATTGCTTGCAAGGCATACTACTGCCATATGCGATAGGAAACAATAAATTACAAAAGAACTCAAAATTGATCATTGCATTTGAGTAATGCATTGATAACTAAGTTTTCCTTTTAAAATTTCAACGACGATTTTTCTGCTGCCACTTAATTTAAAGACAATTTGATGTACATAGGTCTTTACTTTCCGTACAAATGATAAATTCTATTTTATGGGTGACTTTTGCTGAATTTCGCAATTAATTTTGATTATTCCTCAAAGTTATGAAAATTGTCATACAAAAAAATTTGTCACAAAATATCACAGAAAATAATCACAGTAATTAAAATTTAGGAATCCAAAATTGCTGCATTGCGGGTCTGGATTCGGTTCAGAATGTTTTTGATTTGCTCACGGAGTCAGCCCGATTCCAAAATGGTATGATATGTTGGGCTATGACCTCTAGGATTAAAGTTGAAAAAAATGTGATATACTGATATTTGTATACTCCCTACAGCAGTTTAGTCACAATTTATAAATTTATAAACATGTATGATGTAATGATTGTTGATATAAATAACAAGATAAGATGAATCATTACAAGGAAGAATTTAATTTGTAAGCTTATATACGAGTGAATGAAGTAAGGAGTATTCAAAGAATGAATGTGTATGAAGTAAGGAATATTGAATGATAAGTTCAATATGAACAAGTCCCTTAATTTTAGATGGTTTTAAGACTACATATAAAATTATGCAGTCTATTTAGCATGTATGGAAACCTGTAAGATGAAATAAGTAATAATACCATTCAAGATTTTAATAGTATAATAATTAGATCAATGTATAAGACTTTCAATCTTTTCAATCTACTTATGAGACATGGAAGATATTGATTTGCTTCAAGGTTGGTCGGCTTTTTGTATTGAATTTTGTCCTTTATTAAACATACGTGCCACATCATGTTGATTTCTATATTAGCTTGCCTTATGAAATCTTTTATCAGATTCATGTAAGCATCCCCCTTCATCACTTTAATATGGTGAAATTCCTTATCTATTATTTAGACCTCATCCCTATTTTTTCCTTTATTGAAAACACATTTATTGTACCCACATCATGTCGAACTCTATATTAGGTTGGTTTGGTTGGTTTATTAATTTTAACGGCATATCAACCCGTCCAGGGTTATATCATGCCTAGCGGTTGGGTTGTTATATATATTGTGTATTCATATCTATACATCTAGTAATTGGTTTTAACAATGTGTTAGCATTATTGGGAATCATACTCTATGACATTGATTTGTTTCATGTCTATATTCTATGGTATAATTTTATTTCCCTCAAAAAGGAGAAAATATCCTCTATGTTAACATTTTCAAATAGGTCCTTCATATTGTTTGCTTTAAAATAATGTTTTCTGATGTGAGCAAAAAATCTGCATTCCATCATTAAGTGTTTGACTGTCAGGGGTGTTTGACATGTTTCACATTGTGGTTGTTGTTCTTGTTTGAGTATATAAGAGTGTGTTAGTTTTGTATGACCAATGCATAATCGGGACATAATAGCTCAGCTTATGAAGTCTTTTATAAAATTCATGTGAGCATACTCCTTTATCCTATTCACTTTTGGGCAAAATTCCCTATCTATTATTCAGACCTCATCCCTATTTTTTCCTTTATTGAACATAGGTACCTACATCATGTCAAACTCTATATTAGTT
This sequence comes from Doryteuthis pealeii, assembly GCA_023376005.1. NCBI lineage: Eukaryota > Metazoa > Mollusca > Cephalopoda > Myopsida > Loliginidae > Doryteuthis > Doryteuthis pealeii. The sequence continues at coordinate 104,649,430 of CM042142.1, read as the reverse complement.
TGTCTTATGGAGTCTTTTATCAGATTCATCTAAACAACCTCCTTCATCCTATACTCTTTTTTTGGTGAAATTCCCTATCTACTATTCAGGCCTCATCCCAACAGAGACAATGTGCTTCTTTTTAGTATCATTTGTATTATTTGGACTATTGTCCTCATCTTCATTGTTATCTAAACAACGTTTCAGCTGATGTGCTCTCCGGCCTTCTTCAGGTATTTCTTGTTGGACTCAGGAACCTTCTTTTCGAACTCTGGAACCTTCTTGTCGTAATCTGGAGCCATCACGGAACTTTGAACCTAACCCGTTATTCAGTCCACAGGGTTATCTTGTTCTAATTCCACTAACCATAGCTATTGTACAGATGTTAAGCTGTGTTAATTATTATTCTATGTTACTGCTGCCCCTGATCAGGATTGAACCTGCAGTCTAGAGATAACTGTCACTTAGAGCTATCTTAACCTAATAGTCCGAATAATACAAATAATACTAATTATCAAGCCTCATCTCAAAAATTCAGAGAAATAGTGCTTCTTTTTGTTTCCATATGTGTTCAGCTGTGCCTGATTTCATGATGTTAACCCTTACCTTTTACTGAAAGGGCCGGTTTAGCTCAGTCGGTAGAGCACTTGCCTAAGAATTGCAAGATTCCTGGTTCGATACTGGCCCTCACCAACTCAGTGTATGAGTAGCATAGGGATCTGTGTGGTAACGTGAGGAGCTGATGTGGTGCTCCACCTCAGACACAAAAACAATCTCCTTGGTTTAGCACTAGTGAAAAAGGGATAGACTCCCTCACTGTCTGGCTGATACCAACTTTAGGCCACTCCATCGACTTTACTTTTACTTTTTACTCATGTTTTTTTTAATCAAGATGGTGCTATCCACCCATTAAAGTTCATATACTTTGGTAACAATATCTCATCTACTGAAAGTGATGTCTACATATGCAAAGGTAAAGCTGATATTGACAGATTACCAACCATATTTGATAATATTTAATAATATCTGATAAAATAAAAAGGGAATTTTTCCAAGCTATAGCCATGTGAGATGTATGGTTGTACCACCTAGACTTTAATGAAACTCTTAGAGAAAAATCTATACAAGAACTAATACAAGGATTAGTATTATCTGCATTATTTAGACTATTGTTCCCATCTTCATTGTTATCTGTACAACATTCCGGCCGATGTGCCCTCCGGTCTTCTCCTTTATCCACTAGGCCATGTGTCCAATTGGACACATGGCCTAGTGGATAAAGGAGTTAGGTTAAGACAGTTCTAAGTGACAGTTATCTCTGGACTGCAGGTTCAATCCTGGCCAGGGGCAGCAGTAACATAGAATAATAATTAACACAGTTTAACACCTCTATTCCAGCTATGGTTAGCGGAATGAGAACAGGATACTCCCATGGACTGAATAAAGGGTTAGGTTCAAAGTTCCATGATGGCTCCCAATTATGACAAGAAGGTTCCTGATTAACAAAACAAGAAGTTTCTCAAGTCCGAGAAGGTTCCCGAATCCGACAAGAAATACCTGAAGAAGGCCAGAGGGCACATCAGCGGAAATGTACACATAACAATGAAGATGAGGACAATAGTCTGAATAATGTAGATAATACTAATCATCAGACCTCATCTCAAAAATTCAGAGAAATAATACAAGGATGCTGAACAAATTTTAGAAGCAGCAACTTAGATGAGTAGGGCAGACTGGGCTCTGCTGGTGATTTTTTTGTTACTTCTCCAGCAATGCTCTCCTATGGACTCCTACACATGGACACACCAGTGTTGGCCCACAGCAAAGACTTACATTCATCAGCTTTGTGCAGACACTGGATGCCATCTAAAAGACTTGATAAAAGTGATGGCTGATAGGGATTGATAGCGAAAGAGAGTCAAAAGAACCTGTGCTGTCAACATGCCTGATGATGATGATGATGATGTTGATGATAGCTTTTTTAGTGTTTTTTTGTTTTTTTTTTAATTTTTAAGAACCAGTTAAAATTCTTTTGAAAGAAACTGAAATGAAAATTTCTGGCTTAAAAAAAAAATGTCAACCTATTGACAAGTTGTTGCAAAAAAAAAAAAATGCTGTTTATTTTTAACGTGCCTCTAGTGGTATTCTAATTGCACTTCTTGTGGGGTCTTGTTGTTGATGGTGTCAAAATGTGGGAGGTACTTGAATATTTCTGGTCAACAAGTCACCATCAATTTTTTTTCTATAAGAGACAAATTGAAATCTTTCGGTGAGTAACTTTTGGGTGTAGAGATATGACAAAGGAAAAAAAAAACTGTGGATAAAAATGTTGCAAACTGCAGTTGTCATTTTTCTTTACTCTTAATGGGAAACTGATGGTAGGTGTGTCACTCTACTTCAGCTGCAAAAAACTGTGGATAAAAATATTGTAAACTGCAGTTGTCATTTTTCTTTACTCTTAACGGGGAACCGATGGTAGGTGTGTCGCTCCACTTCAGCTGCAAAAAACTGTGGATAAACATGTTGCAAACTGCAGTTGTCATTTTTCTTTACTCTTAATGAGGAGCTGATGGTAGGTTTGTCACTCCACTTGAGCTGCAAAAATCTGTGGATAAAAATGTTGCAAATTGCAGTTGTCATTTTTCTTTACTCTTAATGGGGAGCTGATGGTAGGTGTGTCACTCTACTTCAGCTGCAAAAAAACTGTGGATAAAAATGTTGTAAACTGCAGTTGTCATTTTTCTTTACTCTTAACAGGGAACCGATGGTAGGTGTGTCGCTCCACTTCAGCTGCAAAAAAACTGTGGATAAAAATGTTGGAAACTGCAGTTGTCATTTTTCTTTACTCTTAATAGAATAATAATGCCCAATATAATGTATAAAAATATATTGCATCTTCTCAGTTGGTAAAATGGGGAGCTGATGGTAGGTGTGTTGCTCCACTTGAGCTGCAAAAAAGCTGTGGATAAAAATGTTGCAATACTGCAGTTGTGATGTATAAAAATATATTGTAACTTTTCTGTCGGTATAGCATCTGCCAAGGAATCACAAAGTTCTGTGTTCGATGCCAGTCCTCGCCAACTCCCCGCATGAGGAGCACAGCTTGGATCTGTATGGTAAAGTGAGGAGATGACATTAGGGGTAGCACTCCACCTCACACTTAAAAGCAATTATCAGTATATACAATACACATGGGCTGATTAACTGATTAGCATTTGCCTTGGAATTGCAAGATTCCGGGTTTGATACTGGTCTTCTCCAACTCAGCACATCAGTAACAGAGCTTGGTTTACCTGATCTGCATGGTAAAGCATCTGGGAGCTGACGGTAGGTGTGGTGCTCCACTTCAGCAAAAGCAATCTCCCTAGTCTCGTACTAGTGAAAAGGGGATGGACTCCCTCACTGATACTGACAATAGGCCACTCCCCCTACTTTACTTTTCCTTTATATAATTATATAAAGGGACATTTGCTTAATTGAAGTCATACCTAATTTTGACATTTTCTCAATTTGTTTAGCCTTACATTTGAACATATATGCCCGCCTGAATTCATTAATCATTAACTAATTAATTTTCAAAATTAGGTATGTCTTCAATTAAGCACCTATCCTCCAAAAATTGTCGGCTAAAAAGGCCATATCAAAAATAAACAAATTGTTTGTTTACTTACTTTCATAAAGGGATATGTAAATTATAATTTACATGTCCGTTAGAGACCCTAAGGGTGTAATATGACAGTCCCAGAAACCCCATCTCGACTTCTTTTCTCCCTCTGTTCTTTGAACAGTAGAGACATTGCCTCTGACCCTGCCTGGGAACAGCACAGTCACATGGCTATATTATCTACACTCATCAAGTAAACTTTTTTTTCCATTTTTGTACCCCTTCCATATACTACTGTAACAAAATGTGTATAATTCTATCATGGGATACATTTGTGTATTCTTTCGTGTAATACCACCTGCATTAGGGTAGGTTGATTTTTCACTTTTTAAAAAATATCAAATTCTCTCAAACAACAAAAGTTTTGTGTTGATATAATGAATACTGATACTAAAAACTAGATCTCTTACTTGCACCATTCTTTGAGGAAATAGCATCAAAAATCATCTACTAAAATGCACCAAAAGATCCTCATTTTCACAAAATTTAGCCTAGAAATTGGTTTGAGATTTTATCAACTTCAATATTTAAAACAGAAAAGCTTTCTATTTTAAACAAAACGAATAAAGTGTAACTAGAATTCAAATTAAAAATGTCTTCCTTCACTACTGACACCTCCGATATGCTGCTTTTTACCCAATAATTAAGCTGTAACAGTGATAACATTTTAAAAGATTGAAATCTATTTCCTCAAATGAAAGCAAAGTTTTGAAGAAAAATATTTTGTTGGATAATTCTTTATGTTAATTTGCAACTTTCACCACATGGAAGAGGTTACAGTTCCAAAATCGACCTACCCTAACCTGCATGTATCATCATCATCATCATATCAAACAGACACCACGTTCTCATTACAATATTGAGTATCCGCACAGAGTTGATCAATGAGAAGAGAGATCCTTTGGTTTGAATTCGGCTTGAGTATACCTTCTCTTATACAAGTTACCATGATAAGGTTAAAGAGCCCAATCTGCCCTATTATTTACCCATTGCTGGAGGAAGAATAGTTAGACTCATATCTTTTCCCAAGAGTATTAGCACTTTGTGAAATGAAAACAGCCTTATCTAGGATTTGAACTCCAGTTGCCATGTCCATTTTAACAATGACGACTGTTACACAACAAGCCCCCTCCTCTTTTTGAGTGCCACAGATTTCTAACCGTGTGCCCCCAAAAAAAGCTCAGTAAATTTTTACAATTATAT
>CM042142.1:104584584-104639584 GCA_023376005.1 Doryteuthis pealeii | reverse complement strand
CCTGCTTGTGGCAGAGGGGTTGGTAAATACATAAATATACTTAAATAGGCACACATACAGTTGCATACATACACCTACATAGAAACCTTATTCGTATTTAGCTCTTAGCCATAAATCATAGCCAAGATAGAAAAATACTCTTGTCTTGTGAGGTGTTTGTCTCATGGTTTGTTTGTCACAAGTACAAAATTGTAATTCATATTAATTTTTTATACCTCCATAACGTTTACAAAATTACAGAAAGTTAACCAGCAAAAAAAGTCTACCCACAAATCTTTACGAACGAAACAGATAGCTGAACTTGTTCCCAGCATTCCTTTGACAGTGACAAATTAGCAGTAAAAACGTATGAGTAGTTAGAATTGTTAGAGTAAAGAGAAAAATATATAAGCATTATTATTTGCAGATGATTTAATGGTAAAAGGAATTTGATGAAAAAAGAAAAATCTAGAAAACATCCAAGTAACTAGTAAATAATTTTAATACAAAACTGCTATTTTCTATAATTTATATACAAAACAGTGCTGTTTTTTTTATAAATTTATATACAAAACAGTGCTGTTTTTTTATAAATTTATATACAAAACAGTGCTGTTTTTTTTATAAATTTATATACAAAACAGTGCTGTTTTTTTATAAATTTTATATACAAAACAGTGCTGTTTTTTTATAAATTTATATACAAAACAGTGCTGTTTTTTTATAAATTTATATACAAACAGTGCTGTTTTTTTATAAATTTATATACAACAGTGCTGTGCTGTTTTTTTATAAATTTATATACAAAACAGTGCTGTTTTTTTTATAAATTTTATACAAAACAGTGCTGTTTTTTTATAAATTTATATACAAAACAGTGCTGTTTTTTATAAATTTATATACAAAACAGTGCTGTTTTTTTATAAATTTATATACAAAACAGTGCTGTTTTTTTATAAATTTATATACAAAACAGTGCTGTTTTTTTATAAATTTATATATAAAACAGTGCTGTTTTTTTTATAAATTTATACAAAACAGTGCTGTTTTTTTATAAATTTATATATAAAACAGTGCTGTTTTTATAAATTTATATACAAACAGTGCTGTTTTTTATAAATTTATATACAAAACAGTGCTATTTTTATAATTTATATACAAAAGTGCAATTTTTTTCTAATTTATTTACAAAACAGTGCTGTTTTTTCATAAATTTATATATAAAACAGTGCTGTTTTTTATAAATTTATATACAAAACAGTGCTATTTTTATAATTTATATACAAAACAGTGCAATTTTTTTCTAATTTATTTACAAAACAATGCTATTTTTAAAGAACAAATCTAGACAACAATCAAGTAACCAATAGATAATCTTTATACAAAACAGTGCTATTTTCAATAATCTATATATAAAACAGTGCTATTTTTATATTTTATATACAAAACAGTGCTATTTTTATAATTTATATACAAAACAGTGCAATTTTTAAACAAACAAATCTAGACAACAATCAAGTAACCAATAGATAATCTTTATACAAAACAGTGCTATTTTCAATAATCTATATATAAAACAGTGCTATTTTTATATTTTATATACAAAACAGTGCTATTTTTATAATTTATATACAAAACAGTGCAATTTTTAAACAAACAAATCTAGACAACAATCAAGTAACCAATAGATAATCTTTATACAAAACAGTGCTATTTTCAATAATCTATATATAAAACAGTGCTATTTTTATATATTTTATATACAAAACAGTGCTATTTTTATAATTTATATACAAAACAGTGCAATTTTTTAAACAAACAAATCTAGACAACAATCAAGTAACCAAGATAGATAATCTTTATACTATAAAAACAGTGCTATTTTTATATTTATATACAAAACAGTGCTATTTTTATAATTTATATACAAAACAGTGCAATTTTTTAAACAAACAAATCTAGACAACAATCAAGTAACCAATAGATAATCTTTATATAAAACAGTGCTATTTTCAATAATCTATATATAAAACAGTGCTATTTTTATATTTTATATACAAAACAGTGCTATTTTTATAATTTATATACAAAACAGTGCAATTTTTTAAACAAACAAATCTAGACAACAATCAAGTAACCAATAGATAATCTTTATACAAAACAGTGCTATTTTCAATAATTTATATATAAAACAGTGCTATTTTTTATAACTTATATACAAAACAGTGCTATTTTTTAAACAAAGAAATTTAGACAACAACCAAATAACCAATAGATAATTTTCCTACAAAACAGTGCTATTTTTCTCATTTAATATCAAGTAAGAGACAGGTCAGTTTTTGATTTAATTGCAAATTATGACTAATTAAAACCAATTAAAATGAAATTTTTTTCAAACATAATCCTAATACTAAGGAATATTTTAATATAACTTGTGTGTAATTAAAGTAAAAAGTAAAAAAGCCTTTAGGAGACAAAGATTGATTTACTCAGCTTTAGTATAATAATAGATAACAAAAGAATTTGGGTGTTTTTGGTGAAGTTGGAATGGATTAATGGCATTTCAGTTCATTTCAATGTGGAAAATTGATTTGATATACAAGAAAATTGAGTTTCAAGTGGAACAAATTAACTCTTAAGTCAAAGTAGCACTGTATAAGAAAAAGTCTGCAAGCGGTTCCAATTTTGATATTTGGTTTCTTCTATTTATTTCAATGTGCTACACAATCTCTGTGCTGATATATTAGAGTAGGTAGAATCTTTAAATTCCAGCACAGGTTAGAAAGTAAAAGACACATAGACTTTTTGTATTGTTCTGCCACTAAACTACTCTTCTTTCCAGCTATCATAAGTTTTTTTTTCACGTGTCATATGTTGGCTAAAATGAATAACGTTATTGGTAAATAGAAGAGTAGATTATGCTCATTGTTAGTGGTATGACAACCAATCCAGGAGAAGGAAAACTCTGAATTCAAACTTATTAAACTCTACTTAAAAAGTTATTTCTTTGGCAATAAAAATACAAGATTGAGACCATTATTTTGCAATATTTTGGTATGTGCTAATTTGTGGCACGTAAATGACTAAAACAATTCAAGCTGTGGGATGGTACCTGCTGTGGTTGGTAGTATTGTGGTAGTTGGTACGTTGACATGTTGTGCATTGCTTCAGTTGGTATGGTTGGATTTTATGACATATCAACCCTTGGATTATTTTATGCTGAAGATGTTTTTGCTTTATTCAATTTTTTAAACTCAATTTTTAATCTATTTAATCCATAGATGGGACCCTAGCAGGTACTACCACACCAGGTCAGAGTAGACCTGGGAGTAATGACGATGAAAGGTATTGAAGTCAGTAAGTCTACTGTTGGTTTGAATAACAGCAGCTAACTAAGTACAACTTAAGCAGTGTCCAAGACAGTTGGTATATATAGAAATCAAGAATGACCCATTCATGAATTTGGGTGATTCCATTCCTTGAGTTCTGATTGAGGACTGCTTGATTTGAATGACATTGTGAAGTCTTATATATATCCTGTCATTCTGCAGCAGACTTTGTGACTATTCAGGTTTGTATTTAAGTTACAACCGTTTGTCGCCTTGTCTTCCCAGTTCGACGGTAATTGGAACTTTAATTATTCATCAAAAGGGTACTCAACGCTACTCAGAGCTCCAGAACTGGAACTTCATCACTAGATGCAGTTTCATGTCATACCCAGGACACTCACTCAATATGTGATTAGAAAGCTGCACAGCTGAATGTCTAATTTAAGAATGTATGCTTTATGAGTTCAAACTGAGCCTTAACACTGCAGAAGCAACCAGAAACATCTTATATATATATAAGATAATAATGAATATAAGTTTATATATATAAAAGTTTATATATATAAGTGTATATATATAATTCTGTGTGAATATATATACATAAGTTTATATACATTTATATATAAGTGTATATATCGATAAGTTTATATATATATATAAAAGTTTATATATAAGTTTATATATATATATGCGTGTGTGTGTGTATTGTGTATGTAAATATCAATATGTGAATGTGTATGTGTATGTGAAAGTTTGCCGAACGCATTTTTTTTTTTTTTGCTTTCTCTCTATCACTTCAATTTGCTGTTTATATATTTTTAATTCCATTGTTTTTTTTATCTTTTTCTTTTTCCTTTCACTTTAAAAAAATTATTATATTATATATTATTATATTATATATCATTATTATATTATATATCATTATTATTATTATTATTATTATATTATATTATTATATAATATATTATATTATTATTATATTATATATTATATATATATTATATAATATAATATTAATAAATTTAATCTTTTTTTGAATGTTATTGCATTAATATATATATTATATAATATAATATATAAAGTCGACGGGGTGGCCTAAAGTCGGTATCAGCCAATCAGCGAGGGAGTCTATCCCCTTATCAATAGCGCTAGACCAAGGAGATTGTTTTAGCATCTGAGGTGGAGCGCCACGCCTACCATCAGCTCCTTACTTTACCACACAGATCCCGATGCTACTCATACGCCGAGTTGGCGAGGACCGGTATCGAACTAGGAACTTTGTGGTTTCTAGTCAAACGCTCTACCGACTGAGCTAATATATTATATGTATATAAATACCTATTATATGTATATATATTATAAATACCTATTATATGTATATATATTATATTATATATTATATTATAAATTTATGCTTTATGAGTTCAAACTGAGCCTTAACGCTGCAGAAGCAACCAGAAACATTTGTTATGTGAAAGGTGAAAGCACAGTTGATCCCAGTATGGTAATTAAGAAATAATCAAACAAATCTAAAACTAGATAACAAGATTATGTTTCAATCTACAGGGTGTCCACAAAATCTGGGTACATGGATTAACACATACTTTTAAAACAAAACAATTTTATTTAATTATAATGTTAATAGATAATATTTTCAATATGATTTCCATCATTTTCAATGCATAACTTGATGCGCCTTGCAAAATTCCGGTGAGCTTGATTAAATAGGTCTACATTGCCATCAATTTCAACACACTGACTGGTAATGCGTTCTCTCATGTGGTTTAAATTTGTAATCTTTATTGAGTAAATTTTCTCTTCCAACATACCCCAGAAAAAGAAGTCAATGGGAAAAAGGTCTGGCAATAAGACCATCCTCTCGTCCACTTTAGAGTACTAACTTGATTCTTTCTTCTTTAGACAAAGCAATCATTCGATCTGGGTAGAAAAAAATAACATGAATAAATTTAGAAAAGAAAAGTATTTTTTATTTAATTTTTAAAAAAGTTAAAAAGTAAAATTATTATTTCTTATATTTAATCGTTTATGTTATGATTTTATTTACTGCTAAATTACCATATCTACCTTCTCGGAAAAATATCATAAATAAATACAATAGTGAAATTTCCATGTACCCAGACTTTGTGGACACCCTGTATAGAGAAAAATCAAGCTTGGTATCTCACAGTCCAGTGTGGTTTGTCACCTTCACAACCTCACTGTAAGAATTTTCCTGACCTCCAACCATGCTGGATTGACACAAGGACTTTATAACATGGGGAGCTATGCACAAGCTGATGCTCATGGCCAGTGAAAATAATGCATGATTCCTTTAGCATTTCTCTTATGGAGTGCTTCAGGCACCAGGGAATAAACCCAACCCTACTCCTTTTAGATGAAGGGGCAAGTGCTGCCTGGGGGACAACCAATTTATTTCACTCATAGGACTAGAGAGTGAAGCCCCCTAATACAAGTGTTACGATTTTAGTGGCCATCCTCTAGGCTTTAAGCAAGAGCACTTGTCCAGCAGAGATCCTTGGTAAAGAATCCTTTGGTTGTTCCTTGGTGCTCTTCTTGCAAGTCCATCATCAATGATTGCAAATGGACATTTCTCAGTATCAGTGATTAAGTAGTCAACCAGCCACACATTTGGGCTGTTGATTGGCTGAGGTTTAAACCACATGACCTTGCTTAGTCTATAAATTTAAGTGGTGTATTGTAGCATATACCACAAATAATCCAACACCGAGTAAATACCTCACTGTAAGTAAAATTCTAGGTTGTGAAATTGATTCATCCAATTTCTTTCTTCCATTTCCAAACTATCCCTTCTGCAACAATCTTCTAGCAGTCCTCCTTACATGCTCATCCACTGGTTTTAATCATCTTTTTTTTGTTACACATCAGTGTTTTGGTCAGCAAGATCAAAACGCAACTGTCTCGGTGTGGAAAGGTGTTACATACTCATACACATATACCGATGTTGGGTATATACACAAGTGTTCTTTTACTAGAGAGGGGAGAGAGATAGACATAGGTAGACAGAGAGATGCATATGCATTTTGCATTACTTACTTCTTTGGCCATTTGGTGATCTCTAGTTGTTTCTATTCTTTCTCTCCATGTTGAATTCTATTTCTAGATTCTTGTTGGCTGTTCGTCTTTGACGCATTCCTTCTTCTTGGTCAGTCTTTTTGCCAAGACATTCATCAAGCAAGCACACCATATTATTTCTTTAAACTTTTATTGCTTAAACTTCTTCTTCTAACACAACGTGCATGTGCATTTGACCCCAGCTAAGGCAGATATGCTTTCTGCCTGACATCCAAGCTGGAACTGAGGGTTAACTCGGTACCACATGACTTCACGTATTTCATGGGCTTTCTGTAATATTCCTTGGAAAGTCCCGCCCAGGATATGAAAAGGGGCCATCCCTTGAGAAATACAGGGGGTTGACAATAATCTATGCATAGATTACGTAACAAAGGCAGGCCTTAAATAACCATTAACTGCCCTGACCAGGATCCCACATCCGGGTCACTCGCGCACAGCACTGCCATCGAAATTTGCATACGCACCAACAAGATAGCCTGACTTCAAGCCACAACTCATATTGCCAGCCAGACACATTTGTGCTCGCTTTGAGCTACCACATACGTAATTTCTCTCGCTACAATAATATTGATACATATTTGAACATTTTTCCCGTGAACTAAATGACTCTTTATGGGTGAAATCCTTCCAGAGCAAAATTTCTTTCTTTCTTTCTTTCTTTTTTTTCTTTCTTTCTTTTTTTCTTTCCTTCTTTCTTTCTTTCTTTCTTTTTTTTTTTTCTACGATTTCAACTATAATCTCAATCTATAATAATCAATCATATAATTGTAAAACTAAAATTTAGAGAAAGTAGAAAAATCATTGCAGAAAAAAATATGCCAGCAGGACATTTTTTTTTTTTTTTTTTTTTTTTTTTTTTAATAACAAATATAATTGATTGATTATTCCTTATTTTTTAAGGTTTAAATTTTGTCGGTAAATCATTTTTTTTTGTAAATTTTTTTATTTGGAGTTTTTCAATCTTGATACTTCAAATTTCAAGCTTGATTAAAAATTTTCCACCTCATTTCAATTTTGTACTGAATTTTTTTTTTCTTTTGTTTATTTGTTTGTTTTTATTATTATTATTATAATTATTATTATTATTATTATTAATGAGGAGATTTCTGTTTAGTAATGGAATTTTTTCATGGATTTGTTTGCTGGTTTAATCATTCAATCTTGCTGAAGGATATTTTTTAAGATATCATAGATGAAATCCTTTTAGTAGAAAAATGAAATTCATCAGTTTCCATTTTAGCTTTTTTTTTAATTTATAAATTAAGAAATTTCCTAATTTTTCTAACTTGTTATTCTTATTCAAATTTTAAACAAGAACATTTTGACTGAGCACTAGTTAACACTAAATTACTACCAATGAATTAAAAAAAATGAAACGTGATAGCATGTGAAGTGAAGTCAGTAGAGTAGCCTATTGTCAGTATCAGTCGGACAGTGAGGGCATCAATTCTCCTTTCACTAGCACTAAACCTGGGAGATTGTTTTTGTGTCTGAGATGGGGTGCCACACCTGCCATCAGCTCTCCATTTTACCATACAAATCCAACTGTGCTACTTATGTGCTGAGTTAGCGAGGGCTGGTATCAAATCCAGAACCTTGTGGTTCCTTAGCAGATGCTCTACCGACTGAACTAAACCAGCCCAGGACCTAGTCAAAGGCTTTAATAATGAATATGGCTACATTTTTCTACCCAGGAGAGTGACAATCAAGGGAGGTTATTGGTAGGAAGACAAAAGGGAGATAAGTTTAAGAATACATGCTAGAACAGGGGTCGGCAACCTTTTCAAGAGAGGGGGCCAATTGGCTATGCAGTGTCTCAGTTAAGGGCCATGGTATTAAATATAATGTAAATAAATTTTCTCAGACTCAAACCACTCTGTCCGGCCGGGTTTGCTCAGTCAGTAGAGCGTTCGGCTAGAAACCAGAAGGTTCCTAATTCGATCCCGGCCCTCGGCAACTCAGCGTATGAGTAGCACAGGGGTCTGTGCAGTAAAGTAAGGAGCTGATGGTAAGTGTGGTGCTACACCTCAGACGCAAAAACAATCTCCTTGGTCTAGCACTAGTGAAAAAGGGATAAACTCCCTCGCTGATTGGCTAATACCGACTTTAGGCCTCCCGTCGACTTTAAAAAAATAAAAATTGAAAATCTTTGCCTCTGGTCTTTAATGGGTTAGCCTGAATCGAACTACTGTATTTCTATTCGATACTAATTGGATAGTCGGAGCCCAGCTGTTAAGTTGGTGCACCGGACGAAAACTACTCGAGGGCCAGATGTGACCCGCCGGCTGGGGGTTGCCGACTCCAGAGCTAGAAGAAGGATATGAGTGTTTAGAATACCACATTCTCCCTTCCTAAAAGATTTAAAGTTTCCAATAATAAATGGATTTTCAAATTATTTTTTATTCAATAGGACTGTGTGCAAAAAATCCTCTTGCGAAATAACTACACAAAAAAAGAATGTACAATGAACACTATTCCTTAAACACAAAAGATAAAATAACCCTAGAAAAGTTGACATGCCATTAAAATTAATCAGTCAATCAATTTTGGTTTGGTTTGGTTTGGTTTCTTTGTTTAATAGCATATCAACCTTAATGGGTTATTTAATGCCAAAGCCATTCATGTAGAAGAACAGTTAGGATACTATTTCACTCATAGCTGGGGGTGATGAGGTGTTTCATACCTTTCCCAATGATATTAGTCCAAAAGTGAATATAATAGCATGACTGGAGTTTGAACTCACTTACTACAATATCGCAGTCCGGCACATTAGCCACTTCACCATCAGAATCCCCTATGAATCAGTTTTGAAACAGGAAAATTAGTTATTAAATTTTTACAAATTTTACGACTAAATCTATTTTTATTTTTTTCAATAAATTTTTTCAATACCCATCAAGAATGAATAAAACAAAATGTCTTCGACATGAAATAACCCAACAAGGGTTGACATGCCATAAAAATCCAACCAACCAACCAACACCTCAGTTCCCTTAGTTATTTATGTTATTTTCCCAATGATTGATGAATAATAATCATGTAATCTTGATTATTTTGTTTTATTGAATATCAACCCTTATTTAATGCCAAATCAATTCATTTTTTGATAAACAATGGACTCGAATTACTTATAGTACCGGCTGATGCTTAAGTGATCACCTAATTAAGTATTGAACTGGCTCATCACAGTTTAACTTCTGTGATTTAGTGGGAACCAGGACTTTCAGTGTGACTTGACCATAATCTCATTTAATCTTAATTAGCCTTGAATTTATTAATGATGTCTCTATTAAAGTCTAACTGAGTTAAACAACCCTCAAAACAGCCAATGTTATAAATGCATTTCCGTTGTAAAGGGAAGTAACCGAATAATCCCGTAAGTATGCAAATGAGTACGTATAAAAGAACAATGAAGATTAGCTTAGTATGTGATGCGAGTTTATCTCCAACCACGAACGTTGTTTTGTATTCTCGGATGTAAACACACGTGCTACAACTCTTCAGAAGATAAGTAATCTTTACCAAATCCTCTTTTATGCTCAGAGACTTTTTACCTTGTCGGCCAGGAGCCATTTTTGTTATTTGTATTTATTGTAATAATAAACTATTATTACAACCACTCGCAATCTTCTCGTTAATGTATTTCTAATACATAACAATTTCAAATTCTGTAGTGCATGTTATATATCTCTAAGAAATAAAGGTTTACATTGTATATAGTGTGGATAATTTACAAAACTGGTTTTGACAAAAAAAAAAGGTAATTCCAGTATAGCTCAGTTGGTAGAGCGTTCAGCTAAGAACCACAAGGTTCCGTGTTCGATACCGGCCCTCGCCAACTCAGCGACGATTCTACTTTTTACTTATTGATTTCTAATATAATTGTTTGATTTTCAAATGTATTAAAAACAATCATAGGAATAATTTTATATTGAAATCAATTAAAATAAAATTCGAATAAGTAATCTTTTTATATGTGTTCTTATTTATTTTCATTAGTTTTTCTAATCCAGTATGATATTTTTTTACATTAAAACTTAAATACTTGCAGACAGGGGGGAACATACTTTTGCTAGTTTTAATAATGATCTAACTAATACTAAATTCCTTGCATAGGTGGGGATCGGAGTGTAGTATCTGTTCCGGATACTGTGCTCTGGTACTTACCTCTCTTCCCACTCATGAGCTTCGGCTTGTGGGTGGGCCCACGTTAAAACGAGGCCTTGTGCCCAGTCCATACAAGTGGGGTATGAGGCAAATACCCTTACTAATACTAAAATTCACAAATATAAAGAAAGCCTTTCTTTCTAAAATGTGGTCCAAGTCATGAGCTCACCATGCCATCACCACCTGTTGGCCATGGGTGGCGACCTGTGATGCTTAAAGACGGAATCCTGGTGGATGAGCAGTCCATGACCTGCAACACTCCACTTAGGCCCTTACTTACGCTAGACGGGCGTTCGGAGAAGACTCCTCCAATCAATCAGCTGGTCATGTCAATCCCTAGCACCTATATGATTGCCCCAACCATATTGCCTTTATGGCAAACCCCAACCTTTTTTATCATATGGGTTCTAGAAGGTGGTGGCTGAGGGTCTTTATTTTCTGGGAATGACGTTAAACTCTATCTGATGGTGAGGTTCCAGTTCTAGAGGTCTGGGAAATGTGGAGCACCCTTTCATCATCATTGCTCTCACATCCACTCTGACCCAGTGTGGTAGTACCTGTTAGGGTCCCCACTATAGGTAAAATAGAACAAAGCAAGTTCTAAAAAATGTGTTTAAAAAGAAAAATTGAGTTTACAAAATAACTGAGTAACCATAAAGAATGAATCAACTAAAATGTCTTTGGCATAAAATAACCCAAATGGGTTTAACATGCCGTAAAACCCAACCAACCAACAATTTGTAGTAATGTTATAAATATCTAACCTTAAACTCTATCTGATGGTGAGGTTCCAGTTCTGGAGGTCTGGGAAATGTGGAGCACTCTTTCATCACCATTGCTCCCTGGCCCACTCTGACCCAGTGTGGTATTACCTGTTAGGGTCCCCTCTATGGGTTAAATAGAATTAAATTAAAGAATGAATCAACCAAAATGTCTTTGGCATAAAATAACCAAAATGGGTTTGACATGCCGTAAAACCCAACCAACCAACAATTTTTTAGTAATGTTATAAATATCTACCTGCATTCCATAGGGTTTGGAGTTGGGTTTCATCTGTGTACTTACTGAAGTTTGGATTACCCTTGCCTATCCCAACAGAAAATGCCCAACAAAAAACAAACCTTATTGTTGTTTTTATTCAAGACAAGAACAAGAAGGTGACACCTATTAGCTGGCAATCTAAAAAGTTGGACAGAGTTACAAAAAGTCCATTAGCATCTGAAATTTTGGCATTAAGTGAGGCAGCAGATGCAGGATTCTTCATTTCTTCTTTGGTGCAAGAAATTGTTGATATGGCTGTACTACCACCAGTATGATGCTATACAGACAATGTATCATTAACTCGTGCTTTAAGTAATACAAATATTGTTAGTGATAGAAGATTGAGAGTGGATATGGCAAGATTGAGGGAAATGGTATCAGAGGAGGAAATTGAGGTATTTTGGGCAGATTCCCTGACCATAAGAGGAGCATCTACACTAAAATTATTAGAGGTACTTGATACATCCTAACTTTTTTTTTAAATTAAAAAATGAGCCGCAATGTGGATTATGAGTTATCTCCCATGGACTGTTTCAGTTAGAAGAAGAAACTCTTTGGCAAAAGAGGAAGAAAGTTAATTGGCAACAGACTATATATACGACAATCGTCCTTCATTAGACTATTGGAAAAATTAGGGTTAATTATTTGTCCTTGGCACCAGGGGCCAAAATCACCAATATACAATATTGGCACCTAAATTGAATTCCATGACTAAGTCACTTATAATGTTGAGCAGATACCAGCGAGATATCTAATCCAGTCGCTCCCTATACCTTCCAAAGAAATGTAGGAAGCGTGTGGTGTAATGGTTAAAGTCATGGGAAATGGACTCGTCGCCCCGAGTTCAAATCCTGGACGTGGTAATTGCATTCACTTAGCGCTAATACCCTTGGGAAAGGTATGAATTCTACTCTCCCTGTAGCTATGGGTAAATAGTAGGGCAGATTGGGCTCTTTAACCTTGGTTAGGTAACCGGTCTAGGAGAAGGAAAAACTCTGAATTCAAACCTGTTGAACTCCGCTTAAGAAATTGACCTTGTGTCGCATCCTGCTCGTGCGGAGGGGTTGGTAAATATATATACCTTCCAAAGAATCAGCAGATACGTCTGGTTGCAAATGCCATCAAGTTTCTGAATATATGTTTTTATCTTCAATTGTTGTTGTTGTCTTCTTCGTCCGAATTTAATTTTAACCTGGGAAATTATGAGTTCCAGAAAAAACATTATAAGATTGACTGCCATTCTAATTGTTATATAATCTATGTGGTTGCATAAGATTATTGTCAATCCCCTGTAATTCTGAGGGGATGACCCCTTTCATACCATGGCCGGGTCCTTCTATGGAAAATTACAGAAGCCCGACAAATATGTGAAGTCACGTGGGACCTTTTTCAGAGTCCCCAGTTTGCAGTTGTACGTCAGGCAGAGCAGTCGGCCATCTTGTGCTCTGCCTAAGGCTGGGACTCGCACGCGCTATGTTAGTCAGATATTTAATTACGTGAAATTTATAATTAAAGAAATAAAAGTTTATATAAGTAAAATGTTTTTGTGGTTGATGAATGTCTTGGTAACAAGACTAATAAATGAATCCAGGATGACCAGCTAGCAGGAACATAGCAAGAAGACCAGACCTTAGAAGATATACCAGACCAAGATGTTAGAAGATAGAACCAAAGTCGGCCAGAAGAAATACAACCAGAGTAAGAAGTAAGAAAGGTATATAACGTTATATGATGATTTGGTATGTGAAAAGACCAGTATATAACATAATGGTGGACAATTCAACTGTCTATTGACACTGATAACTTTTTAAAATATCTTGGCTTCTCTAGTCACTTGAATTTCTATTGATGTTCATATAAGCAATATTAATTCTGTAGTAACATCCAATCTGACATGTAAAATTTATAACCCCGCCCCTCAATATTTAACACAATAAAATTTGAATAAAGGTTAATATTATCTTAAAAATCTTTGGACCATTCAAAAGAAGAAACATTAAAAAAAAAATCTCCTGATGATTTTTTTAAAATTTTTCAGCTTATGAAAATAATGAAAATTATGAACGAAAACAATGTTTACATTTTCACACCATTAAATCAATTGAAATGTAACATAGCCAAAAACAAGTTATGACTACAGGCTTTTTAAAAAGTTCTATGAAAAATCAATTAAGGGTCAAATTTTCACAAAAATTTTGATACTTATTCACCTGTTGGTGAAATTATGTTTAAAATAGGTTTTTCCTAAAATATATTTGGGAAATATTTTTTACGAGGTCTCCCCATGTTCCTAGTTTATTCTATGAAATCTGAAAAAATGAAAAACGATTCTTTTTTTTTTTTTTATATAAAGATAAGAGTCTGAATAATTATATCAGAAAGTTTCTTTGAAGAAAAAAGATTTTTTTTTCTTGGCAATTCATTTAAAAAAGCAAGTAAAATTTTTCAAAGAACAATATTATGACATTTTTTCAGCAGAATTCAGAATTCATGTTTTTTTTTTTTACTAAAATAAATCACTTATAGAAATTCCTAAAATGGTTCAGTTAACATTTTGTGTCGTCCTGGATTCCTGCCCTTATTTACGCTATGTTTTCCATTGCACAGGTTTAGAGTTTGTGTTTTGTAAAATTATATTGTACAAATTCAATTGAAAAAAAAATTCTGAGTTCTTATTTGTATTTTATTGTAAAATCAAGAGACAGAGCACATGGTGTAAAAATTCTATTGAAATTTGTACTAATTCAATTGAAAAAAGAATTATTTTATCTGGGTGGGTGGGTTATAAAATGATTGGCATCCTTCCGTCTGCTAAAGACGATGGCATAGCGCACCCCACCCCATTTTTTTTTTTTTTTTTTTAACTACGTAGCCTGGACGGGTTGATATGGAGGATATGCATTTTAAAATATCTCCATTGTGAGAAACAAGGCACAGTAAATATCTAAGTTTGGCCAGATTTACGACTGACACCGTCAAGGAAAAACATAGCGTAAATAAGGGCAGGAATCCAGGACAACAAAATGTTATTAGAAATGTAATATTCTTTCTAGTGGTGACTGGGCTGCATTTTTTTTTTTTTTTTTTTAAAGAAAGCAGAGAACTTTTTTATTTGCACTGGTAGCATTAGATTATATGGGGCAGAATTTATTCTCATTTGGGTGAGAGATGAGGCTGGTACTATCAAGAAGACTGTAGTATGGGTAGGGACAGGGGCAGGGGCAGTAGGGACCATTTTAAACTAAGATTGGCATCAAATTTCACTGTTAGGATTTTTTTTCTTTCTTTTTTTCTTTTTTTTTTTTTTTTTTACCCTGAGAATAAACTAGAGAAGAAAATGTCTGTCTTCTCACATAGACTCAGCCCCCTCCCCCATATTCTACCCTGATCTTCTGACTAGGGGTTGGGACTGAGATTAGAAATATTTTAGTGCCCTTTTTTTTCACATGTTATTTTTAGAGCCGACATTGTGTGGCACAGGTGTCTGGGGGTCTCATTTGAATTGGGCAGCTGTAGGTTTAGAATTTGTGAAAATCAGATGCAGTAGGGTGGGAATCTGAAGTTTAACAATAAATAAAATAAATGGCTAGAAAACAATCCTATGTCCTTTGAAGTTTTGACTTCCATTAATTTGAGCATAAAGTTCAAAACGGTGGGGACTCGAGGGAAACTGTTTGTGCTGCTATTGGCTTATATATAGATTAATAAAGATTCTTTTTCTCTCTATATATATATGTAGATAAGAGATTTATTTTTAACTTTTTAAATCCCGGGCAATGCAGAGCATCACTGCTAGTATGGCATAATTAAAAGATTGGCCGCCCTGTCGGCTGGGGCGTTAGAATGCACCGACTGCACCTCTTCAGAGGGGTAAGACTCCCCCAATGGGGCCACCTGTTGGCCGTGGGTGGCGACCCATGATGCTTAAGGATAGAACCCAGGTGGATGAGCAGTTCATGACACGCAATACTCCACTTTGGCCCTATCTTGGGCTAGACGGGCGGTCGGAGAGGCCCCCTCCGATCAATCGGCTGGCCACGTCAAGCCCTAGCACCTATATGATTGCCCCAACCCTATTGCCCTTATGGCAAGCCCCAACCCCTTTTTATCATATGGGTGCTAGAAGGCAGTGGCTGAGGGTCTACATGTCCTGGGAATGACGTTAAATTCTATCTGATGGTGAGGTTCCAGTTTTGGAGGTCTGGGGAATGTGGAGCACCCCTTCATCACAATTGCTCCCTGGTCCACTCTGACCCGGAGTGGTAGTACCTGTTAGGGTCCCATCTATGGGTTAAATAGAAAAATATATTTATAAAAAATTTGTATTATCCATTAAGAATTGATTTATTTCAAAACTTTATCGGCATTAAATAACCCACTGAGGTTGATATGCTGTAAAAACAAAACAAAACAAATAAAAGATTGGATGGTTGGTTTTATGGCATGTGGGTTACATAAGGGTCGATTGTTGGGTTATTCTATGCCAAAGTCAGAAATTTTCCAAGCAATTAAATAGTTTCATTTTTGCATTTCTCTGTTTACATTTCACTTTGGGTTAAATCGAACTTAAAGGACCTAAATTCTACCATTGTAGGTCACCCCGGCGAAAGAAAAAAATTCCAAAAATCAGGGAATTAACCGAATTTAATGAAATTTTTAGTGTTGATATATTAATGAATAAAAAATATAATGCACCAGTTATTTTATTTTCAAAACTTTTACATTTTTTCAGGTCAGTTAACTTTGAACCATTTATCTCTGAGAATCTGTGTTACGCCTCAAAGATACGTGGTTCAAAGTTGACGGACCTGAAAAAAATATAAATAAAATAACTAGTGCATTATATTTTTTTATTCATTAATATATCAACTCTAAGAATTTCATTAAATTTTGTTAATTCCCTGATTTTTTTTTTTTTTTTCGGTGGGGTGACATATGATGGCGGAATTTAGGTCCGTTAAGTTCGATTTAACGCAACTATGACATTGCATTAAGTGAGTTCAAACTCCAGTTATGCTATTAAATTCATTTTCAGACTATTACCCTTGGGAAAAGTATCTCCCAGCTATGTGTTAAGTAGTGCCACAGCAGTCCTTCTACAAGGATGGTTTTGGCATTAAATAACCCATGAAGGTTGATATGCCATTAAAAAAAAAAGAAAGCAAAGATAGAAAAAGGAATTAAAACCAGCTGTATACTGCTTAAAAATTGACATTATGTCACATCCTGCTTATAGTGTAGGGTTTGGGCATCAGCCATTAAACCTCTTGGTACTCATTCCTAAAGTCAGAAGTCTTAGAAATAATCCTCACATATTAGGGAGGAGCACAGGGAGCTGTGCGGTAAGTGAGTAGCTGATGGTAGGTGTGGCGCTCCACCAACAGACGCCAAAACAATCTTGTTGGTCTTGCACTAGTGAAAAGGGGATAGACTCGCTAACCATCTGTCTGGTACTGACTTTAGGCCATCCCGACGACTTCACTTTTTTTTTCAAGGGCCTAGGACACTAGACATTACAACTGCAGTATGTATTTACCCAACCCCTCTACACAAGCAGGATGTGATACAAAGTCAATTTTTAAGTGGAATTTTGAAGATTTGAGCCTTCCTTCTCATAGATTGGTTGCCTAACCATGGTTAAAGAGCCCAATCTGCCCTACTATTTACCCATTGTTAGAGGGAGAATAGTTGGATTCTTACCTTTCCCAAGAGTATTAGCGCTATTCAAAATGCAAACAGCTTTGTCCAGGATTTGAACTCGGGTCTCTGTGTCCATTTCCTGCAATGATAACCATTACACCAAGAGCATGCATGTACACCTAATCATAATCAACAAAAATTTCAAGAGTTAAATAGCCAATAAGAAATATATTGTTGGAGTAAGGCCGATTTAGCTCCGTCAGTAGAGCGTCCAACAAGGAACCACATGGTTCCTAGTTTGATATCTGCCCTCACCAACTCAACGTATGAGTAGCACAGGGACCTGTGCGGTAAAGTCATGAGTTGATGGTAGGTGTGGCGCTCCACCCTAGACACCAAAACAATCTCCTTGGTCTAGCACTAGTGTAAAGGGGATAGACTCCCTCACTGTCTGGTTGATACAGACTTTAGGCCACCCCAACGACTTTTTTACTTTTAGGGTGTAGATATTTTTTAAGCTAAGCTTAGATGTGGCACAAGGCCAGAAGTATGGGGTGCCTAATGAGAATCGAACTCACTAACAGTGGACGGTAAATCTAGCTTACTAACCATTACACCACATGAGGTATTTTAGGGTATAAGGTGTGTTAAAGATCACAACTTATATTTATAAACTGTTCCAAGACAGCAATGGCTGAATTGGCCAATCAAAAACGCCCAAATATGTATATAATTTACTATTTAAAGGCATTAATAAATTGTCCTAAATTACTCGCTGGAAGCACAGACCAACAGACATGGATTTATACAACTCTCTACTTCAAGACGAGATAAACTGATGATTATACAACTCTCTACTTCAAGTCAGGATAAACTCTGATACAACTCAAGATGGATCAGTGGACAAGGATTAAAACTGATACTACATCTTTCTACTTCATGAAAAAGGATCAAACTTTATGCCACAAGGGATCTCTGGTTATTTCTTATAAATCCAACCTAAAAAGGGGAACCACTCTGATTGACTGATACATTATTTATCTATTGATCTACTAGGAAAAAAGAAGATGGGGTTAGGGTTAGGATTGGGGTTTAGGGTTAGTTTAATGGGAAAATAATGGGTAGATTAATTAACAGATAAAATTAATTCAGAGTGGTTCCCCTTTTTTAGGTTGGATTTATAGGAAATAACCGGATCTCCACTATAAAGCTGCTTTCAACTACAACCCTAGAATGGCTACATGAATCGTAACATTTATTTACTGCAATTTCAAGTCAAATAATTTTGCAGTTCACGAAAGATATGGGGTAATAATAAAAACACTTTAACCCACACATGGCTCGGAGTTATTCTTAACAACTGGTATGTTCATTCCTCACTGAGTGTTCCACATTTCTATGGAAATTCACTTTGTCACCACAGTTATAGGAAAGGTCAGATCTAAAGTATTTCTTAAATCTAAAAGAAAATAAAAGAAGCAGTTTAGTTTTTTGGTGTTTGTTTGGGTTTTTTTTAATGTGTTCTGATTCGTTTTTCATTTGTTTCACTTTCTAAATAATTTGTTTTGCCTTCTATGACTTTAAAGAACTACAACCACAAAACCTCTTAGTCAATGATAGAAAAAATAAGATAAATAAACAAATAATTAGCTTTGATATTAGTGCAGCTGTTAAAGGCTTCTGTCATGTCAAGTGAGGAGAAATAAAAACGATTTTTGAATCTTTTTTATTTATTTTGTTTTTTTTTTTGTTTTTTTTTGTTTTTTTTAGAGTATATGCCTTTTTTTTTCTTTTTTTTTCTCTTTTTTTTTTTCATTTTTTTTTTTTTTTTTCTTTTGCCTTCCATTTTTTTTTTCACTTCTATTTTAATTCGATCCAAAACATTTTATTTCAAATAAAAAACCAAGTTTATTTACTTTTACTTATAATAATAAAAAACGATCGCATGACTTGTACGCTTTTTGGAACATCAATGTTTTCGTTTTGAATTCAAATTATTTTCAGCTTCTCTCTCGATGAGTCTGGAATTAAAAAAAAACAAGCTGCTGAAGATGATTTATATAAATCGAAATATTGTTCAATATTAGCTATGAATATGATATAGAAATATTTTCATTTTAACAGCATTGTGTGTTTCATATCCTTTTATCTATACTTATACCATCGGATTCATTTCTTACTCTTAACTTATACATATTATATATATATATATATATATATATATATATGAGTCCGGATCAAAACAAGCTCTGAAGATGATTTTAATAAATCGAAATATTGTTCAATATTAGCTATGAATATGATATAAAATTATTTTCATTTTAACTGCATTGTGTGTTTCATATCCTTTTATTCTATACTTATAACCATCGATTCATTCCTTACTCTTAACTTATACATATGTATATATATATATATATATATATATATATATATAATATATATATATATATTGAGTCCGGATCAAAAACAAGCTCTGAAGATGATTTTAATAAATCGAAATATTGTTCAATATTAGCTATGAAATATGATATAAAGTATTTTCATTTTAACTGCATTGTGTGTTTTCATATCCTTTTATCTATACTTATAATAATTAATAATATATAAAAATATAGAGTAGATAATTTTATATTTGTTAGTATCACTTTATTGAATGATGTTGTGGGGATTAATAAAAGTAAATTAAATTAAATTAAATTAAATCAAGTTAAATCAAATAAATAAATGAATAAAAAATTCTTGGCGTCTGGACTCTGGCATCCAGAGTAATGGTTTTGTCAATAAAGTCTCCATCTATAATTCTAACCAGTTGTGTTTTTTGGGGTTTTTCTCTCTTCATTTCTTCTGCTGTTAGTCTTATATATATAGTTATTTACTAAGCGTAGTTTAGATGCATCACAAGGCCAGAAGCATGGGGCACCCAGTGAGAATCAAACTCACTAACAATGGTCTGTTAATATAGCTGGCTAACCACTACACTACATGAGGTGCACATCTTATATGTGTGTGTGTGTGTGTGTATGTTGATTGGAAGAGAAATATATGTATTTTGATTTGGATTAAATTTATTGGTGTTATTTTGTAAACATGTGCTTCAATTAAATTTCAATCGATATGCCTGGAATATTCTATTCAAAATTTATTTTAAATATAAGAAAAAAGTCGTCCAGGTGGCTTAAAGTCAGTATCAGCCAGACAACGAGGGAGTCTATCCCCTTTTCACTAGCACTAGACCAAGGTGATTGTTTTGGCATCTGAGGCGAAGCGCCACACCTACCGTCAGCTCCTCACTTTACCGTACATATCCATGTGCTACTCATATGCTGAGTGGGCAAGAGCCGGAATCGAACTAGGAACCTCGGGGTTCCCAGCCGAACATTCTACCAACTGAACTAAACCTGCCCTATTTTAAATATAAAACAAATAAAATAAAATAATAAAAACAAAATATCAAGCATGCAAACTAAGATCTTCAGGAGAGAGCATTTAAAAAAAATAAAAAATAAAAAAACCTGTGAGCTGAGTTCAAATCCTGGACCCATTTCATATCGCTCTAATACACTAGGGAAAGATATGCATACAACTATTCTCCTCCCCCCTCCCCCGCTATGGGTAAATATTAAAGCAGACTGGCTTATTTAACCTTTGTAAGATAACCCATCTAGGAGAAAGAAAACTCTGAATTCAAACCAGTAAATTAAAAAATGACTTTGTGTTACATCCTACTCATGGTGGAGGGGTTAGGTAAATTCATACACATATGATAAGGTCAATTATCATAAATCTTTAGACAAGTAAAGTGGTTTGGTTAATAGACTCTCTGAGATAAGTGGAACTGCTATATTGAATTATATCCATGATACCATAATCTGGAGAGACTTTAGAATGCAATTTAGAGGACTCTTCAAGAGTGAAGGCTAATAGGGATGGATGATGAGAGTGAGAGTTACAGAAAGGAATCTGTGCTGTTGGCAAGCCTTGATGATGATGATGATGATGATGAGTTTCTGTAATTCATCTGGATAGGTAGTTATTGTCAAAGAAAACAGACACTTGATGCCATTTGAGGACTTTTCCAAGAGAGATGGCTGATAGGGATAGATGGTGTGAGAGAGTTAGAGAGATTCAAAGGAATCTGTGCAGTCGGCATGCCTTGAAGATCGAGTTTCTTGTAATTCATCTGGATGTGTGGGTTGTTATAGCAAAGAAAAAAGGACACTGGAATGCCATTCTAGAGGACTTGACTAGAGTGATGTCTGATAGGAATGAAGGGGGAGAGAGAGAAGTAAGTTTTTTGCTGAATGTAATTCATCTGCATGTGTAGATAGTTATTGTCCAAAGAAAATGGACACTTGATGCCATCAGAGGACTTTCCACAGAGTGATGGCTGATAGGGATGAGTGAAGAGAGAGTCAAAGTTTTGTATGAAATGTAATTCATAGTTATTGTCAAAGAAAATGAACACTTGAGCCATCTAGAGGACTTTCCAAGAGTGCTGTCTGTAGGGATGAAGGAGTGAGAGAGGAGAGAGAGAGAGAGTCAAGTTTTTGCATGAAATGTAATTCATCTGCATTGTGTAGATAGTTATTGGTCAAAGAAAATGGATTACACTTGATGCCATCTAGAGGACTTTCCAAGAATGATGGCTGATAGGCGATTGATGGTGAGAGAGAGCAGAGAGAGAGAGAGAGGGTCACGTTTTTGAATGAAATGTAATTCCATCTGGATGTGTAGATAGTTATTATCAAAGAATAATGGACACATGATGCATCTAGAGGAACTTATCCCAATTGTTGATGGCTGATAGGGAGAGAAAGAGAGTAATTTTTTGCATGAAGTGTCCGTTTCCATTTTCATTTTTAAAGGCATTTTTTGAACTATCAGATTATATCATAACTAAAGAAATTTAAACTCACAAGAACTTTTTTTTTTTTTTTTCTATAGAAAAAAAAAAAGTTGCACTTTATTGCTGACTTGCTACTATATTTTTCCCTTCTCACAAGCACAAATTAAATTGGTTTTAAATTTTATTTTCCATTTTTATTTTTTTCTTTTTTTTTGTTTTTTTCTTTGAAAAGTTATATTTTCAAAATATTTTTTCTCTAAAGAAAAAGAAATTGATTTGATAACGGAATCATATTTTTGAAAAATCAATGTTTATTCCGCCCGAACATTGTCAATTCCTTTGTAATATTGTTGTTACAACAGTTAAAACAAATTATTAACACTGTTCGTAAATACTGACCTTTCCACTATGTATTTGCTGCTTTAAAAACAGACTTTTTATGCCGAAACTACAGCCAATATTAATCACTAGCCGCTTGTATATAACAACCTATGATATCATACAAGGGGAGTCAAAAAATAATAATGCCTTTTGTTTTAGGAACAGGTATAATTGCGCCACACAGGACATGTATCAATGCATCAAAATGAAGCTGTCCTCTGTGGATCACATACCTACTCCTCCCATAGGTGATCAAAAAAAAATAATGCCAATTTTTGTTTAGGGACGGTGTAATTACAACACAAGAAACAATGTATCAGTAACATCAAAATGAAGCTGGTCTCTGTGGATCACATCTCTACTCCTCCACATAGGTGAATCAAAAAAAATAATGCCATTTTGTTTTGGACAGTATAATTACGCAATACAGGAACATGTATATTACATCAAAATGAAAGCTGGTCCTCTGTGGATCAATCCTACTCCTCCACATAGGTGAATCAAAGAAAAAATAATGGCATTTTGTTTTAGGAAGAGAAGAGTCAAGGAGTGGACCTGAGTAAATGGCAATGAAAGTGTATTCACACTCCCCAAAAGCTCTAGAATTGGAACTCATACTAGATACAGTTTAATGTGTATACCCAAGACACTTATTGTCCTGGGTATAAAATGTAAGACGTTAAACTCTATCTGATGGGGAAGTTTCAATTCTGGAGCTCTGAGAATTGAAGTACAGCTTTTGATCACCATTGCTCATACGTCCACTCTGACCAGGGTGGTAGTTTGTTTTGTTTGTTTTGTTTTACGGCATATCAACCTAGTGGGTCATTTAATGCCGATAAAGTTTTGAAATAAATCAATCTTAATGGATATATACAATTTTTTTATAAATACATTTTTCTATTTAACCCATAGATGGGTTGGGAAAATCAGTATAGGTGCTAGGGCTTGGACGTGACCAGCTGATTGATCGGAGGGGGCCTCTCCGACCCGCCTGTCTAGGCCCAAGATACGGGCCAAAGTGGAGTATTGCATGTCATGAACTGCTCATACCACCTGGGCCTCTAATCCTTAAGCATCACGGGTCGCTACCCACGGCCAACAGGTGGCCCCATTGGGGAGTCTTACCCTCTGCAGAGGTGCAGGTCGGTGCATTCTAAATGCCCGCAGCCGACAGGGCGGCAGGGTGGTAGTACCTGTTAGGTTCCATCTATGGGTTAAACAGAAAAAAAAAAGAGTTTTCAAAAATGTGTCTAAAAAAATGAGTTTTAAAAAAAAACTGAGTACCCCATGAAGAATGGATAAAACAAACGCCTTTGGCATAAAATATTTCCCACACAAGGGTTGACATCCATACAAACCCAACCAACCAAATTAATGTCTAAAAAAAAAAAAAAAAAAAAAAAAAGGTAGACCTGATGTGGTTTGCCCAGTTGGTGACAGAGAAGTGTTACCCTTTCTTTTATAAACCATACCCCATCACCCAATTGTGGGCGGTTTAAAATTAAAGCCCAAAACCACTTAACTTACACTCTTTTGCTGTCTAAGGTTCGCAGCTGAGAGACACTAATGAAATCTCTCATGTCCCCATGGGATCCTATAGTCAACCAACGAATGCCAATGCATTTCCCAGTTTCCCAGGCTACCTTCAGGCCAGGGATTGAACTTTGATCTGTCAACCCTGAATCATGCCTCTTGCAATGTACAATACATCTGCCACTTTTCAGGGTGCCCAAGGGTGGGGGCCCTTATGTAAAATATGTATATGAAAATATATACACATATACACACATATATGGTGGGAACTTGTTAAGGGTGTCAACGGAGTAACAGCTTTCTCACGACTGCCTTTGGCAGATAAAGAGAATGAATATGCCAGGTGCTTATTCACCTTAATGCTTTTTTTCCAAGAATATTGTGGTATCCCAAATGAACAGAAAATTTTGAGGGGATATGTGTTGATGGGACTGAGCACATCAAGAAACTGATCTGATCCTTGTTTAAATGTTGCACACAACAAACATACATATATATATATATATATATATATATATATATATAATATAGTATCCAATTACTGCTTTAATTTTTCCGTTGCAGTGGCATCAGTAAATAATCCAAAAATGCTCAATATATAAAAAGATATAGAGCACCCATAATAAAAATAATAGTAGAGGTAAAATTAAGGGTCTATCATGGTTTCAATCATAAGTATTCTCATCAGGACCCTACCCCTACGTTTAACTAAGTCGATGTAATTCCTTAGTTGAATTCAGACATTTTTCGGATAATAACGGTTGAACGCTTGTTATTTTTTCTCTCAATTTTCACGGTGCAGGCCACAGGCTCCACACATCTATTCATTCCTTAAGTTCTCATTTGTGTATTGTGTTCCAAATTAATTTTAAATCCCAGGACATATACAGACACTGGATGCTGTCCAGAGAACTTGCCAAGAGTAATGACTGATAGGGATTAATTGCAAGAGAGAGTCAAAAGAATCTGTGATGTAGCATGCCTTAAAGATAGGATAAGTATTCGAAATAAAAATAATTTATTTCTTAAGCAAACAGACATTTTAGACTCATAGATGAGAACCGACTATCACTCTGGCTCTGTAGCCTAGGTGGACCTGAGAGTAATACCCAAGGTGCAATTCCACGTCAAATCATCCAGAAAAATAAAATTGTCACCTCTGCCCCTTCAATTTTTCTGAAATTTTTTATAGGTCTGGATGGTGTCGAGGTGAGACATTCCAAAATTCCAAAAAATGGCGGAGTTATGTTTGATTTTTAGCTCTCCAAATTTAGTGGGGTTCGCAAAATATGGTGACTTTTTGTAATATATTTTTGTCTGTAAAATGAGTTCTAGAGCTTCCCTACTCCTGAAACTTAACCAATTTTAAGTCATTGATGATTTCTGATTTTTTCATAGATTCAGTGTCACATCAGGATACTAATCTTGCTAAGACAACATTTTTTTTCTATATATTTCACATATATTGAACATTATTTGTACCCGAGTCTGAGTGGACTTGTACTTTTTTAGTGGGGGTGTTAATTTACCTTATTTTCTTAAGCAAATTAACATCTTTTTTTCTTTTTTTTTTTTATCGGTTTTATTGACAGTAAACAATGATTGACTTAATCTCTCCCCCCCCCAAAAAAAAAAAGGAATTGCTTGTAAACAGTAATTAATGGAAGAATAAAAATCAGAGACTCTATTAACATTGAAATATTCAACCTTAATTTCAATTCTTCAGCATAATGAGTAGAAAATAACATGGATTACATTTTATAATGTTATTTTTCTGGAACTTAAAAGGCCTTAAAGCTAGATTTTTTAATTTTAAATATAATCACAGGACAGAGCAAAAATAAAATAAATAGAAATAAAAAGAATAGTTGTTTTAAAAATTCAATATTAACATCCCCTTTTTCAAATAAATTTTAAGTATTAAAATTTAGGGTTTTAATATCTTCTTTTTTTTTTTTTAATTCCTTTTGTTAACTGATCCTGGTGTTATTAGATGAAATTTCATTGGTTCACTGGATAAATCCTTGCCTAGGGCAGAGTAAATATTTTCACTGCTTCTTGCACAAAATTAGTTTTTTTGTCATTCAATGCAAATATTTAAACTTGGTATCAAATGCAAGACAACTGTCCAGAAAATCATTATTCAAAAGCAAAATTCATCCAACTTCCTTTTCTTTCTTTTCTTTTTATTTCCTTTTTTCTTTTCTTTCCTTTCTTTCTTTTCCTTCCCTTTCTTTCCCTTTTTATTTCCTCTTATTCTTTCTTTCTTTCTTTTTTTTCTTTCAGACTTAAACGCTTAAAGCAAAAGCTGGGGCTGTTAATGTTAAATACATAATTAAAACTGTTCTGAAATTGAGACTTGTAGTATGATTCAAATATGAAATGCTAAAGGGAAAAAGATTCACTTTGAATATTTTTTCCCCCATTTTTTTTTTTTTTTTTTTTTTTTTTTTTCCATTTTGTAACATTGACACAAAGTTGTCAGATTCTGGGTAAATTCCAGTTTTGCCTTATTTAGTATTAAAAAATATCTATTTCCATTCATATATTAATCTTTCAATGGAAGTGCCTGGAGTAATGCTATCATCGTAGGAAATGGACATGAGCAGACAGAGTTCAAATCCTGGAAGAGGCTGGTTGCATTCCACATAGTGCTAATATGCTTAGAAAAGGTATGAATCCAACTATTCTCCTCCGGCTTTGGGTAGATAGTAGTGCAGCTAAGCTCTTTAACCTTGGTTAGACAACTAGTCTAGGAGAAGGAAACTGACTTTAAACTTGTTAAACTCAGCTTAAGAAATTTACCTTGTGTCATGAGTAGAGGGTTTAGTGTTTTATAATATATATTATATATATAATATATATATATATATATTATATATATATATATGAGAAGTAGATACACAAGCGATGTATTTATTCAGCATTTTGGATTGACTTCCATTTCCAACAATTGTCAGCTAAAAAAAGGCATATCATAGATAAAATAAAATCTATTTTATCCATTCAGCATTTTCTTCCTTTGTTTATTTTTCCTTTCAACATTATATATATATATATATATATATATATATATATATATATATATATATATATATCTTTCAAACCACCACTTGGTCTCCTACTTGTGTGGAGACCAAGTGGTGTGTATGTGTGTGTGTGTGTGTGTTTGTGTGTATATATATATATATATTATATATATATATTATATATATATACCACAACAAAGGTTAGTCAAAAAGTAATGTCATTTTCTTTTTCACGTGAATTTTTTTTTTTATAAAACTAAGGCCTAACTTGGAACCCTAATGAGTCTCAGAGCAAGAATCCGACGAGTAAGACCCAACTTGCCAATTGACAATGTCCTCCTTCTGCATGACAATGCTTGACCACACACAAGCATCAGGACAAGAGAGAAATTGCTTTATTCAAGTGAACAATTTTAACCACGTCTTTCATACTCACCAGATTTAGCGCCTTCAGACTATCATCTCTTCGACTCCATGAAAGAAGGTTTTGAGAGGCAAACATTATTCCAGTGACGAGGAAGTGAAATCTGTAGTGAAGAAGTGGCTCAAATAACAGTCAACAGAATTTTACTGGACAGGGATACATGTTCTCATTCAAAGGTGGAACATTGCTATTGAGAGAAACAGTGACTATGTTGAGAAGTAGGGATGTGATCCACAGAGGACCAGCTTCTTTTTGATGTATGATACATATTCCTGTGTTGATAATTATACTTATCCTAAACAAAATGGCATTACTTTTTTACTCACCCTCTTATATAACTTAATAGGAAAATAAATAAGAATTATATATATATATATATATGTTACATTCAGTAGTCAAAAAATACCTTGAGGTGGAGGCCACCTGAAATATTGGAAAATAAAGCAAACAAAGGGTTATAATAATAGGATTTTTATAAAATTTCCTATGTTTCCATAATCACCGAAAATTTTCACAAGGACATATATTGATACACAACTAATTTTTATATACTAGCAAATAAAGGCACACTCCGGGTGCAAGTATTTAAGTTTTAATGTAATAGAATATTATATTAAATTAGAAAGACTAATGAAATTAAATAAAAATGCAGATGAAAAGATTGTGAAACGGGGGGGGGGGTATAATCAAACAATAGAACAACTTTAAAACTAACTCTTCCATCATTTTCCATCACTCTTCATTGTAATTTTATTCTTTACTTCCTAATTTAAACTGAATAGTTAAATTAAATAAATTCATTAATAAGAAGAAATAACTGATAAATTTTTCTAAGATTTATCCCGAGATTTTTGCCATATTCATTAAGATAAACCAAATGTTTAAAATCAATAATATCAAGCACATAATTTTTAAAATCAATATGCAAATTAGCCTTCCTTTCACACTGTAAACCGATATTTTGTTGTACATATAAATACAATTTCATGTTATTAGTATGTAGATATAGCCAACAGTATTGATAATGTAAAACAATTTTATTAATAATTGAGGTTTAAATAAAAATAAAATCATGGATAATGTGACATAGAAATAATTCACACACAGTTTTATGGTTTCAAATATTCCTAATCTTATCATAATGGAGATTTGTCTGTAACCGAAACTATATCACTTCTCAAGTCACAATTCCCTTAGTTATTTATTAGATAGGAATACTTGATATCATATAAATGTGTGCAAAAAACTCTCGAGAAAATGTAAATATAAATCACAATGAATGCAATTCCCTAAGCTGTAGGCATGAAATAACCCCAGACAGATTACCATACCATTAAAATAAATCTATTTAACTTGTTTCCCTATCAAATGTCAGTGTAGTTTGAATAATTCCAAAGAATTCAATAGAAATGTTAATTTTACAGGTACAAAATAAAAAACGCCCTCTGGGCAATGTAAAAATAGATTTTTGAAACATATTGCCTGAGGGGTGGGGTAAAAAATTCAATGTCAGAGAGTTTATATACCCTAAGTAAGTAAAATCATCAAATTCATTAAAGGATTAAAAATAAAACAATTTGAAATGTAAACTTTAAATATGTATTAAAATAAAACAAACTAATATATAGATATATAATGCCAGTCATGTATTTATTAAAACTTGTTTTAAAATACAATGAGGACTGTCTAATGTTGCATGTTCAAATTTTGAGTATTTATTCTATGTTATGATGATTTTGGGTAATGTGACGTAAGCAGTGACATTACAGACAAAAACCGGAAAGCGAATCTCTATTATTAATATTTTATATAATGCAGAGGGACGGCTTAGTTCAGTCGTTAGAATGTCAGCCAAGGAACCACAAGATTCCCAGTTTGATACCAGCCCTCGCCAACTCAGTGTATGAGTAGCACAGGGATCTGTGTGGTAAAATAAAAAGCTGATGGTAGCTGTGGCGCTCAACCTCAGATGCAAAAATAAATCTCCTTGGTCTAGTGCTAGTGAAAAGGGGATAGACTCCCTTGCTGTCTGGCTGATACCGACTTTTGGCCACCCTGACACTTTTTTACCTTTTATATAATGCAGTTCTAAAAAATCCTTTAAGAAAGGATTTTTTCAAAGGTTTTATTCTGGTTTCTGACCAAGCAAAGTTTGAGAAAGAAAACAAGAAGAGAAAGAAAGAAAGAATGTAGGAAGAGAAAGAATGAAGAAGAGAAAGGAATGAAAGAAGAGAAAGGAAAAAATGAAGAGGAAAAAAGAAAGACAGAAAAAAGAAAAGAAAATGGAGATGAGAAAGGAAAGAAGAAAAATAAATGAATAGAAGAAAGAAAGAAAGAAGAGAAAGTAGAAAGAGAAAGAAGAGAAAGAAAGGAAGGAGAAAGAAAGAAAGGAGAAGAAAGAAAAGAAAGGAAGAAGAGAAGAAGAAAGGAAGAAAAGAAGGAAGGAAGAAGAGAAAGAAAGGAAGGAAGAAGAGAAAGAAAGGAAGAAGAGAAAGGAATAAGAAGAGAAAGTCATTTGTTTTTTTGTTTTTTGTTTTTTTTGGGGGGTTGATTTTTTATACATGCATAGAGGTAAATAAATGAATGAAGAAAGAAGAAAGAGAGAAAGAAAGAGAAAGAAAGAAAGAGAAAGAAAGAAGAGAAAGAAAGAGAGAAGAAAGAAAGAAAAAGAGAAAGAAAGGAAAGAAGAAGAGAAAAGAAAGGAAGGAAGAGGAGAAAGAAAGGAAAGAAGAAGAGAAAGAAGGAAGGAAGAAGAGAAAGAAAGGAAGAGAAAGAAAGAAAGGAAGAGAAAGAAAGAAAGGAAGAGAAAGAAGAAAGGAAGAGAAAGTCATTTGTTTTTTTTTTGGGGGGGGTTGATTTTTTATTTTTTATTCATGCATAGAGATGAAAAACAAAAAATTTTTTTGGAGGCAGATGACATCATAAAAACGTCTAAAACTATAACCTTTTTAATTTTCAGTATCACCACCTTCACTGTTTTAACTATAAGTAGCACATGGATCTGTGCGGTAAAGTAAGGAGCTGATGGTNAGGTGTGGCACTCAACCTCAGACGCTAAAATAATCTCCTTGGTCTAGTCCTAGTGAAAAGGGGATAGGCTGATTGGCTGATACTGACTTTAAGCCACCCGACGACTTTACTTACTTACTTACTTACTTAATATAACACAGGTAGAGGTAGGGGGTGTTTTATGTGTATCTTATTATAATGGAGATTGTGTGTTTTTCTGTCTGTAACTGAAACTATATTACTACTCAAGACACAATTCCCTTAATTATTTACGTCAAATTCTCCATGATTTCATTCTTTTAAACCTTCAGTTATTAATAAAAATTGTTTTACATTATTAATACTGTTGACCATATCTACGTACTAATAACATGCAATTGTATTTATATATACAACAAAATAGCGGTTTACAGTTTGAACGAGAAGGTTAATTTGCATATTGATATTTAAAATTTTATTTTAATAAATATGTTCTTGGTATTATTGATTTCTAATTGTTTGGTTTTATCTTAAGAAATATAAACAAAAATCTCGTGGATAAATCTTAAAAGAAATTTATTAACAAGAAGAAATAACTGTAATATTATCCTTTACTTCCTATTTTAACTAAATAGTTAAATTAAGAACATTTACCAATGAAAGAGGGGAGTAATGGAAAATAATGGAATAGTTAGTTTCAAAGTTGTTCTATTTTTCGATTATACCCCCTCTGTTGCAGATCTTTTTATCTGCATTCTTAGTCAGTTTCATTAGCCTTTCTAATTTAATATGATATTTTATTATATCAAAACTTAAATACTTGCACCCGGGGGGTGCATATATTTGCTAGTTACTATAATACAGTGTAGGGGTTATTTTATACGTGTATTAATATAACATAGTGTAATAGGAGTTATTTTATATGAGTATCATTATAACACAGTGTAAGTGTTATTTGCTATTACAGGGTGGGTGAGAATGAATAACAGCTTAGTTCCAGGAGGCATTCACACCAGACAGCACCTGCCTTCCCTCACTTAAATGGGGTATGGGCTGGGCTTATTGCCTGGTGCCTAGGGCTCCCCAGAAGGGGAATGCTGACGGAAATAAGCAATTTTTAAAAACACACACACTGGAGGCTTCCTTCCTGCAGAGCACCCTATATTTTAGCCTCATGGGGAATCGAATAAATAATTACTATAACACAGCAAAAATAGCACACCATAGCAAGATTTTGCTAGGGCAATAATATCAAAATGTTCTAAGAGAATAAAGCAATTTCCATGCAATTTGCAATTTAATAATAATAATAATAATAATAATAATAATAATAATAATAACAATAATATGAAAGTCAAAGTGATACCAATTGTAGTTGGTGCACTTGGAACGGTCCCAAAAGGATTGGAAAAGGGTCTGGAAAGTCTGGAAATCAGAGGAAGGATTGAAACCATTCAGAACACTGCACTGCTGCAATCTGCCAGAATACCCAGAAGAGTCCTGGAGACCTGAGGAGACTTGCTGTCACTCAGACTCCAGTGAAAGACCATCAGCTAATGCTGATATGAAAACTCAAAAGGAGTAAATAACAATAATAATGATAACAGTTTTGGGTCTGTGTTCCACTTATTCTGATCATTATAATTTCTCAGGGATGATAACTATTAAATACTAATCATAGAGTACTTCCCCTTATTATATATATTAATACGCTTGTTATAATCTTGCAAAATCCTCTGGTTAAAAATCAGACCATCCAAATCATCCAAGATGAAATGCAAAAATGTAAATACTGAGTATCTGGTGTTGCTTATCCGCAGAATTCGTATTTTTATGAGTGTTTTTACCTCAGCTAAATAATGGCACATTCCGTTTTTATTAAAAAGAAAGAAAGGGAAGAAAAGGACATGCTACACAGAAAAATATAATAAGAAAGAAAGTAGGAGAAAGATAGAGAGAAGGGCTGATAGTGCTAATTCGTTTCAATTGAACATATTGAAAAGAAGGAAAAGAAAGAAAAAAGTGTGAGAAATCAAGATTATTATCCCTTTTACATATTGAACTATTTTTGCAATAGCTCTTAAGTAAACATATCAAACGTAATAATTAGATTATCATACTGTCGTATATCCACAGGTCCTTCTAGTTATTAAATAAATTCTGTAAATCCAAACTAACTGGACATTTAACTTGATGGGCGCCAAAGTTAAATAAGAAATTATTTTATTTCTCTGAATTTTTGAGATGAGGTTTGATAATTGGTATTATTTGGATTATTCGGACTATTGTCTTCATCTTTATTGTTATCTATACTACATTTTGGTCAATGTGCCCTCTGGCCTTCTTCAGGTATTTCTTGTCAAACTCGGGAACCTTCTTGTTGTAATTGGGAGCCATCATGGAACTTTGAACCCAACCCTTTATTAAATCCACGGGTGTATCCTGTTCTCATTCCGCTAACCATAGCTGGGGTACAAGTGTTAAGCTGTGTTAATTATTATTCTATGTTACTATTGCCCTTGATGAGGATTGAACCTGTATCCTAGAGATAACTGTCACTTAGCGTAGTAGATAAATGCATTGTATTTAAGACAGTTCTATGTGTCCAAGAAATACCTCAAGAAGACCAGAGTGCACATTGACCGAAACAATAAAGATGAGGACAATAATCCGAAAAATCCAAATAATACTTAAGAAATTATTTTATCTGAAGATCTCAGTACCAGCTGCAAAAAAAAAATTTTTTTACCAGCCATTATTTATAGAGGGCAAAATTCAGTACAAATATTATCATACAATTGAAATTCCGCCCTGTCGTCTGGGGTGTTAGAATGCACCGACAGCACCTCTGCAGAGGGGTAAGACTCCCCCACTGGGGCCACCTGTTGACCGTGTGTGGTGACCCATGATGCTTAAGGATGGAACCCAGGTGGCTGAGCAGTCCATGACACACAACACTCTACTTTGGCCCTTACTTGGGCTAGACAGGTGGTCAGAGAGGCCCCCTCCGATCAATCGGCTGTTCATGTCAAGCCCTAGCACGTATATGATTGCCCCAACCCTATTACTCTTATGGCAAGCCCCAACCCCTTTTTATCATATGGGTTCTAGAAGTCGGTGGCTGAGGGTCTACATGTCCTGGGAATGACATTAAACTATCTGATGGTGAGGCTCCAGTTCTGGAGGTCTGGGGAATGTGGAGCGCCCCTTCATCACCATTGCTCCCAGGTCGACTCTGACCCGGAGTAGTAGTACCTGTTAGGGTCCCATCAATGGGTTAAATAGAAAAGTGTGTTTATAAAAAAATTGAGTATCGATTTAGAATAAATTTATTTCAAAACTTTGTCAGCATTAAATAACCCAATGAGGCTGATATGCCATAAAAAAACAAACCAAACCAAACAAGTTGCAAAAAAAAAAAAAAAAAAAAAAAAAGCCTCATCTACCAGCCATTATTTGCAGAGAGAAAAATTCAGTAGCAATATTATCATACAATTGTAATTGCATTATAAAAAAAAATCAACTGAGAAAGAATCTTATTTAAGACTTTTTTTTTTTGGTATATGAATAATTCAACAATGTATCTACATTTTATCCTGTGATGTTCTTAATTACTAATCAGACTTTTGGGTCAAATGATATACAAAATGTCTACAAAGATCAAATTGTGTGCTAGGAATTTTTG
Organism: Doryteuthis pealeii; assembly: GCA_023376005.1. Taxonomy (NCBI): domain Eukaryota; kingdom Metazoa; phylum Mollusca; class Cephalopoda; order Myopsida; family Loliginidae; genus Doryteuthis; species Doryteuthis pealeii. Next base: position 104,605,422 of record CM042142.1, on the reverse strand, counting down.
TTTGCTTATTTGGTGGAAAGGTGTTTCCTGATTTTCATTTTAAGTTTTATTTTAATGAAACATTTCCAGGAAGAAGAATTTGATGAAAATGCCTTGTTTGCAATACCCACTGTATTCACCAGTTCTTATAAAGCTACCTCGAATTTTATGCAAAGATATTCCAAGAGATTTGAATAATTATACATTACAAAGAGAATTATTGCCCAATTACCAGAAATATGTTAATTGATGTTTACAGACTCATCACATCTTGCTGTGCTCTCTTCACATTAGGTTTAATAATAATAATAATAATAATAATAATAATAATAATAATAATAATAATAATCTTATTATAATGGAGATTGTCTGTTTTTCTGTCTGTAACCGAAACTATATTACTACTCAAGTTACAATTCCCTTAGTTATTGACATCGCATTCTCAATGATTTTATTTTTTATCTAAACCTCAATTATTAATAAAATTGTTTTACATTATTATTACTGTTGACCATATCTACATACAAACAACATGCAATTGTATTTATATATACAACAAAATAGTGGTTTACAGTGTGAATGGGAAGGCTAATTTGCATATTGATATTAAAAAATTGATTTTAATAAATATATGCTTAGTATTATTGATTTCTAATTGTTTGGTTTTATCTTAATGAATATGAGCAAAAATCTCGGGTATAAATCTTAAAAGAAATCCATCAAGAAGAAATAACTGTAATATTATCCTTTACTTCCTATTTTAAGTAAAGAGTTAAATTAGGAAAATTTACCAATGAAAGACGGGAGTAAATGAAAATGATGGAAGAGTTAGTTTCAAAGCTGTTCTATTTTTCGAAAATACCCCCGCTGTTCCAAATCTTTTTATCTGCATTCTTATTTAGTTTTATTAGCCTTTCTAATTTAACATGATATTTTATTATATTAAAACTTAAAAACTTGCACCCGGAGGGTGCATAAATTTGCTAGTAATAATAATAATGATAATATGAGGTACAAGTGACAATTCTTACAGGCTGTGGTTATATCAGTACTACTGTATGGCTGCACCACTTGGACCCTAACAAAGCACCTTGAGAATAAGCTAGATGGGAACTGCACAAGAATGCTGCATGCAGTCTTGAACAAGTCGTGGAAACATCACCCAACAAGGAAACAATTATATGGCCACCTGCCCCCCATCTCACAAACCATCCAGGTGATACGGACTAGGCATGCAGGACAATGCTGGAGAAGAGGAGACGAGCTCATAAGCAACGTTCTCCTGTGGAAGCCAACACATGGACATGCTAACGTAGGCCGCCTACTAAGGACCTACATTGACCAACTATGCGAGGTTGCTGCGCAGAAGACCTCCCAGGGGCAATGAGTGATAGGGAAGGTTGGCGAGAGATTGTCATGGATATCGGTGCTACTTGCTCGACATGATGATGATGACAGATGGACCTCCTAAACCCAGCCAGGAGACTGGACCTAGTATTGATTGACAAGAAAAAGAGAACCTGTCATCTCATGGATTTTGACGTTCTGGCCGACCACCGAGTGAAAATGAAGGAGGGCGAAACGATAGACAAATACTTGGACCTTGACAGAGAACTGTGGAACATGAAGATGAAGGTCATACCAATTGTAATTGGTGTCCTTGGAATGATCCCCAAAGCTCTGGAAAAGAATTTGGGTGAATTGGAAATCAGAGGAAGAATTGAGACCATCCAAACTACAGCACTGTTGGGATCAGATAGAAAACTCAGAAGAGTCCTGGAGATTCAGCCTCCAGTGAACCAACAGCTACAGCAGGTGTGAAAACCTCATAATAATAATAATGATAATAATAATAATAATTTCATCAAAAAAGCCATGCAAAACTGGTGAGTCCAATTAAAAGCAGAAGGGCAATCCCTGGCAGAAGTAAAAATCCAAAGAGGTATTTTCCAAGGAGATTCGCTATCACCACTACTATTTATTATAGCAATGATGCTATTCAACTACATACTTAGTGAATTTGTAACCCCTGTATATTTTCTAACTCACAGGAAAAAATAAGCCACCTTATGTATGTGGATGATATAAGAATTTTTGCAAGAAAGGTAAAAGAAAGGATACCACAATCCAGGGACTAGAAGAATACACAAAAAAAAAGCAAAGAAAGATTACTTATGGCAGCCAATAACAGCAGCTGCAACTTAGAGACAAACAGAAAAACAATGAAAACAAGAAAAAAATGGGAAGAAAAACAATTATATGAATACTTCAAACAACAAATTGGGGAGGTTGCACATGAAAAAACTTGGACATGGTTAAGAAGAGGAAACCTCAAGTGAGAAACTGAATCGCTAAAATTTCTGCACAAAATAATGCCATAAAAACAAATTATATCAAAGCAAAAAAAAGGGAAGCGCGTGGTGTAATGATTAAAGTCATGGGAAATTTTGACTTATCGCTAATACCCTTGGGAAAGGTATGAATCCTGCTCTCCCCCCAGCTATGTATAAATAGTAGGGGTAGGTAAATATATAGGCAACCAGTCTAGGAGAAGGAAAACTCTGAATTCAAACCTGTTGAACTCCGCTAAAGAAATTGACCTTGTGTCACATCCTGCTCGTGTGGAGGGGTAGGTAAATATATATATCAAAGCAAAAATTGATAAGACACAAGAGAACAGTAAATGTAGACTGTGTGGTGTCAGAGATGAGACTATAAAACATGTATTAAGCAAATGTAGCAAACTAGCACAACGAGAATACAAAGCTAGGCATGACTGCATAATTCCCAGTGGATCACCTTCCCAACCCAAAGAAAAAAATTTCGACCATACAACAAAATGGTATATGCATAAACCAGAATCTGTTCTTGAGAATGAAATGCATAAAATACTTTGGGACTTTGAGATAAAGATGGATCACCTTATCCCAGCCAAAAGACCAGACCTAGTATTGATTAACAAATAAAAAAAAGAGAACTTGCAAACAGGTAGATTTTGCAGTCCCAGCAGATCACAGGGTGAAGATGAAAGAAAATGAAAAGATATTCAAATATCTGGACCTTGCTAAAGAATTGAAAAAGCTGTGGAATATGAGGATAAAAGTGTATTTGGGGTATATTAACAGTCCCCAAAAAGCTTAGAAAAGAGACTAGAGGAACTGGAAGAATAGAGACCATCCAGACAACAGTATTGTTGAGATCAGCTAGAATTCTCTGAAAAGTCCTGGAGACCTGGGGAGACTTGTTGTCACTCAGACTCCAGTGAAAAACCATCAGCTAACATTGATGTGGAAAACTCGCAAGGATGATGATGATGATGACACAAACAGATCCCTAATCCCGGCTAGAAGACTAGACCTAGTTTTTGTTGTGTTATATGGCATGTCAACCATTTTCGGGTCATATAATGACAAATCAAGTCATTCTTAATAAAGAAAGAACTCAATTTGCTTACAACCCCTGCTGTTGCTTAAATAGTCAACCAATTAAGTATTGAACAGACTCATCAATGCTTAACTTCGGGAACTAACGTTTTCAGCATGACTTGATGGGACTGTTGAAGTGAGTTAGTATACTGTTGGTTTGAACAACAACAACTAAGCACAACTGAACTGGTGCCCAAAGCAGCTGGTATTTATGGAACTCAGGAATATTCCATGCATGCACTTGGGTGATTCCATTCCTTGAGTCCTGATTGGCAAAGTATGTCAAATATCTCCCGGGCATATGAAGAATAATTAAAGTTCCAATTACCGTCGAACTGGGAAGACAAGGCAACAAACGGTTGTAACTGAAATACAAACCCGAATGTTACAAAGTCTACTGCAGAATGACAGGATATATATAAGACTCCACAATGTCATTCAAATCAAGCAGTCAATCAGAACTTAAGGCATGGATTCATCCAAATCACCCAAATTCATGAATGGGTCATTCTTGATTTCTATATATACGAACTGTCTTGGACACTGCTTAAGTTGTACTTAGTTAGCTGCTGTTATTCAAACCAACAGTAGACTTATTGACTTCAATAGCATACAGTGGTCATTCATCATTCATTCATTGGCAATTCAGTCTCGAAAGACTATGATAAAAGTTTTTGTGTGCTCCTGAGGTTGCAGCGCCTCCTGTGACTATGAAGTCCTATGTTTGAGAAACATTCTCGACCACAGATTTTGCATTTGTAGGTTGTCCCTGTAGATGATGATGTCCCGATGCTTTGTTGCCGTTGCTTTCTTATGGACCTTTTAGCTTCATGATGTTGTATCAGGGTGAATTCTGACGTGTACAGGCCTCTATGGAGATTCTGACGCCACCGAGGGCGGTCTTGAGCCAAATTTTCCCAGCTGGAAGGGACAATGCCAAAGCACCTGAGATCATTTTTGCAGACATCCTTGAATCGCAGTAGGGGGCGACCAATCTGTCTTTTACCAGATGTTAGCTCTCCATACAGGATGTCTTTCGGGATTCGTCCATCATCCATCCGACGTACATGACCCAACCATCGGAGACGACGTTGTCTCAGTAGAGAGTACAGGCTGGGGTTGAGCTCTCTCTAGGACTGCTGTGTTAGTGATCCTGTCCCTCCAGGTGATGCCCAGTACACGTCTAAGGCAGCGAAGGTAGAAGGTATTGAGCCGCCGCTCTTGGTGGGAGTATAAGGTCCATGTTTCACTTCCATGCATGAGGGTGCTGATGACACATGCCCTATACACTTGTACCTTTGTACGGATAGTGAGCTTGCTGTTGTCCCACACTCTTGTGAGCTTCCCAAAAGTTGAGGCAGCTTTTCCGATCCGGCAACTGAGTTCAGCATCAAGTGACAGGTTGTCAGTGATGGTGGATCCAAGGTAGGTGAAGGTGTTTACGGCTTCCAGGGTGTAACTGTTGATGGTGATGGAGGGAGGATTTCCAGTTCCCTGACCCATCGTCTTAGTTTTCTTTATACTGATGGTCAGGCTGAAGTCCTGGCAGGCTTGGGTGAACTGGTCTATGAGTGTTTGCAGCTGCTCCTGAGAGTGTGCTACCACTGCTGCATCATCAGCAAATAGCATGTCCCGAATGACAAATTGCTTGACCTTTGTTTTTGCTTTTAGACGGCTGAGATTCAACAGATTTCCATCTGTCCTTGTGTGAAGGTAGACTCCTTCTGTTGATTTACCAAAAGCCTGGCGCAGAAGGAGGGAAAAGAAGATCCCAAACAGAGTGGGAGCCAACACGCATCCCTGCTTGATACCACGACGAATGTTGAAAGGGTCTGAGGTGGACCCATCAAACTGGATGGTGCCTTTCATGTCAGTGTGAAAAGACTGAAGAATGCGGAGAAGTTTTGGGGGGCAGCCTATTTTTTCTATTAACTGGAAGAGACCACTCCTGCTTACAAGGTCGAAAGCTTTTGTGAGGTCAATAAATGCTATGTAAATGTACCATACAGTGGTACCCAACAATAAATGCATGACAAATATCTTGAAGATACACAGTTGTACCCAATAATAAATCTATGACAAATATCTTGAGGATGCACAGTGGCCCTTAAAAATTAAATGTATTACAAATATCTAAATGATACACTGTGTCATCCAACAATAAATGCATTACAAATATCTTCAGGATGCACAATAGCATACAACAATGTATGACAAATATCTAAAGCATACACAGTGTCATCCAGCAATGACAAATATCTTCCTGACTTACAGTAGTACCCAACAATAAATGCATGACAAATATCTTGAGGACACACAGTGGCACTTAATAATAAATGTATTACAAATATCTAAAGGATACACAGTGTCATCCAACAATGTATGCCATTGCGCATCCTCAAGATATTTGTCATGTATTTAACAGTAAATGTATAGCAAATATTTTGAAGACACACAGTGGAATACAAAAATAGGTGTATGACAAATATCTTGAAGACACACAGTGGAATACAAAAATATGTATGACAAATATCTTGAAGAAACACAGTGGAATCCAAAAATATATGTATGACAAATATCTTGAAGAAACACAGTGGAATCCAAAAATACATGTATGACAAATATCTTGAAGACACACAGTGGAATCCAAAAATATATGTATGACAAATATCTTGAAGACACACAGTGGAATTCCAAAAATACATGTATGACAAATATCTTGAAGAAACACAGTGGAATCCAAAAATATATGTATGACAAATATCTTGAAGACACACAGTGGAATCCAAAAATATATGTATGACAAATATCTTGAAGACACACAGTGGAATCCAAAAATATATGTATGACAAATATCTTGAAGACATACAGTGGAATCCAAAAATACATGTATGACAAATATCTTGAAGACACACAGTGGAATACAAAAATACATGTATGACAAATATCTTGAAGACACACAATGGAATACAAAAATACATGTATGATAAATATCTTGAAGACGGACAGTGGAATCCAAAAATATATGTATGACAAATATCTTAGAAAAACACAACGGCATCCAGCAATAAATATTCAAGATGGCCGAAATTGAAGATAATTTGCCATAATCAGCCATTTGCAATAAATAATGAACGGTAATGATAATAGTTATCTTTTTGAAATAAACAAATTAAAAAGATTCCTTAAGCTCCTGATTAATCCAAACTTCTTTGAGGAAAAATCCGGTAGTTTCAAAGAAATTTGTGTGCACTATTTATAAGGGATTTTTTTTTCTCTCCCAGAAAGGAAAGAAAAAAAGATTTGCTTAGAAATTTATCAAATAAATAAATAAATAAAAAGACTTTCTCTAATGCTAATGCAACCATGAAAATAATTCCATAATTTCCCGAAATATTCCACATGACGTCCTCTTCCCTAAGATGATCGGCTAATAGATTTTCTAGCATTAACAGAACCTTGTGCATCTGTTGGTACGAACAAAAATATAAAGCACATTCCTTTTTTCTTTTTTTTTTTTTTTTTTTTGTTAAAGATAATGCGGCCATAATAAATAGCTGAGGAATATTTTAAACTGCAGCTGAGAATGAAAGAAGAAAAGAAAAGAAAATTAATAAAATTAGTGAAATAGATCAGTAATTAGGACTGAACCTATTCTAGTAGTGACCACAGTTTTGAATTCAGAGTTTTCCTCCTCCTAGACCGGTTACCTAACCAAGGTTAAAAGCGCTAATGCCCTTGGGAAAGGTATGAATCCAACTACTCTCCCTCCAGCTATGGGTAAATAGAAGGGAATACGGGGCTTATGTAAACTGTAGCTTTGTCCAGGATTTGAACTCGGGTCGACGAGTGGATTTCCTATGACTCTAACCATTACACCACGCGCCTCCAACAAAAAAAACTTTGTATAAAAATGAAAGTTTTCAAAGAAAATTTGTTATATACCCGTTCACATCAGTTGGGTAAATAAATGGTGAGAGAGAGCGACAGGAGAGATGAGGAGCAGTTGTCTTCCCCCCAATTAAATTATTGATCCTGACTGTTTGGTTTGCTTTGGGTTCATTCGCCCAGCATCTTGCGAAAAACGCTGTTGGCCCTTGGGTTCCTTCACAGTGTCCCACATCCACGATGCTGCTGCCAATAGTTTCTGGTATTACACAGTCGTATAGGATGTAAGATATTCTGCCGTGAACTGTTGTCCAATGAAGAGACAAAGAGGAAGGGAAGTATTTCGATATTTCTAAGTTTTAACTTAGTAAAAGTCCACGTGTCCTCTTCTATTTTGGAGTATAGAAAGTCTCCCTCGGTCTAGAGTCTTTTTAGTCTTTAAGACAAAAAATAAAGATTATTACTATCAGGTAAGAGGGAGGTAAAAGTATGCTTTGATTGAATTGAACTTCGAGATTAGTTTAACTTCTACTTTTCTGCTAGTCTACTTCGTCTGCCGCCATCTTCCTTTCGGCTTCTTCCGTGAGTTGATTTCTTTCTTGTGAGCTGGACAGTCTGTGCATTTCTTGTTGATTAATTAAGCTTGCAAGACTTTGTTGTTTCTTCATGACTTTATTACAAAACCCCAGCCCAAAAGGGTTCCCGAACCGCGTGGATGAGAAGTCAGCATTTTGAGAGCAACGGACCCCTGCGTCTGTTCTCGCTGACTGTTGGCCGGCAACGGCTAACTAAAAAAATGAATGTTTCTTTTTAGTCTTATTTGTGAAAAGTGTGCAAAGAAAGAGCCTTGAAAATAAAAAAAAGCATTGCAATAAAAAGTTGTCGGTATCAACCAGACAGCGAGGGAGTCTATTCCCTTTTCATTAGCGCTAGACAAAGGAGATTGTTTTTGCGTCTGAGGTGGAGCGCCACACCATCAGCTCCTCACTTTAGCGCACAGATCCCTGTGCTACTCATATGCTGAGTCGGCGAGGGCCAGTATCGAACCAGGAACCTTGCGATTCCTAGTCAAGTGCTCTACCGACTGAGCTAAACCGGCCCTGTTTTTTTGTTGTTTTTTTGTTTTGTTTTAAGGCTTTTTCTTTGCAGTTGTGTAAGTCTATCGAGCAGTCAAAACGTCTGAAACATCAAAACTATCCTTTTTCAGTTAATTACAAAGAAATTCTCTTGGTTTCAAAATATTCTTGAATTATCCTGTTTAGTGTAGACTATTGCTAGTGATTTGTATTATTTGTATTATTCGGACTATTGTCCTCCTCTTTATTGTTATCTATACAACGTTTCAGACCCCCATAGATTGAATGAAGGGTTGGGTTGAAAGTTCCATGATGGCTCCTGATTATGACAAGAAGGTTCCTAAGTTCAAAAAGAAGGTTCCCGAATTCGAGAAAGCTCCCATAGTCCAACTAGAAATACCTGAAGAAGGCCAGAATGCATATCAGCCGAAAGGTTGTACAGATAACAATAGAGATGAGGACAATAATCCAAATAATCCAAATTATCTAAATGTTTGAGATGAGGCTTGATAAAGATTACTAGTGAGTTCAAGTTCCACTGGGTGCCCTGTAAATCCCACCTTATTCTCAAACTGTTATCCCTAACTCAGGCACTGTGCATTGTATAATGGTTAGCAAATTAGACAAACAAACAATTATTAATGACTTCGACTCTCACTGGGTGACTCATATATCCAGCCCTTTGCCAAGACTAAGCAAAGCTTAGTAAATAACATTCTACTGAGTAAATAAGAATTTAAAAGATCCAGATAAAATTAATGGTGAACAAATTAGACAAGCAAACAATTATTAATGACTTCGACTCTCACTGGGTGCCTCATATATCCAAGCCCTTTGCCAGGACTAAGTAAAACTTAGTAAATAAAATCCTACTGAGTAAATAAGAATTTAAAAGATCCAGATAAAATTAATGGTTAGCAAATTAGACAAGCAAACAATTATTAATGAGTTCGACTCTCACTGGGTGCCTCATATATCCAGCCCTTTGCCAGGACTAAGCAAAGCTTAGTAAATAAAATCCTACGGGGTAAATAAGAATTTAAAAGATCCAGATAAAATTATGTTGAAATTTGCTTGCTAGCTTCAGATTTTTTAGAAATTTGAACCAAACTCAAACTGTGTTACATATTTAAAATTCCATAGCCCGAAGAGAGAGAAAAAAAGAAGTAAAAAGCATCACAACAAATCTAGAATCCTGTGCCAGTTTCTTGCAAACACCTTTCTCTTTAAAGAATTTTTATGATAAACGTAAACAAAATTCCAACAGACACACAAATTCCTCATCTTAAGCGCTAATCTCAACTCATTGACATTTTCATCCTTTTTAATTCGATTTTTTGATGACTTTGAGCAAATAGCTTTAAGCCGCAATCTCTCTTGACTGATTAAAATGATCATGTCTACTAAATTCGACTGATTTTCCCCATCAGACCAAACTTCATTGTTTTGAGGTAAAAGATGTGTGCTGGGTCGGGAGGGGGAGAGTTCGTGGTGAGGAGGATGAAAGTTAAAACTTCTGATGATGTACAGCCTGTCTCAATTGTCTTAAAGAGATTTCTTAAAAATTAATAAAATCTCTGTTTGTTAATTACTTTGATTTATTCAAAGATCAGTTTTAACGTCTGTCTGTCTCTAGACATCTAATATTGACAAATTTTTTTTTTAAAATAAATAGCCTACATTGGGCAGTGTCACCTTAGTCTCCTATCTATCTGAGTCTCGTCATATCTATATATCATTGTTCCTATCTTTCTGAGTCTCGTCATATCTATATATATCACTGTTCCTATCTTTCTGAGTCTCGTCATATCTATCCCTGTTCCTATCTATCCGATTTTTGTCATATCTATCTATCCTCTATCCGAGTTTTGTCATATCTATCTATCACTGTTCCTATCTATCCGAGTCTCGTCATATTTATCCCTGTTTCCTATCTATCCGAGTCTCGTCATATCATCACTATTCCTATCTATCCGAGTTTTCATATCTATCTATCACTATTCCTATCTATCCGAGTTTTGTCATATCTATCTATCACTGTTCCTATCTATCCGAGTCTCGTCATATCTATCACTGTTCCTATCTATCCGAGTCTCGTCATATCTATCACTGTTCCTATCTATCCGAGTCTCCATATTCTATCACTGTTCCTATCTAAGTTGTCATATCTATCATGTTCTATCTATCCGAGTCTCGTCTATCACTGTCCCTATCTATCCGATCTCGTCATATCTATCCTGTTCCTATCTATCGAGTCTCGTCATATATCTATCACTGTTCCTATCTATCCCGAATCTGTCCTATCTATCCGAGTCTCGTCATATCTATCACTGTTCTATCTATCCGAGTCTCGTCATATCTATCACTGTCCCTATCTATCCGAGTCTCGTCATATCTATCACTGTTCCTATCTATCCGAGTCTCGTCATATCTATCACTGTTCCTATCTATCCGAGTCTCGTCATATCTATCACTGTTCCTATCTATCCGAGTCTGTCATATCTATCACTGTTCCTATCTATCCGAGTCTCGTCATATCTATCACTGTTCCTATCTATCTGAGTCTTGTCATATCTATATCTATCACTGTTCCTATCTATCCGAGTTTTGTCATATCTATCTATCACTGTTCCTATCTATCCGAGTTTGTCATATCTATCTATCACTGTTCCTATCTATCCGAGTTTTGTCATATCTATCTATCACTGTTCCTATATATCCGAGTCTCGTCATATCTATCACTGTTCCTATATATCCAGTCTCGTCATATCACTGTTCCATATCTATCCGGTTTTGTATATCTATCACTGTTCCTACTATCGAGTTTTGTCATATCTATCACTGTTCCTATATCGAGTTTTGTCATATCTATCTATCACTGTTCCTATCTATCCGAGTCTCGTCATATCTATCACTGTTCCTATCTATCTGAGTCTTGTCATATCTATCACTGTTCCTATCTATCCGGTTCTCGTCATATCTATCACTGTTCCTATCTATCTGAGTCTTGTCATATCTATCACTGTTCCTATCTGAGTCTTGTCATATCTATCACTGTTCCTAGTCTCAGTCTTGTCTATCTATCACTGTCCTATCTCAGTCTTGTCATATCTATCACTGTTCCTATCTCAGTCTTCTATCACTGTTCCTATCTCAGTCATATCTATCACTGTTCCTATCTCAGTCTTGTCATATCTATCACTGTTCCTACCTCTCTATCTGAGTAAAGAAAAATTCAAGAAAATTTTTGCTAAGCTTCTCTGGTAAGTTTATATAAAGGACAAACTCTTAATGTTAAGATAAAAAAATGAATTTTCAAGAAATGAATTACTAAAAAAATGTTAAAGAAGACGTTGAGGTCATAAGAGTCTTTTAGTAATTCAGTTGAAATTTATTTGTCTTTGATCTCTTGCGACTTGTCACCACGTCGCGAGATTCACTAAAAAAATTCCCAACCCCACACACCCATTTTTGTCGTCGTTTTTTTTATTAATTTTATAATTTTTTTTTAAATTTTTAAATTGTTCTGTCATAATCCTCAAAAAATATTGTTTCTTGATTGAATTGAGATTAACTGTAAATACTATTTTTCTTTTAAATGTATGAATTTAATTTAAAAAAAACAAAACTTTTGTACTGTAAATTTGAGTGATTCATGATGATTAAAATTATTTTTTGGGATGATGGTAAAAATAAATCTTGGGTGCCAATTAAAATTTCTTAATAAATTGTAGGGTTAAATTGCGGGGACCTATCAAATTTCCCGGGGACTCATTCAAATTAAATCTGTGGGATTCACTAAATTGAAAAGCTATCAGCATCACTGACCACATGAAAGCTTTTTGGTTTGGTTTGTTTTACAGTATATCCACCTCAGTGGGTCATTTAATGCCGACAAAGTTTTGAAATAAACTCATTCTTGATAGGTATTCAATTTTTTAATAAACACATTTTTCTATTTAATCCATAGATGGGACCCTAACAAGTACTACCACTCCAGACCAGAATGGACCAGGGAGCAATGGTGATGAAAGGGTGCTCCATATTCCCCAGACCTCCAGAACTGGAACCAGGAATAGAGTTTAACGTCATTCCCAGGACACGAAGACCCTCATCCACAAGCTTTCTAGCTGATATATGTTAAAGGCTTGCCATAAGGGCAATAGCATTGGGACTATTTAAATAGGCTAGACGGGCAGACAGAGAGGCCTCCTCTGATCATCAGCTGGTCATGTCAAGTCCTAGTTCCTAAGTAAGGATCTAAGTGGAGTGTTGCAGGTCATGGACTCCTCAGCCACCACGGGTCATCACTAACGGCTGACAGGTGGCCCCATTAGGGGAGGGGTCTTACTCCTGTGAAAACTTTTGAAACTTAAGAAATATATTTATGACAGCCTAAGTAATGATCTAAATGGAGTGTTGCATGTCATGGACTGCTCAGCCACCAGGCTTCCATCCTTAAGCATCACGGGTCGTCACCCACGACCAACAGGTGGCCCCATGGGGGGGGTCTTACCCCTATGTGAAAGCTTTTGAAACTTAAGAAATATATTTATGATATCTATAAATGGTGAAGACAAATCATGGTTTTAACAATGAAACAAACAGTAATTAAATTGGGATCAACTGCGTACTGGGGGAAAGTGCAGTGGTGTACTGGAGGAAAGTGCAGTGGTGTACTGGGAGGAGCCAGTGGTGTACTTGGGGGGGGCGGGAAGTGCAGTGGTGTACTTGGGGGGAGCGCAGTGGTGTACTGGTTAGAGTTATAGGAAATGGACTCGACGAATGGACAGGCCACAGTTCACATAGCGCTAATACCCTTGGGAAAAGTATGAATCCAACTATTCTCCCTCCGGCTATGGGTAAATACTAGGACATACTGTGCTCTTTAATCTTGGTTAGGTGACCAGTCGAGAAGAAGGAAAACTATGAATTCAAACTCTTAAAATCTCCACTTGGGGTGGTCACTACTAGAATAGCTCAGGCCTACTTAGTGATCTATTTCAATTTATTTTTCTTTAAACTTTTTTTCCCCCTGCCCCATCTACACAGGCGACGCCGGGTAACCACCTCTAGTTCCATATGAATAAACTTTATTATGTTTGGACATAAAATTAGTCTTGCAGATCAATTTTTACTAAATCATGAGTTGGTTCATCGCAGGATGTCCCCATTAAAATCCCTATGTAAAAAAAAAAACCTTGCATTGATCTGGCCTGGTGGGATGTCAGAAAAAAAGTACACAGAAACTCTAAAAAGAAAAATTAATGTTTCCTATTTAGAATATTAAATGCAAAAAAAAAATTCTATATTGTTACAGTTTAAATTTATTTCTTAATTATCTATAAATCAATATAGATTATCAAATCTTCATTATTTTTGCTCAACAAGCAAGATCTGGGGATTGTGAATGTGTGTATATATATATATTTACTTTTGTTACATAATCTATGCATAGATTACTGTCAATCCCCTGTATTTCTAAAGGTATGGCACCTTTTCATATCACTGGCGGGACTTTCCATGGAATATTACAGAAAGCCCGCGAAATGCGTTAAGTCACGTGGGACCTGTTTGGCTCTCGGTTCCAGCTTGGTCGTCAAGCAGAGAAGATATGTCTGCTTATCTGGGTTCACTGCACACGCGTATTGTGTTTAGTAATAGAAATATGTTTCATTAAGTAAATAAAAGTTTAAATAAATAATATGGTTTTGTGGTTGATGAATGTCTTGGCAACAAGACTGACCTAGAAGAAGAAATGAATCAAGAACGACCAACCAGCAAGAACAGAGACGAAGTCCAGACGCTAGAAGAAGAAAAGAACCAAAGATGAGCAGAAGAATAATAGAAGTAAAGAAAGGGTATACAATTAGTTTCCTCCGGACATACATACATACATACATACACACAACTGCCCTTTATATATGTATAGATTATACAAATATAGATAACTTCTGCTGCCTTCAAAGAAAGTCTAGGGGTGTAAACCTCGAAAACAAATCAGGAGCCAGAGTCCCTAAGGTGGTGTGATGCTAAATCCAGTGCTACCCATTAACTCCTGCGACACTACCGTTGCCAAACCGCATTGGTACCATACCTTTTCTTTGTATCACAGCGACAGTGTGGAGAGGGGGATTTGCTGCATGGGCAACATTTTATCCTCCATAGTTCAAATTTAAAAAAAAAACGAAAAAAAACACGAAAAACAAAACGAAAAAAACAAGAGAAAAAAAGAAAAAACTTTGATACTACTCCATCGTCTCTCGTAGACAGAAACCAAATGGTCGTGACTGTTCCTTTGTCATCAAATAAATATATAAAACCTTTATATATTTATTTTATCATATAATAGCTGTATTTTTTATATTGAGCACTCTCCCAATAATACTGCACTTTGGCACATCGTTTCAGTAAAAGCTGAAACAGTGCCAATCCCACGCTATAGTTATATATACATATATAAAGGGCAGTTGTGTGTATATGCATGTCCGTAGGAAACTTTGAAAATAAAACAATTAACGACAAAGTAAATATATATACACATTAAATATCACCAGGGCTTGGTTTTTGAGCAAAGACATTGATCATGATCAACAGAAATTATCTGGTTGGCATAACCAGATAATTTCTGTTGATCATGATCAATGTCTTTTACAATAATGATATGTTAGAGATGACAGCCGAAGATTATTAAAAATGAAAGTTGATGAGGATTCCACCTTTAAGTAGGACGAAACCTTTATATCTTCTCAAGGTCACGTAAAATTAGCAGTTGAGTAAGAGAACCGTGTTTAATCTATGATCCAAATTACTTTGACAGCAGAAGTAATAAAGATAATGTTAGCTCACTTTGAGATAGCGGAAGTTGGAAGGCATATCGGTCAATTAAACTGGTCAGCAGTGCAAATAAGACCCAACCCCAAGTTATAAGGTCAATGAACTGAGATCCTTCTTGAAGAATGGCACCATTGAAAGACTCTGTCAAATAAACATTTACCCCCGTTATTTGAATTTTCAATTAACTTTAATCCAAAAACCTAACTACACTTCATACATATATCGTAGACTACCTATGAATTGTGTAACAATTCAATTCATGCTTAAAACCTAATATTTCATCATTATTTCATCAAAGACTTATATATATACTAGCAGCGGCTACCCAGCATCGCCTGGGTAGAGGGGGATTTTTAAAAAAGTTAGTCCTGCAGATCCATTATTACTAAATCGTGAGTTGAATCCTCGTGGGATGCCCCATTTAAATCCCTATGTTAAAAAAAAAATACACCTTGCATTGATCCAGCTACTCTGAAAAAAAATGTTAATGTCTACTATCTAAAATATTAAATGAAAAATAAAAATCCATGCTGTTATCATTTAAATTTTAATTTTTAATTATCTTCACGAATATAAATCAAATCTATTATTTTTGCTCAAAAACCAAGCCCTGGTGATATTTAATGTGTATATATATTTACTTTGTCGTTAATTGTTTTATTTTCAAAGTTTCCTCCGGACATACATATACACACAACTGCCCGTTATATATGTATATATAACTATAGCGTGGGATTGGCACTATTTCAGCTTTTACTGGAACAGTGTACCAAAGTGCAGTATTATTGGGAGAGTGCTCAATATAAAAAATAGAGCTATTATATAAATAATAAAATAAATATATAAAGGTTTTATATATTTATTTATTTAATGACAAAGGAACAGTCGCGACCGTTTGGTTTCATGCATGCGTAACCGCAAACATTCGTCAGTGACGTTCCTTTGTCATCAAATAAATAAATATATAAAACCTTTATATATTTATTTTATTATATTATATATGTGTATATATATATATATATGCATTTTCTAAATTTAAAAAAAATTCCGGCTATAATATTGAACGTTTCATCTGCACCACTTTCGTCTTATAACGGTCCACTCACAGCGTTCTCTCTATCATACACAACTCGCTCTTGATGAAGACCACTTCAATAAAGGGTCGAAACAGATTTCTGTCAGCGAATTTTAACATCATGTGTTTGTTCTTTCTAAAATATTTATTTCACACTGTCGGATTCACTTCCATTCATTTTTCATATATATATATATATATATATATATATATATATATATATATATATATATATATATATATCCACACTTATTATATATAAGCTATCAATATATTTTATATATACATGATATACCAAGACAAAAATTACTCTCTCAAAATAGAAGACGTCATCAGAATGAGAACGTACATAAGTAGATTAACTGTGTGTTTTCTAAAATTTGTCATTGATCCGCTGAAGGTCGTGAAGCATCTTTACAGCTTCTACAGAATGGGGAAAAAAGCCAAAAGAGTCTCAGTGCGTTGTACTTAAGCCAAAAAATGTATGCAATCTGAAAATTGATGCATATAGTGATTCTTTAGAGCCGGATGAAATAACCCCAGACAGATTACCATGCCATTAAAATAAATTCCATTTAAGTTTGTTCCCTATTAAATGTCAATGTAGTTTGAATAATTCCAAGAATTCAATAGAAATGTTAATTTTATATAATGTAGAGGGTCGCCTTAGCTCAGTCGGTAGAGTGTCCGACTAGGAACCCCATAGTTCCTGGTTCGATACCGGCCTTCGCCAACTCAGCGTATGAGTAGCACAGGGATCTGTGCGGTAAAGTAAGAAGCTGGTGGTAGGTGTGGCGCTCCACCTCAGATGCTAAAATAATCTCCTTGGTCTACTGCTAGTGAAAAGGAGATGGACTCCCTCGCTGTCTGACTAATACCGACTTTAAGCTTACTTTATTTATTAACTGATTGTGGCTAATGTGCTTGACTGCAATATATCGTTCTCGTTTCATTTTTTTTCATTTATAACGGCAAAATCCAGTTGTTTGTTAACAGATGATTTTTAGAGTTTTTTTTTTTTATTATAAACCTAACCCCTAACAAACAACCAGATTTTGACGGTGTTAATGAAAAAAATGCCCTTATGAATCGAGATCGCAAAAGGGGTGCCTAAAGGTCATATGGTCCAAAAAAAAACAAAAACCAACTACACAAAGAATGTAAATATAAACGTACAATGAATGTGGTTCCCTAACCCCTAGGCATAAAATAACACTAGATGCTTTGATATGCCATTAAAATCAATCAAATCAAAAATGGAGAAAAATTTTAATCGTGCGTTTTAATGAAGGGAGAATTTGGAGATTAGTTTTCACATGATTTCCTTTGTCTTATCAGGATCTCAAAACAAACAAAATTTCTCTGAATGCACCAAACCCTCGAGCCAGATGAAAGAAATTCATTTTAGAAAGGAAAAAGAAGAATTATTTTAACAGTCAATAGACTTCCAGATTCTAATTACTTGCCTAAAGCGATTTTCTTTTTGCGTAAATTTGACACCTGATGGCATCCAGTTGATCACTGAAAATTCACTTACGTTATTCTATTCTAAACAGCATGGATTCCTTTGACTCTTTCGCCATTCGTCCCTATCGGCTATCGCTCTTGGTAAGACTTCTTTATTCTAAAATACTGACTCAGGAAAAAAATGTATAATATCCATAAAATTACTTTCACACATACATATACACATACACACGCGCACACATGGAGGCACTTGTTTAGTGTTATAGGAGGAATTAAGGGTTTAAAGGGGGGAGCCTCTTAAATGTAGGCAAACACACAATGGAAATTTAATACATGTATTGACAAGTAGTACAAGAATATGTTGCAAATTTTATTGGCATTTGCTACGAGACTTATCTGTGATGTTAAATACTGTATGTTGGAGAAGTGGCACTAGCAAGGGGTATTCTGGTTGCATAGTTCTGTAGAGACGCGTCCGTTTTTGGTCGTCTCGTCCGATAAGTAAAAGTAGGGGATGCTATTTAGAAGCTTCTCGCCTGGGTAACTGTTCCTTTAAATGACGTTGAAGGGACCCCTCTTCAAGTTGACTATTTAGGTCCTCAGCCTTCTGAAATATGCTGTCGAAACGGCCTTCAGAAAGTATGCTGTTAAAAACGCCTCCGTCCAGGTCGACGGCTACAGACAAGTTCAACCCTTTTGGGGGGCAAGGTGGTGAGAGCGCTTATTTTTGCGTGTCTCCTCGATAACTGCTCCCTGATAAGTTATGGGGTTTGGATTTGGCGCCAACCATCTCTTGACGATTCGCCCTCTAGCGGCAGGGGAAGATAATTCTCTATCAGATTTCCGATAGTTATAGTCATAGTAAATGGACTCGGTGATCAGCATTCAAATTCTGGATGAGACTGCTTGCATTTTACATAGGATTGCTGGACCATATGACATTTAAGCACCCCTTTTTGATCTCCATTAAGAAAGGACGTGTTTTTCATTTACACGGTCAATATCCAGCTGTTTTAACAGACGATTTTAAGATTTTTAAAAATTATAAAACTAAACCCTAACCCCTAACAAACAACCAGATATTGACTGTGTAAATCAAAAACATGTCCTTTCTTAATCGAGATCAAAAAGGGGTGCCTAAAGGTAATATGGTCCGAAATATTGATGCTTTGATCATGACATAAATATTGGACCATATGATCTTTAGGCACCCCTTTTTGATCTCGATTAAGAAAGGACGTTTTTCAACCGGATATTGACTGTGTGAATGAAAAACATGTCCTTTCTGTAGAATAATCATACTAGTTCTAATTACCGTCGAATTGGTAAGGCAGCAGTCATAACTTAATACGAAACTGTTTTGCTGCAAATACTACTGCAAAATACCAGGTTATTTATGAAGCCTCATAACATCATAGAAACCAAGCAGCCAATCAGGACTCAAGGAATGGAATCACCTAAATGCATGAGTGGACTATTCTGGATTCCCATAAGTACCAATTGTCTTGGCACTGGTTCAGTTGTGCTTAGCTTGTTGCTCAAACCAACAGTAAGCTAACTCACTTCAACACTTTCTTAATCGAGATCAAAAAGGGGTGCCTTAAGGTAATATGGTCCGGATTGCTTTTAATACGATAGAGAATAAAACAATGATATTATAGAATCAATAACACCTAGTAATCATTAATATTGGTTTGGTGTTTATCGGCATATCAACTTCAGTGGGTCATTTAATGCCGATAAAGGTTTTAAAATAAATGAATTTTAATATGGATGCACAATTTTTTTTATAAATTACATTTTTCTATTTAACCTATAGATGGGACCCTAACAAGTACTACCACTCCGGGTCAGAGTGGACCGGGGAGCAATGGTGAACCCATAGAAGGGACCCTAACAGGTACTACCACTCCGGGTCAGAGTGCACCGGGGAGCAATGGTGAACCCATAGATGGGACCCTAACAGGTACTACTACTCCGGGTTAGAGTGGACCAAGGAGCAATGGTGATGAAGGGGTGCTCCACATTCCCCAAACCTTCAAAACTGGAATTATTATAATTGTTAAAACTGTCGTTTATTATATGTATGCAAATTATTCACACCATATATTATGTAAACATTATTTCTTAAGTGATACATAAACACACATTGTAGGATTTAAACACATTAATAATAGGGCTGTTTATGAGGCACATCTATCTCCAGCTAGCTTTTAAGAGCAATTTCGATAATAATATGCTAACTAAATCAAATAATGATAATATAAAAAGCCATTAAGAAATACATAATAACAAGGGAATTGTAACGTTGGTGGTGATGTATTTTATTACAGACAGACACATAATCTCCAAATACATTAAGATATGTATATTATATCTAAGTTACAGTAGTGTGGACATGGACCCAATGGCACCCGGGTCAGAGTGGACCAGGGAGCAATGGTGATGAAGGGGTGCTTCCAACATTCCCCAAACCTCCAAAACTGGAACCTCACCATCAGATAGAGTTTAACGTCATCCCAGAACATGTAGACCCGCCCATAGCCTTCTAGCACCCAAATGATAAAAGGGGCTGGGGCTGCCATAAGGGCAATAGGGTTGGGAAATCATATAGGTGCTAGGGCCTTGACATGACAGCCGATTCGGACGAGAGCTCTCCGACGCCCGTCTAGCCCAACATAGGGCCAAAGTGGAATATATAATGTATCTCTAACCTATATATATAGTACTATATATATATATATATTATATATTATAATATATATGTGTTGTGTGTGTGTGTGTGTGTGTGTGTTAGAGATACAACTCCATGTAATCTAGGTTAAAAATGAATGAGGACATGATTTTAATAAGTAATTATTAATTGAATTTTTTTTGGTAATACTCCTTTTTATTACCGCCCAACCTCTTTTTTAAAGATTCTTCTATTCATCTCATATAGGAGACTTTATTTTAAGAGGGGGGAACGGTATAAAAATGAATATTAAATAAAAAACAAGTTCTCATTTCTTTTTCTCCGTGGCCAAATTTCATCCGGGGGGGGTCACAGATTGATCAATATATATATTATATATATAATTTATATATATAT
>CM042142.1:104582873-104584484 GCA_023376005.1 Doryteuthis pealeii | reverse complement strand
TCGGATCACTCCATTCATTTTCATTATTAATATATATATAATATATATAATTATACTATAATATATATATATATATATATATATCCACGTATATATATAAGTTATCAATATATTTTTATATATACATGATATCCAAGAGAATTACTCTCTCAAAATAGAAGACGTCATCAGAATGGAGAACGTACATAAGTAGATTAACTGTATGTTTTCTAAAATTTGTCATTGATCCGCTGAAGGTCGTGAAGAGCATCTTTACAGGTTCTACAGAATGAGGAAAAAAAGCCAAAAGAGTCTCGGTGCGTTGTACTTAAGCCAAAAAATCTATGCAATCTGAAAATCGATGCATATAGTGATTCTTTAGGGCCGGATGAAATAACCCCAGACAGATTAACATGCCATTAAAATAAATCTATTTAACTTTGTTCCCTATCAAATGTCAATGTAGTTTGAATAATTCCAAGAATTCAATAGAAATGTTAATTTTATATAATGCAGAGGGTCACCTTAGCTCAGTCGGTAGAGTGTCCGACTAGGAACCCAAAGTTCCTGGTTCGATACCGGCCTTCGCCAACTCAGCGTATGAGTAGCACAGGGATCTGTGCGGTAAAGTAAGAAGCTGATGGTAGGTGTGGCGCTCCACCTCAGATGCTAAAATAATCTCCTTGGTCTACTGCTAGTGAAAAGGAGATGGACTCCCTCGCTGTCTGACTAATACCGACTTTAAGCTTACTTTATTTATTAACTGATTGTGGCTAATGTGCTTGACTGCAATATATCGTTCTCGTTTCATTTTTTTTCATTTTATACCGGCAAAATCCAGTTGTTTGTTAACAAGATGATTTTTAGAGTTTTTTTTTTTTATTATAAACCTAACCCTAACAAACAACCAGATGTTGACGGTGTTAATGAAAAAAATGCCCTTATGAATCGAGATCGCAAAAGGGGTGCCTAAAGGTCATATGGTCCAAAAAAAAAAAAAACAACTACACAAAGAATGTAAATATAAACGTACAATGAATGTGGTTCCCTAACCCCTAGGCATAAAATAACACTAGATGCTTTGATATGCCATTAAAATCAATCAAATCAAAAATGGAGAAAAATTTTAATCGTGCGTTTTAATGAAGGGAGAATTTGGAGATTAGTTTTCGCATGATTTCCTTTGTCTTATCAGGATCGCAAAACAAACAAAATTTCTCTGAATGCACCAAACCCTCGAGCCAGATGAAAGAAATTTATTCTAGAAAGGAAAAAGAAGAATTATTTTAACAGTCAATAGACTTCCAGATTCTAATTACTTGCCTAAAGCGATTTTCTTTTTGCGTAAATTTGACACCTGATGGCATCCAGTTGATCACTGAAAATTCACTTACGTTATTCTATTCTAAACAGCATGGATTCCTTTGACTCTTTCGCCATTCGTCCCTATCGGCCATCGCTCTTGGTAAGACTTCTTTATTCTAAAATACTGACTCAGGAAAAAAATGTATAATATCCATAAAATTACTTTTCACACATACACACACACACATGGAGGCACTTGTATAGTGTTATAAGAGGAAATACGGGTTTAAAGGGAGGAGCCTCTTAAATCTCCCAGTTGTCTCATAA
>CM042142.1:104575373-104577873 GCA_023376005.1 Doryteuthis pealeii | reverse complement strand
ATTGGCTATTATTCTATAAAAGAAAAAATTATACATCGATGTTTTTTCTGCTTAAAAAGGGGAGGGGGTACATTTTCAATCGAGTTTTTCTTCAAAACTTATTACTTTTGGCACCTAAAATAAGGTTTGCATTAAGTAGATATTTATTTTTAAAATCTAAAAATATAACATTTTAAACTTAACATCGGGATTTTCATATTTTAAATGAATTTTATATATTAATTTTTCATAGCAAAAATACTAAATTAAAGTTTTGAAATAAAATAACTAATGCATTATAAAATTCATTAATTGTTAAACCAATACTGAAAATTTCATTAAAATCGGATATTTACCTGATTTTTGGTAATTTTTAATTATTTTTATTTATTTAATTATTTTTAATTCGCTTTTAAAATTCCTAGCAGACGACAAAAATGCTAATGCCTAGTGTAATTCAATTGAAATCATTTTAAAATTGTAAAAGACAATTTATAAACACTGGTCTTCATCAACAATAATATGTGCTCTGATATAAGCAAGAAACTGTCCACAAAAACTTTAGACAGTCTACAAAAACGAATTTCAGTACATAATACAAAAATATTCATCAAAAAAGCATTTTTTTTTTTTTTTGGGTTTTAGTATAAGAAAAAAAAACTTTTTGGTAATTACCTTTCTTCTGCCACTCCAGCATCAAAAGTTAAAAATTCTTTGAGATCATAAAACTCTTTCACTGATATCAATCATGGTGGTACTTCCTTTGCTGGCTTTTGCAATGCATGATGGTAAATCAAATCATTTGCATAAATGCCCTTTTCATCTAACAGTTGAATAACTTAAAACTGGCAAAAGAAAAAAATAGCTAGGAAAAAATAGAAGGATTTCAAAACTAAATTTAATTCTCTCTCTGAATTTTTGAGATGAGGCTTGATAATTTGTATTATTTGTATTATTCAAATTATTGTCTTCATCTTTATTGTTATCTACATCTGTAGATGATAATAAAGATGAGACAATAGTCTGAATAATCTATTAATAATGGACATTCGGTCTCTATTTGTCTATAACCAAAACTATGTCACTGTTTATGTCACATTGGTTTGGTTTGGTTTGTTTTACGGCATATCAACGTTAGTGGGTCATTTAATGCCAATAAAGTTTTTAGATAAATTAATTTTTAATGGATACTCAATTTTTTTTTTTACAAATGCATTTTTCTATTTAACCCATAGATGGGACCCTAACAGGTACTACCACTCCGGGTCAGAGTGGACCAGGGAGCAATGGTGATGGAGGGGTGCTCCATATTCACCAAACCTCCAAAACTGGAACCTCACCATCAGATAGAGTTTAATATTATTCCCAGGATATGTACACCCTCTGTCACCGCCTTCTAGTACCAATATGTTAAAAAGGGTTGGGGCTTGCTATAAGGGCAATCCTTTAGAGTTGGGGCAATCATATAGGTGCTAGAGCTTGACGAGCCAATTGATCGGAGGGGGCCTCTCTGACCGCTCGTCTTGCCCAAATAAGGACCAAATTAGGATATTGCATGTCATGGACTGCTCAACCACATGGGTCCTATCCTTAAGCTTCACGGATTGCCACAAATGGCCAACAGGTGGCCCCCATTGGGGGAGTCTTACCCCTCTGCAGAGGTGCAGTCGGTGTATTCTAATGCTCTAGCTGACAGAGTGATTATGTCACATTACCCAAAATCATCAATAAATAGAATAAAGAACAACATTGTATTATATACACTCAAAATTTGAGTATGCGAACTTAGACGGCCTTATTGTTTTTTAAAGCAAGTTTTAATAAATATATGCTTGGTATCATATATTTATATATAGTTTATTTTATTTTAATATATATTTAAAGTTATCTAATATATAGTGTTTTCTGAGAAAATTATTTACAAGAAATAGTATTTTTTTTCAGTATCAAGAGGTTAACTAAAAACTTTACAAATAAATAAATATCTATGATTTTATACAAAATTTACGTGTAAAATATTCAAAATAATTATTTAATTAATAGTTTATAGATGCACGCAACATTCTATTTGAAGGAGACACAACTAAGTTTCCATTTCAAATTGTTTTTTTTTTTGTTTTTTTTTAACTCCTTTAATAGATTTGATGATTTTATTTACTTATAATACAAACCCAGTGACATTGAATTTTTAACTCCCATCCCCCTCAGGCAGAACTTTTCAAAAATTAATTTTTACACTGCACAAAGGTCGTCTTTTTTTCTTTTTTTTTTTTTTGGCTAGTCTAAATAATATAAATTTAATTACTTAAACTATTTAATATTTCTGCACAAGTATAGTATTCAGGCATAGATTGGAGGGAAAGAGGAGATCTGCTTTCTCTCTATTGAGCTAAATATAAAAAAAATTATTTAAAACTTCTATGTTTGAACCAACAAATTGATTCTCAGCCTTTTTTGGCTGGGAAATGCAGATTTACCAAAAGCCCAGTCCCAGGGGGGCTATCCCCCCAGGCTACACCTA
>CM042142.1:104550373-104570373 GCA_023376005.1 Doryteuthis pealeii | reverse complement strand
TTTATTTCCAACAATTGGTTTGACCTAGACATCTGATTAAGTTCATCATTTAATAATTATCTTATACACATCCGACCATGAAACGATAACTTTCATTTATCTATTTAAAAGTTAGAATCAACTCTGAAGTATGTGGGTTAAGTCTAACATCCCCCCCCCCCCATATGAAAATGGACATTCTACACATGAAAACGGACATTTTTTTTCATGAATGTCTTTTTGATCTTTAATGATTATGGTCAAGTCCTGCTGAAAGCACCGGTTTCTACTAGATCAGTGGTTCTTAACCGGGGTCCATATGGACCCCCGGGGATCATATAACATTTTTTGGGGGCCCAGGCAAGTAAAATGTATTTAAGTATAAAAATACAATGGGATTTTTAAACAACGAATGGCTATGGGGGACGACCAGAGTAAAATAGGATTAAAAGAGGGTCAATAGGTAAAAAGAAAAGGTTGATAACCATTGTAATAGATCACTGAAGTTAAGCAGCAATGAGCTTGGTCCATACTTAATTGGGTGACCACTTAAGCAACAACAGATACTGTATGGTTCCCACTAGATCACCAAAGTAAAGCAACAACAAGCCTGTTCAGTACTTAATTGATTATTACAGTCAAGTCATGCTGAAATAGATCCCCAAAGTTAAGCAACGACGAGTCTGTTCAGTATTTAATTGGGTGACCACTTAAGCAGCAACAGATACTGTATGGTTCCCACTAGATCACCAAAGTAAAGCAACAACAAGCCTGTTCAGTACTTAATTGATTATTACAGTCAAGTCATGCTGAAATAGATCTCCAAAGTTAAGCAACGATGATCCTGTTCAGTATTTAATTGGGTGACCACTTAAGCAACAACAGATACTGTATGGTTCCCACTAGATCACCAAAGTAAAGCAACAACAAGCCTGTTCAGTATTTAATTGATTATTATTACAGTCAAGTCATACTGAAATAGATCCCCAAAGTTAAGCAACAATGAGCCTGTTCAGTATTTAATTGAGTGACCACTTAAGCCAGAGCAGGTTAGGATTCCCACTACATCACTGAAGTTAAGCAGCAATAAGCCTGTTCAACACTTAGTTGGGTGACCACTTAAGCAATAGCAGATATTGTAGGGCTCTCATTAGAACATCGAAGTTAAGCAGTAAAGAGCTTGTTCAATGTTTAATTGGGTGACCACTTAAGCAATAGCAGTTACTGTAGGGCTCCCACTAAAACACTGAAGTTAAGCAATGATGAGCCTGTTCAATACTTAATTGGGTGACCACTTAAGCAATAGCAGGTACTGGAAGCAATTGTTTCAGCATTAAATGATCTGAAAAGGGTTGATATGCTGTGAGCCAACCAACCAACCAGCCAGCCAGCCAGCCAGCCAATCAATGCAAAATCTTTTGTGTTATTCAAATCAGTGATTCCTAATGTGGGCCTGAGAAATTTTTTAAATTAGCAAGTCGAGGTGGGATTTTCTGCAGCGAATACTGTACTCACAAAGAAAGGTAATTTATTGCAGATTGAAAACAGAGGAGACGTACGCCTGCAGCTGAATCAAGATTTGAAAGTTCAACTTGACAAGCTGATAGATAGACACCAGGAGCAGTGTAATCATTAGCCAGGATTTGTAAATTTCTACTGCATTTTGCTTTTGTATATATACGAGGGTGACTTAATGCCATTTTATTTAGGACAAAGCTCAGTCGGTAGAGCATTTGGCTAGAAATCTTAAGGTTCCTACTTCGATACCGGCCCTCATCAACTCAGTGTATGAATAGCCCAGGGATCTGTGCGGTAAAGTAAGGGGCTGATGGTAGGTGTGGTGCTCCACCTCAGACACCAAAACAATCTCCTTGGTCTAGCGCTAATGAAAAGGGGATAGACTCCCTCGCTGATTGGCTGATACCGACTTTAGGCCACCCCAACGACATAATTACCAACACAGGAACATGTATCATACATCAAAATGAAGCTGGTCCTTTGTGGATCACATCTCTACTTCTCCACATAGTCACCGTTTCTCTCAATAGTAATGTTCCACCTTCAAATGAGAGCATGTATCCCTGCCCCATAAAATTCTGTTGACTGTTCTTTGAGCCACTTCTTCACTACAGATTTCATTTCCTTGTCACCGGAATAATGTTTGCCTCTCAAACCCTCTTTCATGGGGCCGAAGAGATGATAATCTGAAGATGCTAAATCTAGGGAGTAATCTGTATGATACATGTTCCTGTGTTGATAATTATACCTGTCCTAAACAAAATGGCATTACTTTTTTGACTCCCCTATGTGGAGAAGTAGGGATGTAATCCACAGAGGACCATCTTCATTTTGATGTATGATACATATTCCTGTGTTGATAATTATACCTGTCCTAAACAAAATGGCATTACTTTTTAACTCCCCTATGTGGAGAAGTAGGGATGTAATCCACAGAGGACCATCTTCATTTTGATGTATGATACATGTTCCTGTATTGGTAATTATACCTGTCCTAAACAAAATGGCATTACTTTTTTGACTCACCCTCATAAAATCTTTGGCTTAGCTCAGTTGGTAGAGCATCCACCTCAGAACCACAAGGTTCTGGGATTGATACCACTCCTTTCCAGCTTGGATCTGTGCAGTTAAATGGGGAGCTAATGGTAGGTATGGTGCTTTACCTCAGATGCAAAAAAAAAATAATCTCTCTGGTTTAGCACTAGTGAAAAGGGGGTAGACTCCTTCACTGTCCAGCTGATACCAATAATAGGCCACTCCGCCAACTTTTCTTTTACTTACTATTTATTGTATCACTTGTTGAAGTCAGTCAGTCAATATACTGTTGGTTTGGACAACAGCAACTGGCTAAGCACAACTGAACTAGTGCCCAAAACAGCTGGTACTTATGGACCTCAAGAATAGTCCATTCATGTACTTGGGTGATTCCATTCCTTGAGTTCTGATTGGCTGCTTGGTTTCTATGATGTTATGAGGCTTCATAAATACTCTGGCATTCTGCAGTAGGATTGCAACAAGGTTAGATCCGTATTAAGTTAAGGCTACTTGTTGCCTTGTCTTACCAATTCGATGGTAATTGGAACTTAGGATGATTATTCTACAGAGAAGCTGATAGGCACCAGGAGCCAAGTAGTCATTAGTCAGAATTGATATTTTCTACCATATTTTGCTTTTGTAAATAAAACGTATTTCTCGTTACATGGAATTATGGAGGCATGTGGTGTAATGGTTACAGTCGTAGGAAATGGACTCGTCGACCCGAGTTCAAATCCTGGATGAAGCTGTTTGATTTTCACACATTGCTAATACCCTTGGGAAAGGTATGAATCCAACTACTCTCTCTCCAGCTATGGGTAAATAGTAGGGCAGACTGGGCTCTTTAACCATGGCTAGATAACCAGTCTAAGAGAAGGAAAACTCTGAATTCAAACCTGTTAAACTCTGCTTAAGAAATTGACCTTGTGTCACATCCTGCTCGTACGGAGGGGTTGGTAAATATATACATGGAATTTTAATTTGTGCTCACATAGGCCTGAAATTTTTTTTAAACCAAAAATGGGCCACAAGGAAGAAAAGGTTACACTGATTTAAATCAATTACTATCTGCTTTGGAACAACAAGGTTCTGGGTTCAATACCTAACCTTGCCAATTCAGTGCAGGAGTAGCACAACTTGGGACCTGTGTGGTAAAATGGGGAGCTGATGGTAGATGTGGCACTACACCTCAGACCATGTCAGTCCTATTGGTTCGGGCTGTAGGGGTAAGACTCCACCAATGGAGCCACCTGGGTTAAATTGAACTTAACAGACCTAAATTCCACCATCGTATGTCACCTTACCAAGAAAAAAAAATACCAAAGTTCAGAGAATTAACCAAATTTAATGAAATTTACAGTGTTGATATATTAATGAATAAAAGATATGATGCAACAGTTATTTTATTTAAAAACTTTTACATTTTTTTCAGGTCAGTTAACTTTGAATTAAGTATCTTTGAGAATCTTTGTTACACCTCAAAGTGTTTGAAGTTAACTATCCTGAAAAATGTAAAAGTTTTTAAATAAAATAACTGGTGCATTATATCTTTTATTCATTAATATATCAACAGTGAAAATTTCATTAAATTTGGTTAATTCCCTGATTTTTGGTATTTTTTTTTCTTTCGGCAGGGTGACATACGATGGTGTAATTTAGGTCCGTTAAGTTCGATTTAACCAACACATGATGGCCATGAGTGGAGACCCGTGATACTTAAGGGGTGGATCTTGGTGGCTGAGCATTCCATTCCATACAACAATCCACTTTGGCATTTACTAAGGCTAGACGTGCAGCTGAAGAGGCCCAGTTCAATTATCCTGACTGTATTGCTCTTATGGCAAACCCCAATCCTTTTTGTAATATGTGCTAGAAGGCAGTGGCTGAGGATGTTTGTGTCCTGGGTATAACATTAACCTGCATCTAGTAGTGAGGCTCCAATTCTGGATCTCTGGGTAGTGTGGATTACCACTTCATCGCCTTTACTCCCAAGTCCACTCTGACCCAGGGTGGTAGTACCTGTTAGGGTCCCATCCATGGGTCAAATAGATTAAAAAATAAGTTTAAAAAATGTGTTTAAAAAATTTGAATTCTCAACAAGAATGAATAAAACAAAAATGTCTTCAGTATAAAATAACCCATGGGTTGACATTCCGTAAAATCCAAACAACCAAACAAGCAATCTTCCTAGTCTAGTGCTAGTGAAAAGGGGATAGACTTCCTCACTGTTTG
Organism: Doryteuthis pealeii; assembly: GCA_023376005.1. NCBI lineage: Eukaryota > Metazoa > Mollusca > Cephalopoda > Myopsida > Loliginidae > Doryteuthis > Doryteuthis pealeii. Next base: position 104,565,609 of record CM042142.1, on the reverse strand, counting down.
ATTGATACTGACAATAGGCCACTCTGTCAACTTTGCTTTTACTTACTGCTTAAAGACAAAGCGACACAAGAGGTTTGGTTTGGTTTCTTTGTTTAATGGCATATCAACCATCACGGGTTATTTAATGTTAAAGCCATCCACATAGAAGAACAGCGGTGGTATTACTTAACCTATAGCTGAGGGGTGAGGGGGTTCATACCTATGCCAAGGGTATTAGTCCGAAAGTGAATGTAATAGCACACACATATGATTAATACAGTGATGCTGATAGCTTTTGATTTAGTGCATCCTGGGATGCACATATTTGCTTTGAATGAGTCCCAGGGAAAATTTATGGGTCCCAACTAAAGTTTCTTAATAGACTGTAGGGTTTTTATTATCATCTGGGGAAACAACTAAAGCCATCTAACTCCTACTTTGTAACCTATCCTGTGTAATTCGTTTTTAAGAAACTATTGAAATGTATTTACAGTTAGAAATGGTAAGGTGAGAAAAAAGAAAAATGCTGGGACACATGGATACAATTTACTGCATCCTTTTAGATTTTTGTGCATCAGGGACGCAGGACGCGTACCTATCAGCATCTCTGTTAACATATTTTTTTCTTTCTTTCTTTCATTCTCCTCTTTTGATTGGTCTTTCTTCTTGCTCATTGGGCTCATATTTTTTTCTTTCCTTTTGTCGTTTACTTTTTGTTTGTTTTTCTTTTTTGTTCATTTTGGTTCATCTTTTCTTTCTTTCTTTCTTTTGTTTCCTTTCTACTCTTTATTGTTCATTTTTTTTCTTTCTTTTTTTTTCTTGTTTGTTTTTCTTTGGTTCATCTTTTCTTTCTTTCTTTCTTTCTTCTACTCTTTATTGTTCATTTTTTTCTTTCTTTCTTTTTCTGTTTGTTTTTCTTTTGGTCATCTTTCTTTCTTTCTTTCTTTCTTTTCTCTCTACTCTTTATTGTTCATTTCTTTCTTTTCTCTTTTTGTTTTTCTTTTGGTTCATCTTTTTTTCTTTCTTTCTTTTGTTTCCTTTCTACTCTTTATTGTTCTTTCTTTCTTTCTTTCTTTTTCTTCTTCTTTTTTCTTTTCGGTTGGTCTTTCTTTCTTTCTTTTTTCTTGTTTCACCGACTATTATTTGTGGGATTTTATTCTCATTTTCTGTTCCTCTATTATAACGTTTTCTCAGAATAAATAAAGCTAAAATCTTCACAAGTTGCAAGAGAGACGGATTGAAATTCCTGCTCTGCCACAAAAAAATATAAATAAAACATTAAATAAAAGAAACACCCTTCAATACAAAAATTTGATATCATTGGAATTTACAGGGTGTTTCAGAAAAAATTGATATCATTTTGTGATCAATTTACCAATTCTCATTCAAATGACCTCAAATTTCAAGAGCATGTGTAAAAACAACTCAAAATCTTATGTTGAATGTTTTTTTTTCTTTTCATGCATATAAATACCATTTACTGGATATAAAAAGGCATTTAAACATTAAATATTTTGAGGTCATTTGAATGAAAATTGGTCGAGTTATTAGATTATGAATTGATATCAATTGTATATCAAATGTCTTGTTCTCAAAAAACTGTACATCCCAAATGATGTCAAATTGTTCTGAAACACCCTGTATGTCCCAACTGATGTTAAATTGTTCGAAACACCTTGTATCCCAAATGATGTAAATTGTTCTGAAACACCCTGTATGTCCCAACTGATGTTAAAAAAAATGTGTCAAATTGTTCGAAACACCCTGTACGTCCCAACTGATGTCAAATTGTTCCGAAACACTTTGTACGTCCCAAATGATGTCAATTTCTTCTGAAACACCCTGTGCGTACCAAATTATGTTAAACTGTTCTGAAACACCCTGTATGTCCCAACTGATGTTAAATTGTTCTGATGTACATCCCAAATGATGTCAAATTGTTAAACACTGTACGTCCCAAATGATGTCAATTTCTTCTGAAACATGATGTCAAACTGTTCTGAAACACCCTGTACATCCCAAATGATGTCAAATGATGTCAAATTGTTCTGTATTTTGAAATCAGAAATGAAAAGCAAAAAAACAAACATTCAGACTGTTGGAAGACTTTAATAATACAACTTAGAATTTTTTTTTTTTTTCAGTTTGATTATACAGCTTGATAATAAGATTTCAATCATAACATCACAGGAATGAATAAATAACTTTATCTTTGGTGTTTATTGGTACTTAACTCAAGGCCAAACACAACCATGAAAAAAATATTTTGCTAAAAAAAATATGTAATAGAACTGGTTGATTCCTGTCACCATCTCAACTAGATTTAATCTTCCAAAAGTTGTTCAGATTATTGAAGCCATTGCTCATATTCTTAGTAAAATGTTACCAACATGAGAATAACTTAAAACCATAGATACATTAATGGACTTACCATAAGCTGTAGCGTCAGGCAACACACCCTCAGGTCTGGGTCCAAATTTTCGATTTTTATTTTATTGAAATATTTATATAGAAATTTTGTGTCTCTATTATTTTCTGTCTTTTGTTTATTTCATTTTTACTTTTTATTGATGGCTTGTTCTTTTAAATCTTGCTTAAACCAAGGTATTAGCGTTTTAAGCTTCTTCAGCTCAAACAGAGTTCACTTTTTAAATAATAAGAATTAAATATTACCACGGAGGCGGGGGGGGGGACATAAGGATTTTAGTTTGTTTGTTTTATGGCATATCAACCTCAGTGGGTTATTTAATGCCGATAAAGTTTTGAAATAGATTAATTCTTAATGTATACACAATCTTTTTTTTATAAATGCATTTTTCTATTTAACCCATAGATGGGACCCTAACAGGTACTACCACTCCGGGTCAAAGTGGACTAGGGAGCAATGGTGATGAAGGGGTGCCCCACATTCTCCAGACCTTCAAAACTGGAACCTTACCATCAGATAGAGTTTAACATCATTCCCAGGACATGTAGACCCTCAGCCACCACCTTCTAGCACCCATATGATAAAAAGCGTTGGGGCTTGCCATAAGGGCAATAGGGTTGGGCAATCATATAGGTGCTAGGGCTTGACGTGACCAGCCGATTGATCGGAGGGGCCTCATCGACCACCTGTCTCAGGATTTTAGAGGGGATTAGGTGGAGCCTGGCAAAAAAAGGTTGGGAATCCCTTAAATTAATATCATCTTGATTGTTATAGTCATGTTTCGACCATTGTACTCGCCCATCTTCAATTTTGTGTTGAAGTTTATGATTCAGTGGAAAATGCAGATAAGCTACATCTGAAGGACGAATTAACTGAAATAAGATAACATTGACAAAAGAACAAGAACAGTTGGTGGACTTAGAGTAACAACGGTTAATGGTTAAACCTGACTTTTATTTCTAGTCACATGATCGAGTTAAGTAACTAAGCCCCCAATTGGTGGGGCTTATAAACACTGTCTCCCCCCAGCAAAGAGGTAAGACCCCCCACACACACACACACACAAACATGATCTGAGAATGACATTAAACTGCATCTAGTGGTGAGGCTCCAGTTCTGGAGTTCTGGGGAGTGTGGAGTACCTCTTCATTGCCATTACTCCCAGGTCCACTCTGTCCTTATTAGTGTCCCATCTATGGGTCAAATAGATCTTTTTAAGAATTATTTGTATTTGATATGACTGTGTACAAAAAAAAAATTTTAAGAAACAGCTACACAAAAAATATAAATATGAACATGAATCCCTGACCTCTAGTCACAAAATAACCCTAGACCGTTTGACATGCCATTAAAATTAATCAACGATAAGTAACTAAGTATTGCTAGGAAGAATATTAGTACAGATTAAAAGATTAAATTTCTGATTTGAAGATGCACACAATGTCATTCATTATTTGTAGAAATTTGAAATTCCCAAAGTTAGCTACTATGATAGAAGATGAATTTTTTACAATAAGATATTTTTTCAAACTATGTATATTTAAACTATATATATATTATATATTTATTTAACTATATATATTTTCGGGATATTTTTACAATAAGATTTTCTATTAGAAGATGCACGGAATATGTGATTCCTTATTTTGTAGAAATTTGAAATTCCCACAAGGTTAGCTACTATGATAGAAACTAAAGGTATTGATTAATTGCAGTCGACTAAACGTGTGTGTCCTTCGCGTTAAACGGTTCGTTATGAGGAACAATATATATATATATATATATATATATATATATATTCAGAACTACAATAGTAGATTTTGTTTACATCCATTTGTTTTAATTAATTCAATTGGTTCCACGTAGGATAACCCTGACAATCCTCACGGTAAAACCTGGGTAGACATATTCTGACTATATCGGTTTTCTAAACCTGCTCTACAAACGTATGGAGCACTTTTATATTCATTTATAACTCCGACTTATTCGGTTAATTATTTTTATCGACAGTCAATATTGTGACTCGCTCTATTTTTCCCTTCTCCATTAAGTCATCCTAATTTCATATATATATATATATATATATATATATATAAGATCAATAAGTTTGATTGTTTTATTAGGTAGGAAACAGTAGTTAAAATGTTGTAATGAAAACAGGGGTTGACAACCTCGTTTTACATTGGGGTCATATCTGTGAGAGGATGGTGGGCTACATCTAATATCGTAGTTAGTTTCTTTCTTTCATTTTACGGCATATCAACCTTGGTGGGTCATTTAATGCCAACAAAGTTTGCAAATAAATCAATTCTTGATGAGTACTCAAATTTTTTTAAACATATTTTTTCTATTTAACCCATAGATGGGACCCTAACTGGTACTACCACTTAGGGTCAGAGTAGACTTGGGAGTAATGGCAATGAAGGGGTACTCCACATCCCGAGCTCCAGAACTGGAACATCACCATCAGATAAAGTTTAACATCATACCCGGGGCAATAAGACCCTCAGCCATCACTTTCTAGTACATACATGATAAAAAGGGTTGCTACTCATACGCGGAGTTGGTGAGGGCTGGTATCGAACCAGGAACCTTGCAATTCCTTTGGCAAGTGCTCTACTAAACCGGCCCTTAAACTTATAGAGCCAGCTAAATCATTGTGTTGAAATTATGCCCCCCCCTTCTTTTTTAAAATTTTGTGAAGGAAAATTCCACTAGTTATTTGTACTAAAGCAAAGAAAACGATAGAAATTTGGATAGAAAGGAAGGAAATAAGAAAAGAAAATACCATTCCAGGCAAAGGAGGAAATGGCACAAAATAAATCTGATGAAAGTCTTTTTGGAAAGGTTATGGCATTTCTTGTCTGCCACAGTATTAGGTTTCTGATGCAACATTTGTTAGTGCAAATGTTTGCATGTTACACTTCCTATATATATATATATATATATATATATATATATATATATATATATATATATATATATATATATATGTATGTATGTATGTATGTATATATACATGTGTGTATGCATATATATATATATATATATGTGTGTGAGTGTGTGTATATATACATATGTATGTGCATATATATATATTTATGTGTGAGTGTATATATATATATGTGTGTGTGTGTATATATGTGTATATATATATATATATATATATATATACACATGTGTGTGTATATATATATATATGTGTGTGTGTGTGTGTATATAAAATGTCCATCTGTTTAGTCAATCTCATTAGTACGAACAGCAGCCAGAACATCTGTGTAATCAACTATCGTATTTCTACAGTCTCCATTTTTATATCAATGGAGGAACCTTTATATCAGCCTGTCTGTCTGTAATAGAAAAGTATTTATCAATTCTATTAAATTACTTGCATTATATCACACACATTTTTCAAAGATGCACTGAATCTATTCTCTTCCTGTGTTTTTCTAATAAAATGCAAAATTGACATTTTAAAGTTGAACCAACAAAAAATCTCATCCTATTTTTTTTATAGAAATGGTGAATTAGAATATGTTAGAAAAAATGATTCTTTAAGAAATTCCTTCTTTTTTTCATTCTGTATATTTGGCCTTGAGTTTAAGTCAGAAAAGGTTTCAGGATTCAGGTAGGCTAGAACAAAAAAAAAAGAAAAAGAAAATGAAAATGAAGAAAAAAAAAACAAACAACAAAAATAATTCTCTTTTAAAACTGCCTTCCATCTTGGTGAAATTTGTTTTTCTGCCGGGTTTTTATATGAAAAAAATGAATTACTTCATTTTATTTTTTGTGAGCCTTGAATTAAGAAGCAACGACATGGAGATTGCCTAACAGAAAGATTTTGGAAGAAATTCAGATTTTAGGTCCCAAAAAGAAAGTTCAGTCTTGAAAAAAACAAAAAAAAAGTTTATAATTTAATCTATTCTGTTATACAGGGGGTTTCAAAAATGTTTATATCACGAGACGTGCAAGGTGTTTCAGAAAAATTGATATCATTTTATGATTTAATAACTTGGACCAATTCTCTTCAAATGAATTCAAATTTTAACAGCATGTGTAAAAATATCTCAAACTTCTATGTTTAAGTTTTAAATGCCTATTATTTTCTAATGAAGGGAATTTCTATCTGAAAAGTAAAACAAAACATTAAATTTTAAATGTGTGTTGCCTTTACACTTGCCTTTAAAATAAAATGTGAGATCATTTGAGATGTATAGGGTGTTTAAGAATAATTTATATAATTTTATAATCTAATAACTTGCCCAATTCTCATTCAAATGATCTCAAATTTTAACAGCAGTTGTAAAAACTATTTAAAATTCTATGTTTAATGTTTAAAAACCCTTTTTTCTCCATATTTGAATTTCTATACCTAAAAAGAAAAAAAAAATTAAATTTTGAATTTAAGTTGTTTCTACACATACTGTTAAAATTTGAGATCATTTGAATGAGAATTGGTCAAGATATTAGATTACAAAATGATACCAAATTTTTCTGAAACGCCACGTACATCTCAAATGATACCAAATTTTTCTGAAACGCTGTGTACATCTCAAATGATACTAAATTTTTCTGAAACACTGTGTACATCTCAAGTGATATCAAATCTTTCTGAAACAACACATACATTTCAAATGATATCAAATCTTTCTGAAACGCCACGTACCTCTGAAATGATATCAAATCTTTCTGAAACACCTTGTATAACAAGCCTGCTTTCAATCATACAAAAAAAAGAGATAACATATTAATATTTGTTTCAATTCAATAAAATTATTTATCAAAAAACTTGCACTGTAGAATTTGTTAGCAATTGGACTGAGCTCCTCTTTTCTTTTTGCTCTAAAACTTTCTCCATTTTCTTTTCTGTCTTAAGTGAGATTCTATCCTCACTAAAATTTAGTAATTTTGTATCTCAGTTAAAAAAAAAAAAAAAAAAAAAGGAAAAGTTTTGCTTGACATGAAGGTATTCTATCCAAACAATTGTTTTTTTTTACACTTTGTTGCCTTTAACCAATATATTGTTCAGCCTTTCTCGACTTTTATGAAGAGAGGAAATATTTTCATTATTCTATATATAATATTTAGACTATTGTCTTCATCTTTGGTGTTTCTAATACAAATTTTGACGAAATACGTTCTTTGATCTTCTTCCGGTGCACATTGTATTTGGCCTTTAGGTGTATCAGTACAAACATTTTGTTATTAAATATAATCAATACAAAGACAAAAGTCTGACTAATATGCGGAATGATAAAAACATTTTATCTGGAAAGTTCAGGAAACAAGTGGAAAATGAAAGTAGTAAATTGAATACCTTCATATTCCAATTTATTATTCATTAGACAAACATATTTTCATATTTGAAGCTCTTTAACTGCAAGAGATAGAAATAGATGGGGCAGGACTTTTTAAAAAGATTATTAACGACTCGACTCGTCTTTATAGGAAATTCCTCAAGGCAGGCTTGTGAAGGGAAAAGTTGAATAATACAAATGTTAGGATATTGGAAAAAAAGAGAATGATATAGTTGAAAGAACCAAAATGGAGGTAACCTCAGCAAGAGATATATCACCAAGAAACCCAGAAAAATCTGAACATCACACACACAAAAAAAAAAAATGAAACAAAACAAAAAATAGTTATGGTATCAAATAGACTCTGGTACAACATCTATGTTTTGTCTTTTAATTTTTGCAACCCCCACCCCACCCCCACCCAGCACTTTTTTTTTCTGGAATATGGCAAAAGGAATGGTAAGCAGCATTTAATTTGAAAGTTTCTTTTTTAAAAACATTTTTTTAAAGTCTTTTTTTGGTTATTTCCTATAAGTCTAACATGATCAAAGGGGAACCACTCTTGACTGATGAATTATTTATTTATTTATTGATCTAGGAAAAAATAAGATGGGATTAGGGTTTAGGGTTAGTTTAATGGGAAAATAAATAATTTATCAGTCAAGAGTGGTTCCCCTTTGATCATGTTAGACTTATAGGAACTAACCCTTTTTTTTTTTAAGTCTTTTTTTTTTTTGCTTTTTTTTTAAATCGTTTTTTTTTCCCCAGATCTTTTTTCTTTTAAATCTTTTTCTTTACAATTTTCTTAATTTTTTTTTAATTTGTGTTTTTCTTTAGATTTTTTTTTACAATGTTTTTTTTTTTTCTTTTTTTGATCTCCAATTCTCAAGTTGAAGAATTAGAGATACTTACTAAGCTTAACTTAATGTGGCACAAATCCAAAATGGTTGGTGTATGAGAAAAAGGGGATAAGAACGTGCTGCATGAATATCTCCTGTGGGTGGGTCTAACTTACTAGAAATATCAGCATTTCAAATCTTTGACCACTGTCAACAAGGAGAATCTTGCAACGTTCCTCAGTTCAAACGGTAATATTAAATAACTGGTTGAGACGTTCCAATCAAAGCACACAATGATTCAGTTTTGAAGAATTTGTTTTTTGTTGTTCAGATGAATTGATTTTAATTTGACACAAGATTTCATAATGATATTTAGTAAGTTTAGTTAAGTAGAATACCAGATTGGAAGAAATAAGAATTGGAAGATTGTGCTGTGCTAGTCTTTCAAGTAGAAGGGTCTGCTTGCTTGGAAAATCACCATACAAAATTGTAACTTTTTTTTTTTTTTTTTTTTAAAAACATGGGCAAAACTCTGACCCCCCCCCCCAAAAAAAAAAATTGGCCTGTACTCTATAAAAAAAAAAAAAAAAAATTTCCTGACCTCCCACCAGGCCAGATTAACGCAATTTTAAAAAAAATTTTTATGTGTGAATTTTTATGGGGAATCCAGCAAGGATTGAATAAACATTTTTATTTTTTTTTTTTTACCAAGGCCTAAACTGACAAAAAAAAAAGTACTTGACCTCCACCAGGCCGGATTGACATAAGGTCTTTTTTTATAGGGCATCCAGCAAGGATTGAACTCACTGTTCATTGGTTCTAATAGAAAATAGAAGTATTGTTTTGGCCATGTTTGATTTTTTCTAATAAATAGGTGGAAGTGGTTATTCCACCAGCTCAATACAATTTGATTATGTCATTATTCACAAGTTTTTGCAAAAGCAAACCCTAACATTTTAAGTTTGTCCCGACTTCTCACAGGTTGGCTGGATTCTTCCAAGCCTATCACGGCAGATTCTGTTGGAATATTCATGCGAATATAATCCACATGTCTTTTCCATAGGTGACCATCTTCTAACTGCACTCAAAAATGTTAGTGGGCCAATTTGCTCCTCTAAAACCCCAGGCAGCCATTTTGGCCTTCTTTGAAAATTCACCACACTAACGGCATCTCCAATATGGAACACTCGCTATTCAGTAATAATAGATTTAACCATTACACCACAACAAGATGCCTTAATCTGACCCCAGAGAAATGCATATTTATTTCCGCCATGAAGAAGGAGACCACGAAAATTCTTTCTTGTTTTAATAGAGATAATTTGGCTTGAAGTCTTGCAGAGATGTTTCAACACACAATACAAAAATTTTGACACAGAATAGATATCCTTTTTCACCTGCTGGTAATTGAAAATACACCTATAGTTACCAGTGATGCTGATAGCTTTTTAATTTAGTGCATCCTGGGATGCATGGATTTGATTTGAATTAGTCCCTGGGAATTCAATGAGTCCCAACTAAATTTTCTTAATAAATTGTAGAGTTTTTATCTATAAACAATTAAAGCGATCTAACCCCTACCTTGTAACCCATACTGTGTCATTTGTTTCCAAGAAAATATTGAAAGGTATTTATTGTTAGTTGGAAATGGTGGGGGTAGAAAAAAAAAACACTGGGGCGCATGGATATGATTTTTCTGTATCCTGTAAGATTTTTATGCATCAGTGACGCAGGACACGTACCTATCAGCATCTCTGAGTTACTCAGATAAGTTATTTTCTTGATTGAAAGTGTCCCTTATGTTCGTTATTTTTATTGTATATGAATGATTTATTTTTGATGTGTCATATAGACAATAAAACCACCTCTAAGAACTAGATGTTCAAATGGAGAAACTTTTTTGACAATTTTTTTAAGGTTTAGCCCTTTCAAAGTTTTTAGTCTTTTTAGTTGTTTGTTGATAGGGTAGAAAATAAAAATAAAAAAGATGAGAAAATGAGATAGGAGAGTAAATTGAGAAGGAATAAATAATCAAAATTTATTCTTTAATTAATTGATAATAATAATAATAATTATAATTAATACAGCTGACATTTTTTTTTTTTGTATACAAAAATAAAACACTGAATATGTTATGCATATGAATGCATTGCATTACTGGAAATGATCTTGGTTGCGTTCTTGGAAATAAAGGGGAAAAAAAGCCGTCACAAATAGCACAAGGCAGGTTGATACTGAGCGATTCAGTCACAAAAGGATGTGTTCAGAATCATGTCAGTTGAAAAAATAGAACAGAGAATATTAAAAAAAAAAAAAAAAAAAAAAAAAAAAAAAAAAAATTAAAATTCAACCAAGTCATCAGGCAAGTAAGGGCCAACGTTCTCAGTTCAGAAAAAAAAAAAAAAAAAAAAAATATCAAATCGCAAAAAATAAAAAATAAAATAAATCAAAAAATAATGTGGAGTTGTATTTATTTATGACAAGGAAAGAATTTTCCAACAGTTTTTTTTTCTTTTTTGTTGATGTATTTTGTAATACTATTTTCTCATTTTTTTTTTTCTTTTTCAATAATTTTTTTTAAAACTAGTTTTGTAATTCTGGTCAAGTCACCTGGACATTTAAGGAAGGATTATTTTTTTTTAATATTTTTATTTTTTTTACCGAATATTGACCCAGAAAAATATCAGTTCAGTGTTTTTAAGACAATTTGGTTGATCAAAAAACAAAACAAAAAAAAAAAATACACACACAAGAATTGGAGTGTCTAAAACAGCAAAGAAAATAAAATTTGACATATATATACTACTTATATACTGACATACATACATACATACAAATATGCTTATGTACATATATAAGCACAAAAACAAAAAACAACAACAATGGCTCAAAATAAGCTCAACTTAACAAACTATGCATTCAGAAATTATATCAAAGAAATTTTGGAAATGATCTTCTCTCGTTAAAAAAAAAAAAAAAAAAAATTGGCAGTTTCTTTTATTTATTTTAAAATTTTGAATTCACAAAATTTATTTATTTTAACTTGGAGTTCATATTTCAGATTTTTGGAAATTTAAAAAAAAAAAAACTTCTCATGAGCATTAATAGTCTTTACAAGACGGTAAGGAGCAAATATCAAAAAATCACAGATAAATTTTAAGAGCAGATAATATAGAAAAAATAACTTTAAGCAATCAGAATTTCAACTATCTCCGTTAATCATGGGGAGTGGAAGTCGTTTATATTTTAGAAGTATGCTCTTCAGAGCCTCTATGTATAGAAGCTGGCATTCATGGAATTTTGAAAAAAAAAAAAAAAAAAAAAAAAATCAAAACTAATTTTTTTTATTTATTTATTTTTAAAATACATCCATTTTTCTGTCTTGTTAAAACTATTAATGCTTTGAGTAATGAAAAAAAAAAAGAAGATATTTTTAAATATGAGACCAAATAAAAAAAAAAAAAGAAAAAAGGGGTTTTATTTTATAAATTGAGCAATAGAATCCCCCAAAGACAAAAAAATGTACGCCTTTGGCACTGTCAGTTTAGAATAATTAACAAGAGAAACTAGCAGAGAAGAAGAACCAATTCCAGGGTCTTGAAATAGCGGTCGTCATGCAGGAGAATTTGGACTAGAATCAGGCGAGGAATGGACTCTGGAAAACAAATAACACTTTTGTATTGTCTTTGAGATTTTTTTTTTTTTTGGACCTGATGCAGAAAAACAAAATGCAATTTTTATTCTGAGTTTATTGCTACAGGTGCTCTTTGCCAAAAGGAATGCTAAAAGGTCGATTAATAAAAGCAGTTGCCAAAATTGACCGTAGGGAATTTGTTCCACTGCTGAACTTTGATCTTTATAGGTGATGGGTTCAAATCCCTAATATTACATATTCAAGTAAGGCTAAGTGGAACAAGAGAGAAAGCAATTTTGAAAAGATATTTTTAGATTAAGTTAGAAATAATCAGAAAATATGAAATTTCTATGTATGTTGCATAAGGTTCAAAATAAAAGCAAAGTTTGGTAAAAGAAACTACCTGATAGTAATTGTCTTAAGTTTACTACCTGATAGTAATATTATTATTATTTATTATCATTAATAATAATAAGTAATAGTCTTAAGTTTAACAATGAATTAAATTAAAAAACAAAAAAAACGAAAAAAAAAAAATCATTTTGTAAGATTTCTAAGAGAGGGAACATTTGACCTAATTTAAATTGAAAAGGATAATGGAATTTTATTAAGCTACAACTCTTAAGCTGCTGCTGAATCTTAACATACAAATAAAGTGAGAAGTTAAATGTCCCTCTCACAATCACTCACCCATCTCTCTCTTTACACACACACACAGAGAAACTAACATATATAATGAGGAGGTAATCAAATATACATAGAGAGGGGGAAAGTGACAAGCAGAATGTGAAGTAAGAGACGGATCATTTTTTGACTTAATTGAAAATCACAACTAATTAGAACCAACTGAAATGAAATTTTTTTCAAACATAACTCAATCCTAAAAGCAAGGAATATTTCTGTATAAATTTTGTGTCATCAAACTAAAAAGGAAAAAAAGCCTTTAGGAGACAAACATTGATTTGCTCAGCTTTAGTATAATAATAGATATATAATAAAATATATATATACTAAAGAATAATGTTGCCTAAAATTCATAAGCTCTTTATATTAAAGATGGTCAAAGAGAGTTAATGTAAGGACACAGTCAGATCTGTGAGGTTATCTACTAATCTTATATTAATACAGCACAAAATTGTGAACCACTTTGTGAGGATCAAACTCATTTGTGAACTGGTCTATAAAGGGAGCATGATAACCATCATAGCTATCTAATACTCAGAAGCTTTAGCTTCACGGGAAATTGGCTATAATTCTTTAGATAGAATATCAAAATTTAAATAATTTTTCCTTTTTTTTCTTTTGTTTTAGGGGGTGGGTGATTAAGTCTTATTTGTTCAATTGGGTTACCAGATTCCATTCCATCATTTTCAATTGTTCTCCTGTTTAAGACGACATGCAAGCTTAAATCACAAACAATAACATCAGGATGAGGAGGAGGAAGAAGGAGGAGGAGGAAAAAAAGCCTTATAATAATAATAATAATACCAATAAATATGGAAAGTTTATTGGTTTGATGTTGCAGTAAGGAAACAGGTTGTCAGGGCAACAAAAGGGAAAATTAGAACCAAGAAAGTATTTAAAATTTAAGGGAGGGCAACCAGTGATGTTGTCACCATCATTAAGAGAGGCTTTGGCTTTATCAACTGGAGACAGAGGAAGGGCATAACTGGGGGCAGCCAACCCATATAGTCCAGATTAAAAGGATAGTAAGGGTAACTCAAACCTAAGCGTTTTTAGACCTTGTTTTTCTAATGCAGGTATCATTGGGGAATGAGAAAAGTTTCTGTATCAGAAAAATAAGGTCTAAAAAAGGTTTGGTTTCAGGTTACCCTTATTGTACTTTTAACCTGGACAAATTAGAGTAAATCCTCTTTAAAAAATAAATGAATAAAATAAAATGCATTTAATCTATAAAAAAAAAACAAAAAAAACAATGGTTAAATCAAACTTAACGGACCTAAATTCCACCATCCTATGTCACCCCGCCAAAAAAAAAAAAAAAAATCAGGAATTAACCGAATTTAATGAATTTTCAGTATTGATATATTTAATGAATAAATGATATAATGCACCAGTTACTTTTACATCTTTTCATGTCAGTTAACTTTGAACCATGTATCTTTGAGAATCTGTGTTATGCCTCAAAGATACGTGATTTAAAGTTAACTGACCTGAAAAAATGTAAAAGTTTTTTAAATAAAATAACTGGTGCATTATATCTTTTATTCATTAATACATCAACACTGAAAATTTCATTAAATTTGGTTAAGTCCCGAATTTTTGGTATTTTTCTTTTTCTTTCGGCAGGGTGACATACAATGGTGGAATTTAGGTCCATTAAGTTTCGATTTAACCAAAACAATGAATGACATATTCAATATTAATGGTAATTTGTGGTTCTTTTTTTGTTTTCCTTGCAGTTTTCAGCGTTTAAATTAAATTTTTTTTTTATTAATTTGTTTTATTTTATTATTGATGATACAGTCTGTAAGGCAAAGTCACCTAAAATAGTGTTTATCTGTCAGCCTAGTCTGCCATTTTATAAATGTACAAGGTGTGTCAAAAAGTATCGAGATTTTTTTTGTACTTTTTGACACACCTTGTATAAAAAAAAATGTTCCATTGATTCTTCATTTCTATCTTGGTAAATACAGCTTTAAGCTAGGTACTTTTTTGACACATGTTGTATCTGTGATGTTGTATTCTGAAAAAAATTAATGAATGGAACGTTTTTTTTCAGAATACAAGGTGTGTCAAAAAGTACCAAAAAAATCTTGATTCTTTTTTGACACACCTTGTATATATTTTTTATTCACCTTATATATTGATCAAGGCAGGCGATTTTATGAAAGTAAAAAAACAAAGCATTGCCTCCATTACTGTATGAAAAGCAGTTTGAATATAGCTTTGAAATTCTTTTAATTAAATTTATTTTATTCATTTATTTTTTGCAAGGTGAGGTAGAAATAGGAAAGATGAATCGGATAGACATTAAAAAGAAGAGAAGAAAATATTGTCTTAAGAGAAGTGGGTTCTTTTTTTTTTTTAACTTTTCT
>CM042142.1:104537873-104547873 GCA_023376005.1 Doryteuthis pealeii | reverse complement strand
ACAAAACACTAAAACCATTTTCTAAGATTTCTAAGAAAGGGAACATTTGATCTAATTTAAGCTATGGGCTAGTGGCTTTTGAAACTTAACATACAAATATATTTCACACTCTCTAAATCACTCTTTACACACATCTTTAATACTCATTAAAAGCAAATGTCGCGTCCCAGGACGCACTAAATCAAAAAGCTATCAACATCACTGTATAGGGGGTGAAAAAAAACGAATAGATTGTGCTAAAAACAATCAAGATGAAGATTACAATGAGAAAAATATATGGAAAGGAAACATTTAATCTCAGAAAAAAAAAAAAGAAAAAAAAACCCGAGTCAGTCTGCCAGCCTTGAAAGAAACTTGCAGAGATAGATATATATGTATGATAGACATGCATGTGTGCCCAGATAAACATAAACCTGTTTATTGAAGGGATAACAGAGATGCATAAACACATATAGATAACAACATTGGTAAGTATAGATAACACACCTATGCAAAACAGCTATAACAACAATCAGAAGAAATTGCACACATCCTCAATGAAAAACAAGACAGAAGCCAGATAGCCGATTAAACCCAATATTAGGCAAAAACCATCCTACATTTACTTGCCTTGATCCTTGTTGAAAAACCTTTCTAAACTAACAAACTTTTAATTAGTATGGAGGCATGCTTAGTGTAATGCTTATTGAAAAAAGGCAACAAAAAAAAGCATTTAATCTTTGACTAAATGGACATCTTATAATTAGTTTTTTTTTATAGTTCTAGTTGAATAAGGCCTCTGCCTCCATATTTTTTTGGCAAGTCTGTCTAGTTTTCTTTGCTGTCAGTATCTTTCTGGTTTTTGTGGGCATTGGATATCAGAAAAAGTTTGAGTTGATGACATTGAAACATTATTGGACAACTGGTACTGTTGAGACTATTGGACAACTGGTACAGTAAGTAGTTGATGGTTGAGACTATTGGACACTGGTACTGAGACTATGGACAACTGGTACAGTAAGTAGTTGATGGTTGAGACTATTGGACAACTGGTACTGAGTGGTACTGGTACAGTCGATGGTTGAGGACTATTGGACAACTGTACTTGAGACTATTGGACAACTGGTACAGTAAGTAAGTTGATGGTTGAGACTATTGACACTGGTACAGTAAGTAGTTGATGGTTGAGACTATTGGACAACTGGTACCTGAGACTATTGGACACTGGTAGTACGATGGTTGAGACTATTGGACAACTGGTACAGTAAGTAGGTTGATGGTTGAGACTATTGGACAACTGGTACAGTAAGTAAGTTGATGGTTGAGACTATTGGACAACTGGTACTGAGACTATTGGACAACGTACGTATGATGTTGAGACTATTGGACGTCGATGGTTGAGACTATTGGACAACTGGTACAGTAAGTCGATGGTTGAGACTATTGGACAACTGGTACAGTAAGTCGATGGTTGAGACTATTGGACAACTGGTACTGTAAGTCGATGGTTGAGACTATTGGACAACTAGTACTGTAGGTTGATGGTTGAGACTATTGGACAACTAGTACTGTAGGTTGATGGTTGAGACTATTGGACAACTAGTACTGTAGGTCGATGGTTGAGACTATTGGACGACTAGTACTGTAGGTCGATGGTTGAGACTATTTAGTACTGTAGGTCGATGGTTGAGACTATTGGACTAGTACTGTATGGTTGAGACTATTGGACAACTAGTACTGTAGGTTGATGGTTGAGACTATTGGACAACTAGTACTGTAGGTTGATGGTTGAGACTATTGGACAACTAGTACTGTAGGTTGATGGTTGAGACTATTGGACAACTAGTACTGTAGGTTTCAATTCTTTTGTTGGGAGACAATCACTTAGATATTTATATATACCTTCTTGATTTAGTCCCCTAATTATAATATCTACATCCAAAATGATGGACCTTTAAGCTTTTATTATTATTATTATTATTATTATTATTATCCATGTGAGTTTTTCACACCAGTTTTATTTTCAAAACACATTAAAAGCAATCCTATGTATAAATTTCACATAGAAATCAATTAAAATAAAATTATAATAAGTAATCTTTATATGCATTCTTATTTAGTTTTGTTAATCTTTCTAATTTAATATAATATTTTATTACATTAAAAATCAAATATTTGCGCATGGAGTGTAAATGTTTTTGCTAGTAAATATAATGCAAAGACATTATGAATATTATCAAATGGCTCAAATAAATGTTTTCTTTATTATTATTATTATTATTATTATTATTATTATTTTATTACCTTGTTCTGGCTACATGTATCAAATAAAATGTGATCTTTTTTTGCAAACTTTACCATAAATGGTGATTTCATTATATGCAAGACATAAAAACAAAGTAAAGTCTCCTGAGTAGCCTATTGTCAGTATCAGCCGAACAGCGAGGGAGTCTATCCCTTTTTCGCAAGCACTAGACTAAGAGATTGTTTTGTTTTTTGCTGAGGTAGAGTGCCATATCTAGAGTCAGCTCCCAGATGCTTTACTGCACAGATCAGATTACCCAAGTTGTGCTACTTGTGCATTGATTTGGTGCTGAATGGTATCAAACCCAGAACCTTGAGATTCCCAGACTGATACTCTACTAATTGTTATCTAAAAAAGAATCTTGAAATATTAGCCGGTTTAACTTTGTCGGTAATCAGACAAGAAATCACAAGGTTCCAAGTTCTATACCGGCCCTCACCAATTCAGCGTTTGAGTAGCGCAAGGATCTGTGCGGTAAAGTGAGGAATTGATGGTAGGTGTGGCGCTCCACCTCAGATGCTAAAATAATCTCCTTGGTCTAGTGCTAGTGAAAAGGGGATAGACTTCCTCGCTCTCTGGCTGATACCAACAATAGGCCGCCCCACCAACTTTACCTTACTTATGCTAAAATAATCTCCTTGGTCTAGCACTAGTGAAAAGGGGATAGACTTCCTCGCTGTCTGGCTGATACCAACAATAGGCCGCCCAACTGACTTTACCTTACTTATGCTCAAATAATCTCCTTGGTCTAACACTAGTGAAAAGGGGATAGACTTCCTCGCTGTCTGGCTGATACCAACAATAGGCCGCCCCACCGACTTTACCTTACTTATGCTAAAATAATCTCCTTGTCTAGTGAAAAAAGGGATAGACTTCTTTGCTGTCTGGCTGATACCAACAATAGGCTGCCCAACGACTTTACCTTACTTATGCTAAAATAATCTCCTTGGTCTAGTGCTAGTGAAAAGGGGATAGACTTCCTCGCTGTCTGGCTGATACCAACAATAGGCCTGCCCAACCGACTTTACCTTACTTATGCTAAAATAATCTCCTTGGTCTAGTGCTAGTGAAAAAGGGGATAGACTCCCTCGCTGTCTGGCTGATACCAACAATAGGCCACCCCACAACTTTACCTTACTTACTTTTATTACTATAAATTAATTGTGATGTTTTCCAAACCAAAGTTTGAAAGTTAGAATTTTCACTTCATGAAAGTGGGTCAAATTATGATGGCAATTTTAACAAAGTTTACAACATGTATGTCACATGGAAATGCAACTGAATTTATTACCAATTCTCAAGCAAATTTATATAAAATGTGCAGAAAGTTTCAATTCATGTCATTAAGATTTGAACCAACACTTCCTTTGTAGTTTAAATTTTGTAATAACTTCTTTTTTTTCTAAATTTTCCTTTTGATGTAAAAGATGATAATATTAAAGAAGATGTCAAAAATGTGGTGCATGTTTTTACATTTCCCAACACACTGAATATGTTAATAACAAGATTTTCTTTGGCTTGAAAACACATGAATTAATGGAAAATGTTCACATATTTCATGACTAAAAAAGATTAGATGTTTTCTAATACTGTGGATGAAATAAATAAAATAAATGATAACAAAACTAGTAATTACCATCTGTATCGATGTTTGTTATTATATTTTTTTATTATTATCATATGTTTATTGTTTAAAATATTGTTTAGTTTTTATTTAAGGTTTTCATTGCATGAAAAAGAAAAAAAACAAAAAAAAGGATTTTAAAAATGTAATTAATTATATCGCTATGTTGTTGCTTCCATAGATTACTACACTCTTACTGGATCGACTTATTAAATAAAATCATTCATTAAATCATTATTCAGACCAAGTTACCTTTAAGTACCCCAGGGCCGACCTGAATTCAGAAGGACATGTTTCACTTTGCACCGTCAACATCCGGTTGTTGGTTAGGGTTAGGGCTTAGGTTTAGCAGTTAGTTTTATAATTTAAAAAAAAAATTGTCTAAAAATAGTCTGGTAACAAACAACCGGATGTTGACAGTGCAAAGCAAAACATGTCCCTCTGCAACCAGCTCGTCCCTGGGGTGCTTAAAGATAACTTGGTCCCATTATTCTTTAATTTTAGGCAGTCTTTCTCTTCATCTTAATTATTTAAATGCAATTAAAAAAAACATTATTAACTGTATGTACTTATATTGTAAAGAAATAAAGAAATATTCCTTAATTGAAGTAAATACACAGCAAAGATAACAAAGTTTGTTTACTAAAAAAAAAGTAAAATGAAACAAAACTGTTAAATTTATTGTATTAAAAAATGTTAAATTTAATGTTTTAAAAAAAGCTCTTCGTACTACTTGTAATTTGTAGTCCATTTCGAATGTGCGATGACATCTCCAACACATGCATGCTACATTGAGCCCTTAATAAATAAATAAATAAATAAAATATTTGCCCCCCTCCATCCACGTCTTCTTTCATGTCGTCGCAGTACAAGATTTTTCTAAATATTGAGGTGGAGAGTCCCCGGAGTACCCCTTGATTTATTCTAACTCTTTAGGTGTAGTGGCTAATGTGCTGGACTTTGACATCGTACAATTCTACTGGGCCTACTCAGCCCTATGTATAATATGGCACTGGCTATGGCTTGCAAACCTGAATTACTTTGGCTCCCTAACCATGATTTTTCTAACTCTTGTGGTGGGGAGTCCCCATGCATAGTGGCTGGACAGCAACTCTATGATCTACTTATAGGTCAAACAATTCATGCAAGTGACTCTTCAGTCCTGGCTTGGCAGTCATTTCTCATGGAACAGATAATTGTTATGGTTGCCTAATGTAATGTTGCATTTATGTTCATAAATACGTTTTTTCAGGTTTCTGGAGGTTTCACCTATGTATTAAACTGATTGAAATTCATTACTAATTAACTGAAGTGTATTGCAAGTCATGTATGGATGTAAAAAAAAAAATCCACAAATGGTGTAGGGAGTTTGAAGAGGTTCAATGCATCCTCCATGACATGGTGGCAAGCTGGTTTGATATGGGTATACAAAAACTGCCATAGTACCTACAAAACTGCACTGATCGAAATGATAATTATGTAGAAAAATAGATACATGTTCAAACTTTAAAACGATGTAAACATCATCGACAATAAACAAACGTTTCTGTGATTTATAAATATTCTAGAGACCTTACCTTTGGGGTTACCCTTGCATAAATTGAATAAGTTGTCGTGGCCGTTAGACAAAACTAAAAGTTGTCTTGGCCGTTAGACAAACTAAAATTATTTGATACTTATAAGCTTCCATACAATGTACATACAATTAAATAAAAATTTGAAATTTTTGTCTGATGAAGAAAAAAAAAGGGGAATGTTTTTTTTAAAATAGGTAAGTTGATGGGCTTTGATTTGATATTTATAAGCTTCCATACAATGTACATACAATTAAATAAAAATTTGAAATTTTGTCTGATGAAGAAAAAAAGGGGAATGTTTTTTTTTAAAATAGGTAAGTTGATGGGCTTTGATTTGATATTTATAAGCTTCCATACAATGTACATACAATTAAATAAAAATTTGAATTTTGTCTGATGAAGAAAAAAAAGGGAATGTTTTTTAAATAAGTTGATGGGCTTTGATTTGATATTTATAAGCTTCCATACAATGTACATACAATTAAATAAAAATTTGAAATTTTTGTCTGATGAAGAAAAAAAAGGGTGAATGTTTTTTAAAATAGGTAAGACGATGGGCTGGAGGGAAACCAGCATCATGAAACATCCAGATTTGTATTTTGCTGAGTCATGCGATACAGAAGCCTGTGAAGAGTGTACCGAGATTTGAAAATAACATAAACAGAAAAATAAAACCTCGGATAAAATTTTCAGCAATTCAAACAATGATTGACTAAAGTTATAAAAAGTTTTTTTTTCTTTCTTGGATATCTCTGCCTTTTCATTCTGCCCCAACAGCCAAGCCTGAGGTCATTTGAAAAAAAAAAAAAAAAAAGATTTTAGATAATAAGAATAAGATTTAGAGGAAAGCCAGGATAGTAATCAATAAAATACTCAATTCAGTGAAGAATCATAAAAAGTTATATATAGATATAGATATATACATATACATATATATATATATATATATATATATATACATGTATATATATATATATATATGCATATACATGTATATATATATATATATATATATATACATATATATATATATATATATATATGCATATACACACACATATATGTGTATATATATCTATATATATTTATGTATGTGTATATATATACATATATATACACACAAACATACACATATATATATACATACATGTATACACATACACATATATACACACATACACATATATACATACATATATGTACACACATATACATATATGTACACACATATATGTACACACACATATGTACACACATATGTACACACACATATATGTACATATATACACACATATGTACACATATATATACATACACATATATATACATACACATATATATATACACATATATGTACACACACACACACACACATATACATACACACACATACACATATACGTACACACGTACACACATACATACATGTACACACACACATACATACACACACACACACACATAAATGTACACACACACACACACACACATACATGTACACACACACACACACATATATAAGGCTAAACACATCTTGGATTTTCAAATGTTAAATGTATTGTCAGTAAGGAGCAAAGCAAGAGATCCACCCCATTTTTTTTTTTCACATCTGTAAATACAAATTTTCTTGTTCAGTATAACTTCCTGTATCTGCTATCTGTCTACACGATGAGAAACCTTTCACCAAACCTTTGTCTGCATAGATTCCCAAGTGATATCAGACACCATTGTTTGCATGTCTTATACATAAAATACATAAGGATCTGTATGCATGAATTTAAAAGTTGTCTAGAAACATAAAAAAACAGAACCATTTACTTAGAGTTGTTTGAAGACAGCATTGCAGATTTGTATGTATTTTAATATGCAAATTTGGAAAGGAAGTGATTATAGCAGCACATTCTTTGCTTAGGCAACTATGCTCACAGTACTATAAATTAAAAATTCAAACGACCTAGGAATCAAAACAGTCACTGTAGCCTCGAAAACAATACATAATATAATCAACAAAAATTCCCAACAACACATAAAATCAGAGACAGGCATATACATGATTCTGTGTATGGACTGTCATAAGAAATACATAGGTGAAACCTCCAGAAATATGAAAAAACGTATTTATGAACATAAATGCAACATTAGATTAGGCAACCACAACAATTGTCTGTTCTAACACATATCAGAAACACAACACATTTTCTATATATGTAGAAACAACCATGAATAAAAGGTTGGGATTTTAACAATCTTATCTCATGATAACTTAACCACAGAAATTTTTGTGGCTATAGCTCTTGTTCTTCTTGAGTTATATGATGAAAGATAAAAAAAAAAGAAAAAAAAAGAAGATATTTGGTGAATTTTAAGATGACTGGCCTTAAAACTTTTAAACCATTACAACAAACTAAAAAATGGTTAGTTTCTTCTGTCTGTATTAAATAATTCATTTATAATTAGTTACATGTGAAACATCTGTTTTTGATCTCAAACTCTAAACTAAATTTAAAAAACAAACAGAAGAATTAGCTATGATACCTTTTAAATGACACAGAACAATCTTATTAAATAACAGATGTTCTGTTCTTAATTCTTTTTATATATAGAAATACATCTTTTTAGAAAGTAAGTAATTCAGAAAATTAGAGAAATTTATTAAATTTGCATGGGATATACATAATACATATCTTTTCAAAAATCAGATTAATCTTATAGAATTTCCATCTATTCAATATGTCAAAAATATTAAAAGTTAAATCCCTCAAAAGATTTAAATTAAATTTAGTAAATTAAATTGAATTAATTAGAATTAGTGAAATAGATCACTAATTAGGACTAAGTCGATTCTAGTAGTGACCACCCCGAGTGGAGTTTAACAGGTTTGAATTCAGAATTTTCCTTCTCCTAGACTGATTGCCTAACCAAGGTTAAAGAGCCCAGTCTGCCCTACTATTTACCCATAGCTGGAGCTAGAGTAGTTGGATTCATACCTTTCCCAAGGGTATTAGTGCTATGTGAACTGTAGCTTTGTCCAGGATTTGAACTTGGGTCAACGAGTCTATTTTCTATGACTCTAACCATTTGAGCATGTGCCTCCCAGATTATTGTGACGTCTGTCTTTTCTCACTTGTGGTAGGTCTTCAGAACTTAACCTTCAGCTGGGGCAATAGAATATGCAGACTTCACCTCCGCAAAAGAGTAACCCCCCCCCCCATGGGGCCACCTGTTGGCTGTGGGTGGTAGCCTGTGATGCTTAAGGACGGAATCTTAAGGACAGAATCCTGGTGGCTGTGCTGTCCATAACATGCAACACTCCACTTTTGCCCTTACTTAGTCAAGACGGGCAGTTGGAGAGGCCCCCTCAAATCAATTCTCTGGTCATGTCAAGCCCTACTATCTATATGATTGTCCTAACCCTAATAGTTTAAAAAAAATGTGTTTAAAAAAGAAAAAAAGTTTGAAAAGAAAATTGAATGTCCAACAGGAATGAATAAAACAGAAATGTCTTTGGCACAAATAACCCAAGAAGATTTGAAATGCCATAAAATCCAATAAATTGTATAAATGTGAGCTGATTGAATGAAAAATGAAATTTTTATCAGTATTTAAAAAAAAAAAAAAAAGGGGGGGGTTAATGAAAATTTTCTTTGAAGATGATTTATTTGCAGTTAGATAAATTTTAAATCCACTTTTATATTCTAGAAACTGTGTCGGTGAAAACACAAAACAACAAAATGACTTAAATCTAAATATACGGGAATGTTTTTGCTTTTTTATTAAATCAAACAATTGAATGACAAAAAAGCTGTGCAACTACGAAAAAAAGAAAAAAAAGTGTTTTCACTATTTAAGCAATGAATTTGACATAAAACTGTTCAGAAAGATTATTTAATTATTCTATGTTACTGTCATCCTTGACCAGGATTGAACCTGCAGCCTAGATATAACTGTTACTTAGAACTGTATTAACTCAACACCTATATCCACTACGCCATGTATCCAACTGGACTTCTGTCAATATAACTTCACTCTACAAAAAGGCTGTGAGTTGATTGGATGAAAATTGAAATTTTTATGAGTATTTGAAAAAAAACCATTTTTTTCAATGAAAATTTTCTTTGAAGATGATTTATTTGCTCAATATTTGAGATAGCTGAATTTTAAATCCACTTTTATACCCTATAAACTGTGTTGGTGAACACACAAAATAACAAAAACACTCAAACGTGAATTGAAATTTTTTAAATTTGTTTTTTTTTTAAATAATTTTTTTTTTTCAGAAAATAATTTATAATATGACCCAAGAATTGAATGACAAAATACAGTGCAAAAAAAAAAAAAAATGGTTTCTCTATTTAAGCAACGAACTTGACATAAAACTCTGTTAAATTGTTGAGCAAGATTATTTTTGAAATACAGCTCTGTTATATAACGCAATTTTTCTACAATTCTTTTTCTTCATTCTGAAAAAAAAAAAAATTTTTTTTTCTTCCATTGATGAAGGAACAGATGCAGAAA
>CM042142.1:104472873-104532873 GCA_023376005.1 Doryteuthis pealeii | reverse complement strand
CACCATGCAACTCCAACATAAAGACACACACACACACACATACAAATATACATGTGCCTATCAGAGTTTTCCTTCTCCTATACTGGTTGCCATACCAAGGTTAAAGAGCCCAGTCTACCCAACAATATACCCATAGCTGGAGTATATGAAAAAAGTGGGAAAGTGAATTTTTCTTTTTAAGACACTCTTCTTATCAATAATGTGTTTTAAGATGATTGTTTTTACTCTACAATTTCAATGATAGATTGAGAAAAACCTATGACAGGTGACAATTTTATAGAAAGATGATTTCAGTAGATATATTTTGGGAATCAAATGTCATTCCTTTTCCATATCCGTTTTTGTCAGCTTTTTCATTAAGACGAGCAAACAAAACAAAAACAAAAAATAAAAAAAATACAAAAAAATTATTAAACACTTCTTTTCTATTTCCATGATAGCTAGCAACTTTTTGTTCTGATTATTTTTATTTTATTTTATTTTCCTCTCTTCATATTTCAGGAAAACCATTTCCTTCTTGAAGCCTTTGCAATGGAGGAATTTAACACAAAAATGGAAATGGGGCAGAAGAATTGATTGGAAATAATAACAGGTTTGGTAAATAGCCAAATTCAACTGGAAATAATAATATGAGGTCTGTCTGGAAAAATATTTGGCCATTTTGAATATCACAAAAATTGATAGCATGGCGGTGATATAACTTGGCAACCGACCAGAAGGGACTTTAATATGCATGCATGAACAGATACTCTCTTATAGGGTTACTCGGTTGACAGTGATGCAACATTGAGTGAACTTGTTTGATTGCCACATTTATCATGTTTTCAGCAAAATAAGACAACTTGAATATGTTGGTCAGATCCAGATCGTGATTGACCACAATCCCAACAAATTAATCAGGTCCATAACAAGGGAAATTATTGCATAATCCATGGATCGCATGGATTATTGACAACACCTTGTGATTCTGCGAGGGCGAGAATACTAGGAACCCAAATGGAAAGTTACAGACCGTTGGGAAACTTTGACCCCAGAGGCGGGAAAACCGGAAATCATGTGAAGTCACGTGAGATCTGGTTAGATTGTTAGCTTCAGGCAGGATGTTGGGTAAGAGAGATATCTTTTGCTTTAGCTGGACTCATCTGCGCACGCTGTGTTAGTTAAGAATCAAAGTTTTTAAAAAAGCAACATGGCTATGTTGGTCAATGCATGCTTTAGATAGAAGACCGGCCAAGAAGATGAAGAACCAACAACAAGAACTCAGACTAGATCACAAACGGCCAAAGAAGGAAAGTAAATTATGCAAGTTATGCATCTCATCTAAATATCTCTCTGATACTCTGTCTACCTCTCTCCTCTCTCTCTAGCAAAAGAAAATTGTGTATTTATCCAACAGGGGTATATAACAACATAAAAGTATCTGAGTTTCTTATCAGGCAAGTAGTGCATGAAAACATTTGCTATTTCTCATACAAGATGAAAAAGAGCTAATTTTTTTATCACAGGCCATGAAGGACAAGAGGAAAAGCTGCACTGCAAAGCTTTTTAACAAACTCAAGCATCTCCTCTAATTGAATATTGTTTGTTTTTTTCTCAGATGAGAGAAATTTCTGCCAGGATCTGATGGTGAACTTAAAAAACAATGGTATTTATGAACTCTTGTTTAGTAAATTAGGGTGGCCCAGAAAAAAACAGAACCCACAAATTTTGTAATAAAACTTAATTTTAACTAAGGAGGTTAGTGTTAGTGTTAGGGTTGGGACTTAGGGTTAGGGTTTAGGGTTAGTTTAATGGGAAAATAAATAATTTTGGTTCTGTTTTTCTGGTCACCCTGTACAGAGTGACCCAAAAAAAAACCCAAACCTAACCTCTAAACCCCCCTAGTTAAAATTAACAGTTTTATTACAAAATTTGTCAGTTCTGTTTTTTTCTGGGACACAGTAATTTACTAAACAAAAGTTCATAATTACCAAAACAACTGTTGGCGCGTTCTATTTCTATAAGTTGTACTAATAGCAATGAAAATCAAACACCCCGTCACACATAATGGTGTTTGGGGTGGTCACTAGCATTTCAAAGATTTTAGAGTGTTTGGGTATAAATCTGAAAACAGCGCCGAGGATTCAAAAATATTCGGATGAGTCCAATGCTAATTTTTAACCAGAGAGGGTGTAGCAGGATGATAATGGACAGAATATTTAGGAACAAGCATATTAACATATAGATTTTTGCATAATTTAGTCAACATTGCTCCCTGTATAAAAAAAAAAGTAAGTAAAGTTGTCAGGGTAGCCTAAAGTCAGTATCAGCCAATCAGCGAGGGAGTCTATCCCCTTTTCACTAGCACTAGACCAAGGAGATTTTTTTTGTCATTTGAGGTGGAGCGCCACACTTACCATCAGCTCCTTAATTTACTGCACAGATCCCAGTGGCACTCATATGCTGAGTTGGCGAACTAGGAACCTTGTGGTTTCTAGCCGAATGCTCTACCGACGGAGCTAACTGGGCCCTGTATATTCTCCATTTATTAACCCATTGCCTCTTATTTTTATGATTAGTCTGTAGCAGATTCTTTATAGGAAATCCAACAGTATAAATCACTACTACAACTATTAATGGTTTATGCTGAATTAATTCCCCCAGATGATACACCAGCAACTCTAAGCAAATTCCAGATTTTTAGGAGAAAAAGCCCCGAGGATGGACAGAGATGAAGGAAAGTCAAACCGAAGAACCAAGTCACCAGAAATCCTGGACACCGAAAAGAAAAATGCAGAGGGAAGGGAAAGAAAAGAAAAAGAAAGAAAAGAAAAAAAAAAAGACCATAGACGAAAATGCCACATTTAACCATTTCATAAAATTCAGTGAACTACAAAAGTCAACAGAAACCCAGGTAAAAAAAAATAAATAAATAAATAAAAAAATTTAAAAAAAAAAAAAAAAGCTTCAAGTAAAATGGCTGCCGGTATACAGAACAAGATGGCCGAAAATCTTTAGTATTTGCAGACTCAACTGATAAGCGGAAAGGGTTACAATAACAGTGGTGAAGAAAAAGAAGAAAAGCTCTTTTTATTTGTCCTGTTTCTTTTTTTTTTTTCTTGCGTATTCAGAAGACAGAAGGTTGAAATGAAAGAAAACATTTTTTGCCTTTCCTGAATGTCTACCATGTAAGGAAGTTGGCAGTTTATTGATGCATAACAAAATACTAATTGTAGTCAATGTTTTTGGAAAAGAAAGGAAATGACTCAAAATGAATTAGAGCAAGTTCTATGATACGAATCACAAATGACTTGAGGAGCTCTCCTACAGAAGAGATAAATATCTGTATTTGAGACAAAATATTTCTTCTTTCTAAATATGGAAATTATAATTATTATGTAGGGGTTGTTGTCTTCATGTCCATGCTACCCGATCTATCCACAATAATCAGCACTATATATAGCACTTTGTATTATATATTATATATAATATATATATATATATATATATATATATATATATGTGTGTGTGTGTGTGTGGTGTGTGTGGAATAAAAGAACAAAACTCAGACAAGTGTATGTAGGAGATATATTTCACTAAGCATTAAGCTCAGCATCATCAGTCGTTTATTTGATGCTGAGCTTAATGCTTAGTGAAATATATCTCCTACATACACTTGTCTGAGTTTTGTTCCTTTGTTCCAAATATCTCCACTACATTGTTGGATTTATTCCAATCCTCCTTCCTCATATATATATATTACACACACACACACACACCTAAAAACGCTTTTTGTGTTCATTGGCATATTTTTTCTTCCTTTGTAAACAATATTTCACTCTCTCATTTATATATATATATATATATATATATATATATATATACCAGCATAGGAGAAATAAACATTACTCATTTATGAACTTATGTTTTTTTCAATTTTTCATATTACATACTGTTGGATTCACTTCCACTTTTTCTTCACACACACACGCACACACACACACACACACAGATTATATATATATATATATATATATATATATATATAGAGAGAGAGAGAGAGAGAGAGAGAGAGAGAGAGAGATGGGGAAAGGGGGAAGATTGATTTGATGGCTTCAATAGTACTACTGATCTTGGTGTTTGTCCAAAGAAGCCATTTTAGCCAACCAGAAATTGGGAAACTCAAAACTAAAACAACTGATGTACACACCGATTCCAAAGTGGAACATTTCTCAATAAAAGTCTTTTGGGATATTTGCTGGAAAAATTCTTTATCCAAACTCACTCTTGTCTTTGATGTCGACACAAAAAAACTTTTAAGTACGGTCAAAAGCAAACAAAATAAAATGAGAAAATAAGTCATTTTTTCTTTGTAATGGTCCTTTTCTCTAAAAAAAGGAAAAGTGGTTTTATCTGCATCAAAGGTTGGGCTTTATGTCTTGGACCGTTATACAGAATCAATGGACCGTATTTATTCTTAACAAGGGTTTAAAAAATTGTTCTAATTCTGGAAACATGTTCAAAACCTCTACTACTTGTCAATTTTCATAAAGTAGTATTCATATAAAATATATGAAACCTGCCCTTCCAGGGGCAGCCAAGCACTCTCGGGAGCCTTCTGGTTGTCGGATTTGGGGGTAGTATGCTCAAGCTGTATATCTATACACACATAACTACATACAAATATAAATTCACATATACATGCTGTGAAGATACATTTGTATATATATATATATATATATATATATATATATATATATATATATGAGAAGTAAACAATGTGTTTTGATATGGCTTTTTTTAGCCGACAATTTTTTGGAGAATATGTGCTTAATTGAAGTTGTACCTAATTTTGAAAATTAATTAATTAATGCCTGCCTAATTCATTAATTATTAATTAATTTTCAAAATTAGGTACAACTTCAATTAAGCAGATATTCTCCCAAAAATATATATATATATATAAACAGATGTATAAAAATACCTGCAGGTATTCACGCACATGCACACATTCATACTTGATTTCTCTCTCTCTCTCTCACACACATGAGGAAAAGTGAATAACAAACACAGTTACATTCAATTAATATTTCACCTCTATTGGTCTTAAAGGCTTCATCAGGATATCTTATTTTTATTGTTTTAAAACAGGATGATATATCACACACACACACACACATATATATATATATATATATATATATTATATACACTAGCAAATATATGCACCCTCCGGGTGCAAATATTTAAGTTTTAATGTAATGAAATATCGTATTAAATTAGAAAGTCTAATAAGAATGCAGATAAAAAGATTTGAAACAGAGTGGGGGTATAATAGAAAAATAGAAATGAAACTTACTCTTCCATCACTGCCGTCTTTCATTGCTGAATTTTACTTATTTAACTATTTAGTTAAATTAGGAAATAAAGAATAAAATTACACTTATTTTTTCTTGTTAATGGATTTCATTTAAGATTCATTGGAGAGATTTTTGCTTATATTCATTAAAATAAAACCAAACAGTTAGAAATCAATAATACTAAGCACATATTTAATAAAATCACATTTTTAATATCAATATGCAAATTAGCCTTCCCGTTCACACTGCAAACCGCTATTTTTTGTATATATAAATGCAATAGCATGTTTTTAATATGTAGATATGGACAACACTAATAAAAAAAGGTGAAGCAATTTTATTAATAATTGAGGTTTAAATATAAATAAAATCATGAAGAATGTGATGAAAATAACTATGTTAATTGTGACTCGATTAGTAATATAGTTTCGGTTACAGACAGAAAAACACACTATCTCCATTATAATAAGATATAAACATTATGTGGTCAAGCTCAGTGGCTAAGGTAGTTGCATATTTTTCAGTAGAATCAGTTTTTGATTTACAAAAAATAATTTGGGGCGTTTTTCAATACATAGGTCTCAAATTTTATTATTAAAAAAAAAAAAAAATAACAAAAAAAAACAATTCATTGTTAAAAAAAGCATTTCCTTGATTCATATCTATTGAAAAATACCCTATTTAATCCTAATGCTAATGAAAAGGAGATAGACTCTCTTGGGTTATTCCCTATAACTCCAAAATAAACAAAGGGGAACTACTCTTGACCGATAAATCATTTATTTATTGATCTACTAGGAAAAAATAAGTTAGGTTAGGCTTTAGGGTTAGTTTAATGGGAAAATAGCATCCCTAGCAACCGTACGTAATGCCCTTAGTAACGGCCTCTAGAAACAGCGAAAATCAACAAAATCAACCTAAAATGTACTCCTTAGCTTCAATACTGTCATAGACAGTCTCCCGGGTCAAAATAGCGTCCCTAGCAACTGTATACAGTGTCCTTAGCAACCCACTACAAAAATAGCAAATAGCCACTTTCTGGATTAAAAATTGTGTCCCTAGCAACCATAAACAGCATCCTTAGAAACGTCTTCTGCAACAGCAAATACGAACAGAAACTATCTCAAATACAGCCTATAGCATTAATAGTGTCCCTGTCCAAGTTCTTTGGCAACAATAGCGTCCCTAGCCTCCTTTCTATGCAAAAATAGTGTCCCTAGCAACCGTTAAAAAAAATTAACCCTTGCAGTCTGGATGATACCAACAATAGGCCACTCTACCTACTATACTTTACTAGTATGGTTTTCAAGAATTCCTATCTTATACTAACATGGAGGCGCGTGGTCTAATGGTTAGAGTCATAGGAAATGGACTCATCGACCAGAGTTCAATTCCTGGATGAAGCTGTTTGAATTTCACATAACACTAATACCCTTGGGAAAGGTATGAATCTAATAATCCCTCCAGCTATGGGTAAATAGCAGGCAGACTGGACTCTTTAACTCTAGGTAGCCAGTCTAGGAGAAGGAAAACTCTGAATTCAAACCTTTTAAATTCCACTTAATAAATTGACCTTGTGTCACATCCTGCTCGTGCAGAGGGTTGGTAAATATGTATACTAACATGGACATTGTTAGTAAAATAGAGATTGTGGACAGCTTCATGTGTGCCCCCGCATTAAGATGGAACAATAAGATGGGCTAAAAGAAAAAAGAAAGAAAGAAAGAAAAGAACAAAGGAAAGTACACAATGTTAA
Organism: Doryteuthis pealeii; assembly: GCA_023376005.1. Taxonomy (NCBI): domain Eukaryota; kingdom Metazoa; phylum Mollusca; class Cephalopoda; order Myopsida; family Loliginidae; genus Doryteuthis; species Doryteuthis pealeii. The sequence goes on along the minus strand of CM042142.1, from coordinate 104,525,778 downwards.
GAATGAGGTGAGGGGTGGGGTGAGAAAGATATAAGATGAGAGAGAGAGAGAGAGAGTGATAAATAAGAAATACCAATTTGGCAGCAGAACATGCCAATCTGACAGAAGTCAACAATTGAAGGAGAGATATCAATCTGGATTCTTCTTCAACTTACCAAATTCTTGATGATCAAGGATATAGGATTAACAGAAAAGGTGCCATGGTTGAACTGAAGAAAATGGTTAATTAAATTACATTTGGCAGAAACATTATTTATATATCCTGACAAAAAAGCCTTTTATCTACAGACAAGACAGTTGTATTTATGTAATACACTTTAACTGAGTCACTTCCTATAAGAGATATCCATTGGAAACAAATGAAAATTCAACACGTAAAACATCCTCGCCTACTATTTTATCTGATGATTACACCCTAGGGTCAGGTTAGCTCAGTCGGTAGAGCGTTCGGCTAGAAACCAAAAGGTTCCTAGTTCGTATACCAAGCCTCGCCAAATCAGTGTATAAGTGTATAAGTAGCACAGGATCTGTGCAGTAAAGTAAGGAGCTGATGGTAGGTGTGGTGCTCCACTTCATGTGCAAAAACAATCTCGTTGGTCTAGTGCTAGTGAAAAGGGGATAGACTCCCTCGCTGATTGGCTGATACCGACTTTAGGCCACCCGACGACTTTACTTACTTTATATATATATATATATATATATATATATATAAGTAAAGAAATAACAAAAGACTTATGAGTAGCACAGGGATATGTGTGGTAAAGGAGCTGATAGTAGGTGTGGCGCACCACCTCAGACACAAAAACAATCTCCTTGGTATAGCGCTAGTAAAAAGGGATAGACTCCCTTGCTGTTTGGCCACTCCTTACTTACTGACTTATGGTTGGTTGGTTGTTGGTTGGTTGGTTGGTTTTTGCAACATGTCAATTCCTATGTTGTGGAGGAGATCTTGATTCTGTTCAAGGAATTTTTAAGTGGGCGTGTTCATGAAGTATGAATGTGTAGACCATTGGCGCTGGTTTGAAAGTTTGTAAAAAATGGTCAGATAAAAAAAACTAAAAAAAAAAAAAAAAAAAAAAACACGCAATGTATCCAATTTGAAATTTTTAATGAAATTGAACAAAACAGTCACTGATTATTTTTGTTTACAAACTGAAGTTTATGGGAAGAATGCACATCCCATCCATGTGCGATCAAGTAGCACAAGTGATTTTGTAAAGATTCAAGATTCCAAATGTCCAGGTTTTCATGCAAAACTCTCTTTTATAAAAGGAGAACCATTTCTGCAGACATTCTGGCGCCAAACCATTGATCATTTTGAATTTGTTCAATTTGTTTGTTGAATATTTACTGAATGCATACGGGCTTCCATAGTCATCATCTTGACCTTTTCAACACACAAATAAACAAATATACACACACACACTGTTCACTACCCCCAATTCTTTAGGGTTGCTGGTTTCTGCCTCATTACAAGCTCTGTCAAGCCTTCACCATTGGACCACACGAATCTGGGATGGTTTGTCTCTGAGGCTGAGATTCTTACAGGCTGGATGCAAAGTTTAGTTTAACTTCTAAGTTGCACTACCAAGGCTAGATAGCCTAGTCTGCCCTACTATTTACCTATAGATGAGACTTGAATAGAATTCAAATTTGGCTTGCCAAGTTCATTTCCTACAATGAAAAAATTTTCAGCGGGTTTTATGCACGCTCCTCCCCCAACAGCGACTCCCTTTAGTTCAAATGAAATATATTTATCCAAGTACCCAGGGTAATGTAGTTTCAGAATATATATGGTTATGAGTCTATATCCAAAACCCTAGGGGGAGTTTGTGAACAAACATACAAACAGGCAAGAACTACAACTTTATATATATATATATATATATATATATATATATATTATATATTATACACACACCGATATATATTTATAGATAGGAACTACAACTTTATCTATCTATCTAAATAGATAGATAATAGATAGATAGATACGCACTGATATATATATTTATAGATAGGAACTACAACTTTATATATATATGTAAAGAAGATGTAAATAAATCCGACATATGTTAAGATAAATAGAAATGTTATCTTATATATATATATATATATATACATACATATATATATATATGATTGAAAATAGACAGAAAAAACAAATGATAATAGTAGTATGCTGACAGATATCTGTTTCGACCTTTTAATAAAATGGAGCACAAGAGGCTCAAACAACGCTCGGGTTTTAAGTTGGAATGTCTTTTAAAATCTGTATAAAAATGTGTATTTTGTACTAAAAATAAAATGAATTTTTTTTAAAACTAAAAGTATCAACATCAATGAGAAATTTTTATACAAATTTTAAAAGACATTCCAACCCAAAACGTGAGTGTTGTTTGAGTCTCTCGTGTCAAACGGTTAACTATTCCCTCTTTCTTTCATAAATATAGTTGCTCTTGAGGAAGACCGTTTTATTAAAAGGTTGAAACAGATATCTGTCAGCATACTACTATTATCACTTGTTTTTTCAATCATACTGTCAGATTCATTTCCATTTATTATATATACTAGCAAATGTATGCACCCTCCGGGTGCAAGTATTTAAGTTTTAATGTAATAAAATATTAGATTAATTTAGAAAGGCTAATGAAACTAAATAAGAATGCAGATAAAAAGATTTGAAACTGAAATCAAAAAAAAAAAACAACTGAAACTTACTATTCCCTCACTCCCGTCTTTCATTGCTAAATTTTCCTAATTCAACTATTTAGTTAAAATAGGAAGTAAAGAATAGGATTACAGTTATTTCTTCTTGTTAATGAATTTCTTTTAAGATTTATCTTTGAGATTTTTGCTAATATTCATTAAGATAAAATCAAACAATTAGAAATCAGTAATACTAAGCACATATTTATTAAAATCAGATTTTTTATATCAATATGCAAATTAGCCTTCCCATTCACACTGTAAACTGCTATTTTGTAGTAAATATAAATACAATGCATGTTATTAATATGTATATTGTCAACAGTATTAATAATTAAAGCAATTTGGTTTAAATAAAAATAAAATCCTGTAGAATGTGACGTAAATAACAAAGAGAATTGTGACTTGAATATTAATATAGTTTCGTTACAGACAGAAAAACACACAAATCTCCATTATATAAGATATATATATATATATATATATATTATATATATATAATATATATATATATATATATGAGGAGAGAGAAGAGAATTTATATACATTACACATAAGTCTCAAGAACCCTTCCTCACATATATAAGAGCATTCAAAAAGAACTAACCTCAAAGAGGTTTTTTTCCTGGACTTGCTACTACTAATATACCCCTCTACCCGGATTTTAATAGCATGTCAAACCCTCAAAAAATATTTCAATTTCTATAATTCTTTTATAACGCTCCCTTTCAAAAAAACCTCTCTAAAAACAATTTCTTTAAACAAGAAATCTTCTCCTGACGATGACCTAAGGTCGAAACTAGTTGAGTATAAATAACATATTAGAAATATTCCTGTCTGTCTTATCCCTTTTTGTTCATACTATATATATATATATATATATATATATATATATATATATATATAGATAGATCAGAACTACAACTTTATATATTTACACACACACTGATAATTGTTGATATTTATATATACACACAAGAGAAAGACATGAGAAAAAGAGAAACATGAAATATACATTAAAAGGTCGAAACAGATATCTGTCAGCGTACTACTATTATCATTTGTTTTTTCTATCTATTTTCAATCATACTGTCGGATTCATTTCCATTTATTATATACTTGTATATATATATATATATTATTATATATATATATATATATATAATATATATATGAGGGAGAGAGATAGATACACACTGATATATATATATATATATATATATATATATACATATATATGAGGGAGAGAGATAGATACACACTGATATATATATATATATATATATATATATATATATATATATATATATATATACATATATATGAGGGAGAGAGATAGATACACACTGATATATATATACATATATATGAGGGAGAGAGATAGATACACACTGATATATATATGGAGATAGGATGGATGTAGTAGAATCCGACAGTATGAGGTAGGTAGAAGGATGGTGAACAGGAAATGAAAACTCAAAACAAATCTAAGAGTTGAAACGTTTCGTCCGAATTCATATGGACATCATCGGTCAAATCATTTGACTGATGATGTCCGTATGAATCCAGACGAAACGTTTCAACTCTTAGATTTGTTTTGAGTTTTCATTTCCTGTTCACCATCCTTCTACCTACCTCATATATTTATAGATTGGAACTACAACTTTATATATTTACATACACATACACGCACTTATACATATTTATATATGCACAAGAGAAAGACATGAGAAAAAAGAGAAACGTGAATATACATTTAAATGCACAGTTTTATATACATACGTATGTATGTGTTTTTTTTCTTTCTTTCTTTTTATTAAATTCTTCTTCTTCTTCTTCTTATTATTATTATTTACTCCTTTTGAGTTTTCACATCAGTGTTAGCTGATGGTCTTTCACTGGAGTCTGAGTGACAGCAAGTCTCCTCAGGTCTCCCGGACTCTTCTGAGTATTCTGGCAGATTGCAGTAGTGCAGTGTTCTGAATGGTTTCAATCCTTCCTCTGATATCCAAACTTTCCAAGCCCTTTTCTAATCCTTTTGGGACTGTTCCAAGTGCACCAACTACAATTGGTATCACTTTCACTTTCATATTCCACAACTTTTTCAGTTCTCTGGCAAGATTCCTTTCTTCTTCTTCTTCTTCTTCTTCTTATTATTATTATTTAATGCTATTTTTCCTCTGGTGATATATAACTCGTGCATACTCTATTTTCACTATCACAATCCATTCAAATCAGTATCTTCCCTTGTACTGTTACTTCATGAATGCAACAAATTGCATTAGAGTTATGAATGGATACAGGTTTCAACTCCTCAAAGTACATTGTTGATTACTTACTGCTTGTTAGTAAAAATTAAGCAAACTTATGAGATGACTCATTTCTTTTGCTTGCTACTAGATAATATTTATAATCAACTGAACTGCACTAGTTAGTAAGTTGCAATTGATTGGCATAGGAGTAGAAATCGAGAAATTCCGTTGCCAGTTTTCATTTTTTTAAAATCCCGGTGAGAAGCGAAACACCTGACAACATCCTTATGAAAGTGTCAACTTTTATTTATGGAGATTTCTTCTTCAGAATAATCCAACACTCTCCGCAGAAAAGACAAAGGGATCAACAGTGAAAATAATTATCTCGGAATTCAACAGACTACCATTAGTCAAAAACCTGGTGCGTGTGGGTATATATATATATATATATATATATAAGAAAATTTGAAAAAACAAGTATTCCGAAATTGGGAACGCTGATCAAATACAGTTACATAACTAAAAAGATTTTCATCTCCTGTCACATATAAAAACATCCATCATTTTCTTCACCCCAAGAGACATCCTGATGAAGGTTCAATGTAACCGAAATGTTTTAAACATCGATTATTAAATTCATCCCAATTTCGGAATACTTGTTTTTTCAAATTTTCTTTATATTGTCGGATTTAATTTCCATATTTACTCCCATATATATATATATATAAACACGCGTTCATCTATAAAAGATAAGACCCGTTTCAACAGACATACGTGGTACCAACTGATATTAATTGAAAACGCGATTAATTCAGTGGATGTAACCCTGACGATTCAGATGATGAAACTCGAGTAGGTTACTTTTATATCTATTTCTTAAATAAATTTTGCTCTACATTGTATTGAGCACTTTGTATTTGTTTTTTCACGGTCTTAACCTCAGGATACTGTGTGCTCCCAACGATCGTACCCGTACCTACCGGTAAGCCACTACTCATACATTAACGTATATATATATATATATATATATATATATATATATATATATATAAAAGTAAGTAAGTAAAATCGCTGGGGCGGCCTAATGTCAGTATGAGCCATATAGCGAGGGAATCTATCCCCTTTTCACTAGCACTAGACCAAGGAGATTGTTTTTGCATCTGAGGTCGAGCGCCACACCTACCGTCAGCTCCTTAATTTATCACACAGATCCCCGTGCTACTCATACGCTGAGTTGGCGAGGGCCGGTATTGAACTAGGAACCTTGTGATTTCTAGCCGAACGCTCTACCGACTGAGATATATATAATGGCTGCAAACTCATGTTCGAGTAAGACCATTTCCTGTTTTTTTTTTTTATCCTAGTTAGGTGCCAGTAGCATTTGGCACTCTATCCTTGTGTTTTATTAGATAACTCACCAGGCCAGCCCTGGAGAGACATACTCTTCCACATAAACTACATGTTGGAACTTCTCCACTTTGAATGTTGCTGGGCTGAAAATTACCCTTTCTAATAGCCCGCTTTAATTTTTGGTGTTTAATTCGGTTAGACTCAAATTCTTCCATATACAGGTAGATGGTGGCTCTCCAGCCAGGTCTATTACAAGCTTATATATATATATATATATATATATATATATATAATATATATATACAGTGATTCTGATAGCTTTTTATTTTAGTGCATCCTGGAATGCACATATTTGCTTTGAATGAGTCCCCGAGAAAATTAATGGATCCCAACTAAAGTTTCTTAATAAATTGTAGGGTTTTTATTTATGATCTGGGGAAACAACTAAAGCCCTCTAACTTCTACTCCTACTGACGCACACCTATAGACTTATACAAGGATTCTGTCAAGTCACTAAGAGAGCTCTATATATATGATAATTAATAAGTTAATCATATACAGAGCAATTTTATTATTTGGAAGTGTATGTAATATATATATATATATATATATATATATATATATATTTTTTTTTTTTTTTTTTTCAGAATACAAAGTGTGTCAAAAAGTACAAAAAAATCTCAATACTTTTTTGACACATCTTGTATGTGTATATATATGCTCCCCATTCCCTAGGGTTGAGCACTCTGCGGAGGGATCTCGCTGATGGCCACCGACTCAAGCGTAAACGCAACGCTCTTCTATATAAGGAATGGAGCACTCTGTGACGGCCTTTACACACAAAACGATGTGTGTATTAAAACAGTTAAAATCCCCTTCCCATTCTGTAAGTGAAGACAGCCTAATGGTTAAGGTGCCGGACTGACACCCAACCATTCGGATTTCAATTCCGGCTGTAGGTAGCTTACAAAATGTCTAGCCACACTGAAGAGACTTGATAAGTCGAAACACGTGTCTGTGGATGACCCTATATATATAATATATATATATATATATATATATATACACACACACACACACATTATATATACAGATTTACTCTGAGGAAGGTTGAATCTTTGTGTGCGGATCATTTCTACATTTTTTCTATTATTATTATTTCATTTCGTCATTTAAAAATAATAATAGTTTGAATAATGTACACATGGATAAACTCCTGACCGAAATACGTGTAAGTAAAATTGATTAAAATATCCTATTTTATCCATTCTATACTTTCTTTCCTTTATTTCTTTTTTCAACATATTATATATATATATATATATATATATATATATATATATATATATAGTGGTACCTTGACTTATAAAGTGCCTCAACTCACATAAGTTTTCCAAAAAATGAAAATGATTTTTGGAATAATTTTTACCCAGCATCTAATTGTATAGAAATAAACATATGATAAACTAGTGAGAGACACTTTGAAAAACTAACCATGTATCTAACATATTCTACTGCTAAAACTTAAGCAAGATTGCTATAAAGAGCAAAGACAATATTTTTCCTTGATTTTGCGCATCATCCCAAAAGATACATAAAAAAACAAAAAGATCTCTTGGTTAGACGCAAACAATCAATTAGGTGTTATTAATCAGTTGATAATTTTAAGCAAATCTCTNCAAGCAAATTATTCATATATATATATATATATATATATATATATAATATTATTAATCAACTCTATATCTACATTTATCACCTTTTGTGCACCCTGAATCAAATGCCACAATATTTCAGAAGATCTGATGTGCCTATCTGGGTCAAGTGTTGAAGAGGGTCTATTCAATAAACCTTTGAACTACAACATTGTAAATAATTAGATCAAACTGTCAGAAAATAATTGTATCAAAATTGCCAAATAAAAAAAAAAAGAAAAAAAAAAGAGGAATCAAAGATGAATCCACAATGAATGGTTTCAAATAATTTTATTGATCTGATTTAAACAAAAACAACAGGAAAAATGTGTTGCTAACTTATGCTTATTTGATGTGGAAAATTGGATTACAGTTATGGTTGGATCGTTCAAAAGAATATTTCTCTTCTTGTTATAAGAGAAAGAAGAAAAGAAATTAAAACGAAAGAAAGAAATAGAATAAGTGTTTAAAAGACAAGAAGAAATGGATAAGAGTTTAACAGAAGGAAAGAAAAAAGAAAAAAATTAGAATAAGAGTGTAAAAAGAAAGAAAAAAGAAATAGAATAACTTTCTGAAAGAAAGCAAGAAGAAATTGGAAACTGTGAAAGAAAAAGAAAGAAAGAAAGAAAATGGACAACTGTGAAAGAAGAAAGGAAAGAATGGAAAACTGTGGAAAGAAAGAAAGAAAAAATGGAAACTGTGAAGAAAGAAGAAAGGAAACAGTGAAAAAAAAGAAAGAAAGAAAGAAATGGAAACTGAAAGAAAGAAAGAAAGAAAGAAATGGAGAGTGAGAGAGAGAGAAAGAATAGAAACTGAGAAAGAAAGCAAAGAAATGGAAACTCTAAAAGAAAGAATAATCGGAACTCTAAAAAGAAAAGAAGAAAGGAAACTGTAAAACGGAAGAAAGAAATAGAAACAGAGAAGAAAGAAGAAATAGAAACAGAGAAGGGAAGAAGAAATGGAACTGAGAAAGAAGAAAGAAAGCGAAACTGTGAAAGAAAGAAAGAAATGAAAAACTGTGAAAGAAAAAGAAAGAAATGGAAACTGTGGAAAGAAAAAAGAAAGAAAAGAAATGAAACTGAGAAAGAAAAAGAAGAAAGAAATGGAAACTGAGAAAGAAAGAAAGAAATGGAAACTGTAAAAGAAAAGAAAGAAATGGAAAGTGAAAGAAAAGAATGGAAACTGAAAGGAAAGAAATGGAAAGTGAAAAGAAGAGAAGAAATGGAAGTGAAAGAAGAAAGAAGAAATGGAAAGTGAAGAAAGAAATGAACAAAGTTAGGTTAGAGCATAAAAAAACAAAGAAGGTTCAAAAGAGCATAAAAAAAAAAAAAAAACTATTATCATTGGGAAAAGATGTGGGCCTACGAGAGTTCCACGTTGATGCAAATTGAATTGTCCCACATAAGAATTAGAAACTTTGATATGGAATAAGATTAATCTATTTCCCTATTAAGCTCACAATTGAATCAATAATTAAAAAAAATTTAAAAAATGAAGCCACAATAAATATTTGATTCTTTTTTTTCCAATTCTGATTTCGCATGATTGTACAAATACTAAGTCTAATTGAGTTAACCATAAAGCAGATATTCCGTGGCGGTTTTTCAGGGGAAATGAAAAACACAGAAATTATTTAATAAGAAAAAAAAAAAGAAAAAAAACAAGGTACTAAGGTTTTTATATTTAAATTGAATTGTAAAGTAATTCACATTGGTAACAAGTAAAAAATAAAATAGACAAAAGTTCTCTCTCCACATAACACACCAACATTATATATATTATATATATATATATATATATATATTATATATAATATATATATATATCTCTTCTCTAATAACTTATAGAATAATTAATTAATTGTTGATGCCTACAAAGGAGTCTAATAATAGATGCAGAAAACTTTCTATCAGGGAACCCACTCTCAAAAAGTGTTTTAATACTTTTGAGAGGGTCCCTGGAAAGGATTTTTCATTATCCCCTCATTTCATTCATTTTTATTTCATCACCATTCATTCATTTTACCATTAATTTTATTTCATCCATTCATTCATTCATTAATTTTTAACTTTATATATATATATATATATAATTTACCAACCCCTCCGCATGCAGTGGAATGACACAAGGTCAATTTTTTAAGCAGAGTTAACAGGTTTGAATTTCAGAGTTTCCTTCCCATGACTGGTTTACCTAGCCATGGTTAAAGAGCCCAGTCTGTCCTACTATTTACCCATAGCCAGAGGAGGTAGTTGATTCATAATCTTTTCCAGGCATTAGCGCAATGTGAAATGTAACAGCCAGTCCAGGATTGGGTTGGCAAGTCCATTTTATGTGACAAAGCATATATACCATGCGCCCTCCATAAAACATTATATATATATATATATATATTATATAATTATATATATATATATATATATATATATATATATATATATATTGCACTATATGGACTGGCTCATCAATAAAGATTGCCCTGAAGGAATGATATGAATCAACTACACTCCCTCTGGCTATGGGTAATAGTAGGACAGACTGGGCTCTTTAACCATGGCTAGGTAACAGTCATGGGAAGGAAAACTCTGATTCAAACCTGTTAAACTCTGCTTAAAAAATTGACCTTGTGTCATATCCTACTCATGCGGAGGGGTTGAAATATATATATATATATATTATATATAGTTAAAAATTAATGATAAAATGAATGAATGATGAAATAAAAATTAATGGTAAAATGGATGAATGTGATGAAATAAAAATGAATGAAATGAGGGGGATAAATGAAAAATCCTTTCCAAGGACCCCTCTCAAAAGTATTAAAACACTTTTTGAGAGTGGGTCCCTGATAGAAAGTTTTTCTATCTATTATTAGACTCCTTTGTAGCATCAAATTAATTATAATTATTCTATAAGTTATTAGAGAAGAGTATATATATATAATATATATATATATATATATATATATATATATATAATATGTTGGTGTGTATGTGGAGAGAGAACTTTTGTCGTCTATTTATTTTTTTTACTTGTTACCAATGTTGAATTACTTTAAATTCAATTTAAATATAAAACCTTAGTACCTTGTTTTTTTCTTTTTTTTTTTCTTATTAATAATTTCTGTGTTTTCATTTCCCCTGAAACAACCGCCACGGAATACTTGCTTTATGGTTAATCAATTAGACTTAGTATTTGTACAATCAATGCGAAATCAGAATTGGAAAAAAGATCAAATGAGTTTATTGTGCTTCATTTTTTTTAAATTTTTTTATTATTGATTCAATTGGTTGAGCTAATAAGGGAAAATAGATTACTCTTTATCCATATTCAAAGTTTCTATTTTATGTGGGACAATTCAATTTGCATCAACGTGGAACTCTCGGTAGGACACTTTTCAAATTAATAGTTTTTTTTTTTTTTAGCTCTTTGACCTATTCTTTGTTTTTTATGCTCTAACTAACTTTGTCATTTCTTTCTTTCACTTTCCATTTCTTTCTTTCTTTTCCTTTCCTTTTTTCTTTCTTTCTTTCACTTCCATTTCTTTCTTTTCAGTTTCCATTTCTTTTTCACTTTCCATTCTTTCTTCTTTTCAGTTTCCATTTCTTTTTTCTTTTCTAGTTCCATTTCTTTCTTTCTTTCTTTCTTTCTCAGTTTCCATTTCTTTCTTCTTTCTTTTTCACAGTTTCCTTCTCTTTCTTTCCAGTTTCTTTTTCTTTCTTTACAGTTTCCTTTTTCTTTCTTTCTCAGTTTCCCATTTCTTTCTTTCCTTCTCTGTTTCTATTTCTTTCTTTCTTTCTCTGTTTCTATTTCTTTCTTTCTTTTACAGTTTCCATTTCTTTCTTTCTTTTAGATTCCATTTCTTTCTTTCTTTAGAGTTTCCATTTCTTCTTTCTTTCTCAGTTTCTATTTTTTCTTTCTTTCTTTCTTCAGTTTCATTTCTTTCTTTCTTTCTTTCTTTCAGTTTCCATTTCTTTCTTTCTTTCTTTTTTTTCACTGTTTCCCTTTCTTTCTTTCTTTCACAGTTTCCATTTCTTTCTTTCTTTCTTTCACAGTTTCCATTTCTTCTTCTTTCTTTCACAGTTCCATTTCTTTCTTCTTTTTTTTTCTTTCACAGTTTCCATTTCTTTCTTCTTCTTTCAGAAAGTTATCTATTTCTTTTTCTTTCTTTTACACTCTTATTCTATTTCTTTCTTTTTCTTTCTTTCTGTTAAACTCTTATTCCATTTCTTTCTTTCTTTATAACACTATTCTATTTCTTTCTTTCGTTTTAATTTCTTTTTCTTTCTTTCTTTATAAAAAAGAAGAGAAAATATTCTTTTGAGATCCAACCAATAACTGTAATCCAATTTCCACAATAAAATAGCATAAGTTAGCAACACATTTTTTCTTGTTGTTTTGTTGAAAATCAGATACAAATAAAATTACTTTGAACCATTCATTGTGGATTCATTTTGATTCCTCTTTTTTTTTTTATTTTTTTTCATTTGGCAATTTTGATTACAATTATTTTCTGACAGTTTGATCTAAATATATTACAATGTTGTAGTTCAAAGTTTATTGAATAGACCCTCTTCAACACTTTGACACCCAGATAGACATCAGCTTCTGAAATATTGTGCCATTTGATTCAGGGTGCACAAAAGGTGATAAAATGTAGATATTAACGAGTGTTGATTTATATATATATATATATATATATATATAATAATATATATGAATTAATTTGCTTTAAAATTATCAACTGATTAATAACACCTAATTGATTGTTTGCGTCTAACCAAGAGATCTTTTTGTTTTTTATGTATCTTTTGGGATGATGCGCAAAATCAAAGGAAAAAATATTGTCTTTCTCTTTATAGCAATCTTGCTTAAGTTTTAGCAGTATGAATATGTTAGATACATGGTTAGTTTTTCAAGGTGTCTCTCACTAGTTTATCATATGTTTATTCTATACAATTAGATGCTGGGTAAAAATTATTCCAAAAATCATTTTCATTTTTGGAAAACTTATGTGAGTTGAGGCACTTTATAAGTCAAGGTACCACTATATATATATATATATATATATATATATATATATATATATATATATAATATGTTGAAAAAAGAAATAAAGGAAAGAAAGTATAGAATGGATAAAATAGGATATTTTAATCAATTTTACTTACACGTATTTCGGTCAGGAGTTTATCCATGTGTACATTATTCAAACTATTATTATTTTTAAATGACGAATGAAATAATATATAGAAAAAAATGTAGAAATGATCCGCACACAAAGATTCAACCTTCCTCAGAGTAAATCTGTATATATAATGTGTGTGTGTTGTGTTATATATATATTATATATATATATATTAATATAGGGTCATCCACAGACACGTGTTTCGACTTATCAAGTCTCTTCAGTGTGGCTAGACATTTTGTAAGCTACCTACAGCCGGAATTGAAATCCGAATGGTTGGGTGTCAGTCCGGCACCTTAACCATTAGGCTGTCTTCACTTACAGAATGGGAAGGGGATTTTAACTGTTTTAATACACACATCGTTTTGTGTGTAAAGGCCGTCACAGAGTGCTCCATTCCTTAATAGAAGAGCGTTGCGTTTACGCTTGAGTCGGTGGCCATCAGCGAATCCCTCCGCAGAGTGCTCAACCCTAGGAATGGGAGCATATATATACACATACAAGATGTGTCAAAAAAGTATTAGAATTTTTTTGTACTTTTTGACACACTTTGTATTCTGAAAAGAAAAAAAAAAAAAAAATATATATATATATATATATATATATATATATATATACATACACTTCCAAATATAAAATTGCTCTGTATATGATTTACTTATTAATTATCATATATAGAGCTCTCTTAGTGACTTGACAGAATCCTTGTATAAGTCTATAGGTGTGCGTCAGGTAGGAGTAGAAGTTAGAGGCTTTAGTTGTTCCCCAGATCATAAATAAAAACCCTACAATTTATTAAGAAACTTTAGTTGGGATCCATTAATTTTCTCGGGGACTCATCAAACAAATATGTGCATTCCAGATGCACTAAAATAAAAAGCTATCAGAATCACTGTATATATATATATATATATATATATATATATATATATATATATAAGCTTGTAATAGACCTGGCTGAGAGCCACCATCTACCTGTATATGGAAGAATTTGAGTCTAACCGAATTAAACACCAAAATTAAGCGGGCTATTAGAAAGGGTAATTTTCAGCCCAGCAACATTCAAAGTGGAGAAGTTCCAACATGTGTAGTTTATGTGGAAGAGTATGTCTCTCCAGGGTGGCCTGGTGAGTTATCTAATAAAACACAAGGATAGAGTGCAAATGCTTACTGGCACCTAACTAGGATAAAAAAAAAAAACAGGAAATGGTCTTACTCGAACATGAGTTTGCAGCCATTATATATATCTCAGTCGGTAGAGCGTTCGGCTAGAAATCACAAGGTTCCTAGTTCAATACCGGCCCTCGCCAACTCAGCGTATGAGTAGCACGGGATCTGTGTGATAAATTAAGGAGCTGACGGTAGGTTGGCGCTCGACCTCAGGATGCAAAAACAATCTCCTTGGTCTAGTGCTAGTGAAAAGGGATAGATTCCTCGCTTATGGCTCATACTGACATTAGGCCGCCCAGCGATTTTACTTACTTACTTTTATATATATATATATATATATATATATATATATATATATATATACGTTAATGTATGAGTAGTGGCTTTACCGGTATGGTACGGGTACGATCGTTGGAGCACACAGTATCCTGAGGTTAAGACCGTGAAAAAACAAATACAAAGTGCTCAATACAATGTAGAGCAAAATTTATTTAAGAAATAGATATAAAAGTAAACCTACTCGATTTCATCATCTGAATCGTCAGGGTTACATCCCACTGAATTAATCGCGTTTTCAATTAATATCAGTTGTACCACGTATGTCTGTTGAAACGGGTCTTATCTTTATAGATGAACGCGTGTTTATATAATATATATATGGAGTAAATATGGAAATTAAATCCGACAATATAAAGAAAATTTGAAAAAACAAGTATTCCGAAATTGGGATGAATTTAATAATCGATGTTTAAAAACATTTCGGTTACATTGAACTTCATCAGGATGTCTCTTGGGTGAAGAAAATGATGGATGTTTTTATATGTGACAGGAGATGAAAATCTTTTTAGTTATGTAACTGTATTTGATCAGCGTTCCCAATTTCGGAATACTTGTTTTTCAAATTTTTCTTATATTATATATATTATATATATATTACCCACACGCACCAGTTGACTAATGTAGTCTGTTGAATTCCGGTAGATAATTATTTCACGTTGATCCCTTTGTCTTTTCTGCGAGAGTGGTTGGATTATTCTGAAGAAAGAAATCTCCATAAATAAAAGTTGACACTTTCAATAAGGATGTTGTCAGGTGTTTCGCTTCTCACCGGGAGATTTAAAAAAATGAAAACTGGCAACGGAATTTCTCGATTTCTACTCCTATGCCAATCAATTGCAACTTACTAACTAGTGCAGTTCAGTTGATTATAATAATTATCTAGTAGCAAGCAAAAGAAATGAGTCATCTCATAAGTTTGCTTAATTTTTACTAACAAGCAGTAAGTAATCAACAATGTTACTTTGAGGAGTTGAAACCTGTATCCATTCATAACTCTAATGCAATTTGTTGCATTCATGAAGTAACAGTACAAGGAAGATACTGATTTGAATGGATTGTGATAGTGAAAATAGAGTATGCACGATTATATATCACCAGAGGAAAAAATAGCATTAAATAATAATATATAAGAGAAGAAGAAGAAGAAGAAAAGGATCTTGCCAGAGAACTGAAAAAGTTGTGGAATATGAAAGTGAAAGTGATACCAATTGTAGTTGTGCACTTGGAACAGTCCCAAAAGGATTAGAAAAGGGCTTGGAAAGTTTGGATTCAGAGAAGGATTGAACCATTCAGAACACTGCACTACTGCAATCTGCCAGAATACTCAGAAGAGTCCGGGAGACCTGAGGAGACTTGCTGTCACTCAGACTCCAGTGAAAGACCATCAGCTAACACTGATGTGAAACTCAAAAGGAGTAAATTATAATAATAAGAAGAAGAAGAAGAAGAATTTAATAAAAAGAAAGAAAGAAAAACACATACATACGTATGTATATAAAACTGTGCATTTAAATGTATATTCACGTTTCTCTTTTTCTCATGTCTTTCTCTGTGCATATATAAATATGTATAGTGGTGTATGTGTATTAAATATATAAAGTTTGTAGTTCCAATCTATAAATATATGAGGTAGGTAGAAGGATGGTGAACAGGAAATGAAAATCAAAACAAATCTAAGAGTTGAAACGTTTCGTCTGGATTCATACGGACATCATCAGTCAAATGATTTGACCGATGATGTCCATATGAATTCGGACGAAACGTTTCAACTCTTAGATTTGGTTTTGAGTTTTCATTCCTGTTCACCATCCTTTCTACCTACCTCATACTGTCGGATTCTACTACATCCATCCTATCTCCATATATATATCAGTGTGTATCTATCTCTCTCCTCATATATATGTATATATATATCAGTGTGTATCTATCTCTCTCCCCTCATATATATGATATATATATATATATATATATATATATAATATATTATATATATATATATATCAGTGTGTATCTATCTCTCTCCCTCATATATATGTATATATATATATATATATATATATATATATCAGTGTGTATCTATCTCTCTCCCTCATATATATATATATATATATATATATATATATATATATATTATATTATATACAAGTATATAATAAATGGAAATGAATTCCGACAGTATGATTGAAAATAGATAGAAAAAACAAATGATAATAGTAGTACGCTGACAGATATCTGTTTTCGACCTTTTATGTATATTTCATTGTTTCTCTTTTTCTCATGTCTTTCTCTTGTGTGTATATATAAATATCAAACAATTATCAGTGTGTGTGTAAATATATAAAGTTGTAGTTCTGATCTATCTATATAATATTATATATATATTATATATATTATATATATATATAGTATGAACAAAAAGGATAAGACAGACAGGAATATTTCTAATATGTTATTTATACTCAACTAGTTTCGACCTTAGGTCATCGTCAGGAGAAGATTTCTGTTTAAAGAAATTGTTTTTAGAGAGTTTTTTTGAAAGGGAGCGTTATAAAAGAATTATAGAAATTGAATATTTTTTTGAGGGTTGACATGCTATTAAAATCCGGTAGAGGGGTATATTAGTAGTAGCAAGTCCAGGAAAAAAACCTCTTTGAGGTTAGTTCTTTTTGAATGCTCTTATATATGTGAGGAAGGGTTCTTGAGACTTATGTGTAATGTATATAAATCTCTCTCTCTCTCTCCTCATATATTATATATATATAATATATATATATATATATATATATATATATATTATAATCTATTATATGGAGATTGTTGTTTTTCTGTCTGTAACAACGTATATTAATATTCAAATCACAATTCTCTTTTATTTACGTCACATTCTACAGGATTTTTATTTTTATTTAAACCTCAATTATTAATAAAATTGCTTTATATTATTAATACTGTTGACAATATTCTACATATTAATACATGCAATTGTATTTATATATATACAAAATAGCAGTTTACAGTGTGAATGGGAAGGCTAATTTGCATATTGATTAAAAAATCTGATTTTAATAAATATGTGCTTAGTATTACTGATTTCTAATTGTTTGATTTTATCTTAATGAATATTAGCAAAAATCTCACAAGATAAATCTTAAAAGAAATTCATTAACAAGAAGAAATACTGTAATCCTATTCTTTACTTCCTATTTTAACTAAATAGTTGAATTAGGAAAATTTAGCAATGAAAGACGGTGAGGGAATAGTAAGTTTCAGTTGTTTTTTTTTTTTGATTTCAGTTTCAAATCTTTTTATCTGCATTCTTATTTAGTTTCATTAGCCTTTCTAAATTAATCTAATATTTTATTACATTAAAACTTAAATACTTGCACCCGGAGGGTGCATACATTTGCTAGTATATTATAATAAATGGAAATGAATCTGACAGTATGATTGAAAAAAAAAGTGATAATAGTAGTATGCTGACAGATATCTGTTTCAACCTTTTAATAAACGTCTTCCTCAAGAGCAACTATATTATGAAGAAGAAAGAGGAATAGTTAACCGTTTGACACGAGAGACTCAAACAACACTCACGTTTTGGTTGGAATGTCTTTTAAAATTTGTATAAAAATTTCTTCATTGATGTTGATACTTTTAGTTTTAAAAATAAAATTCATTTTATTTTTAGTACAAATACACATTTTATACAGATTTTAAAAGACATTCCAACTTAAAACCCGAGCGTTGTTTGAGCCTCTTGTGCTCCATTTTAATTAAAAGGTCGAAACAGATATCTGTCAGCATACTACTATTATCATTTGTTTTTTCTGTCTATTTCAATTCATATATATATATATGTATGTATATATATATATATATATATATAGATAACATTTCTATTTATCTTAACATATGTCGGATTTATTTACATCTTCTTTACATATATATATAAAGTTGTAGTTCCTATCTATAAATAAAATATCAGTGCGTATCTATCTATCTATCTATCTATCATTTAGATAGATAGATAAAGTTGTTAGTTCCTATCTATATAATATATATCGGTGTGTGTATATATATATATATATTATTATATATATATATTATATATATATAAAGTTGTTAGTTCTTGGCCTTTTGTATGTTTGTTCACAAACTCCCCCTAGGGTTTTGGATATAGACTCATAACCATATATATTCTGAAACTACATTACCCGGGTACTTTGGATAAATATATTTCATTTGAACTAAAGGAGTCGCTGTTGGGGGAGGAGCGTGCATAAAACCCGCGAAAAATTTTTTCATTGTAGGAAATGAACTTGGCAAGCCAATTTGAATTCTATTCAAGTCTCATCTATAGGTAAATAGTAGGGCAGACTAGGCTATCTAGCCTTGGTAGTGCAACTTAGAAGTTAAAACTAAACTTTGCATCAGCCTGTAAGAATCTCAGCCTCAGAGACAAACCATCCCAGATTCGTGTGGTCCAATGTGAAGGCTTGACAGAGCTTGTAATGAGGCAGAAACCAGCAACCCTAAAGAATTGGGGGTATGAACAGTGTGTGTGTGTATATTGTTTATTTGTGTGTTGAAAAGGTCAAAGATGATGACTATGGAAGCCCGTATGCATTTCAGTAAATATTCAACAAACAAATTGAACAAATTCAAAATGATCAATGGTTGGCGCCAGAATGTCTGCAGAAATGGTTCTCCTTTTATAAAAGAGAGTTTTGCATGAAAACCTGGACATTTGGAATCTTGAATCTTTACAAAATCACTGTGCTACTTGATCGCACATTGGATGGATGTGCATTCTTCCCATAAACTTCAGTTTGTAAACAAAAATAATCAGTGACTGTTTTGTTCAATTTCATTAAAAATTTCAAATTGGATACATTGCGTGTTTTTTTTTTTTTTTTTTTTTTTTTTTTTTATCTGACCAATTTTTACAAACTTTCAAACCAGCGCCAATGGTCTACACATTCATACTTCATGACTACGCCCACTTAAAAATCCTTGAACAGAATCAAGATCTCCTCCACAACATAGGAATTGACATGTTGCAAAAACCAACCAACCAACCAACACCACAACCATAAGTCAGTAAGTTAAGGAGTGGCCAAACAGCAAGGGAGGCTATCCCTTTTTACTAGCGCTATACCAAGGAGATTGTTTTTGTGTCTGAGGTGGTGCGCCACACCTACTATCAGCTCCTTTACCACACATATCCCTGTGCTACTCATAAGTCTTTTGTTATTTCTTTTACTATTATATTATATATATATATATATATATAAAGTAAGTAAATGTCAGGGTCAGGTGGCCTAATGTCGGTATCAGCCAATCAGCGAGGGAGTCTATCCCCTTTTCACTAGCACTAGACCAACGAGATTGTTTTTGCACATGAAGTGGAGCACCACACCTACCATCAGCTCCTTACTTTACTGCACAGATCCCTGTGCTACTTATACACTTATCACTGATTTGGCGAGGCTTGGTATACGAACTAGGAACCTTTGGTTTCTAGCCGAACGCTCTACCGACTGAGCTAACCTGACCCTAGGGTGTATCATCAGATAAATAGTAGGCGAGGATGTTTTACGTGTTGAATTTTCATTTGTTTCCAATGGATATCTCTTATAGGAAGTGACTCAGTTAAAGTGTATTACATAAATACAACTGTTCTTGTCTGTAGATAAAAGGCTTTTTGTCAGGATATATAAATAATGTTTCTGCCAAATGTAATTAATTAACCATTTCTTCAGTTCAACCATGCACCTTTTCTGTTAATCCTATATCCTTGATCATCAAGAATTTGGTAAGTTGAAGAAGAATCCAGATTGATATCTCTCCTTCAATTGTTGACTTCTGTCAGATTGGCATGTTCTGCTGCCAAATTGGTATTTCTTATTTTATCACTCTCTCTCTCTCTCTCTCATCTTATATCTTCTCACCCACCCCTCACCTCATTCTTAACATTGTGTACTTTCCTTTGTTCTTTTCTTTCTTTCTTTCTTTTTTTCTTTTTAGCCCATCTTCTTATTTTCCATCTTAATGCGGGGGCACACATGAAGCTGTCCACAATCTCTATTTTACTAACAATGTCATGTTAGTATACATATTTACCAACCCCCTCTGCACGAGCAGGATGTGACACAAGGTCAATTTATTAAGTGGAATTTAAAAGGTTTGAATTCAGAGTTTTCCTTCTCCTAGAACTGGCTACCTAGAGTTAAAGAGTCCAAGTCTGCCCTGCTATTTACCCATAGCTGGAGGGATTATTAGATTCATACCTTTCCCAAGGTATTAGTGTTATGTGAAATTCAAACAGCTTCATCCAGGAATTGAACTCTGGTCGATGAGTCCATTTCCTATGACTCTAACCATTAGACCACGCGCTCCATGTTAGTATAGATAGGAATTCTTGAAAACCATACTAGTAAAGTATAGTAGGTAGAGTGGCCTATTGTTGTTTCATCCAGACTGCAAGGGTTAATTTTTTTTAACGGTTGCTAGGACCACTATTTTTGCATAGAAACGAGGCTAGGGACGCTATTGTTGCCAAAGAACTTGGACAGGGACACTAATTAATGCTATAGGCTGTATTTGAGATAGTTTCTGTTCGTATTTGCTGTTGCAGAAGACGTTTCTAAGGATGCTGTTTATGGTTGCTAGGGACACAATTTTAATCCAGAAAGGCTATTTGCTATTTTTGTAGTGGGTTGCTAAGGACACTGTTACAGTTGCTAGGGACGCTATTTTGACCCGGGAGACTGTCTATGAACAGTATTGAAGCTAAGGAGTACATTTTAGGTTGATTTTGTTGATTTTCGCTGTTTCTAGAGGCGTTACTAAGGGCATTACGTACGGTTGCTAGGATGCTATTTTCCCATTAAACTAACCCTAAAGCCTACCCTAACTTATTTTCTAGTAGATCAATAAATAAATGATTTATCGTCAAGAGTAGTTCCCTTGTTTTATTTTGGATTATAGGAATAACCCAGAGAGTCTATCTCCTTTTCATAGCATTAGGATTAAATAGGTATTTTTCAATAGATATGAATCAAGGAAATGCTTTTTTTTTAACAATGAATTGTTGTTTTTTTTTGTTATTTTTTTTTTTAATAATAAAATTTGAGACCTATGTATTGAAAAACGCCCCAAATTATTTTTTGTAAATCAAAAACTGATTCTACTGAAAAATATGCAAACTACCTTAGCCACTGAGCTTGACCACATAATGTTTATATCTTATTATAATGGATGATAGTGTTTTTCTGTCTGTAACCGAAACTATATTAACTAATCGGTCACAATTAACATAGTTATTTTCATACACATTCTTCATGATTTTATTTATATTTAAACCTCAATTATTAATAAAATTGCTTCACCTTTTTTATTAGCGTTTGTCCATATCTCATATTAAAAACATGCTATTGCATTTATATATACAAAAAAATAGCGGTTTGCAGGTAAGCGGAAGGTAATTTGCATATTGATATTAAAAATGTGATTTTATTAAATATGTGCTTAGTATTATTGATTTCTAACTGTTGGTTTTTTTTAATGAATATAAGCAAAAATCTCTCCAATGAATCTTAAATGAAATCCCATTAACAAGGAAAAA
Organism: Doryteuthis pealeii; assembly: GCA_023376005.1. Lineage (NCBI taxonomy): Eukaryota > Metazoa > Mollusca > Cephalopoda > Myopsida > Loliginidae > Doryteuthis > Doryteuthis pealeii. The sequence goes on along the minus strand of CM042142.1, from coordinate 104,503,452 downwards.
TAAGTGTAATTTTATTCTTTATTTCCTAATTTAACTAAATAGTTAAATAAGTAAAATTCAGCAATGAAAGACGGCAGTGATGGAAAGAGTAAGTTCATTTCTATTTTTCTATTATACCCCCACTCTGTTTCAAATCTTTTTATCTGCATTCTTATTAGACTTTCTAATTTAATACGATATTTCATTACATTAAAACTTAAATATTGCACCCGGAGGGTGATATATTTGCTAGTGTATATAATATATAATATATATATATATATATTATGTGTGTGTGTGTGTGTGATATATCAATCCTGTTTTAAAACAATAAAAATAAGATATCCTGATGAGCCTTTAAGACAATAGAGGTGAAATATTAATTGAATGTTATGTGTTGTTATTCACTTTTTCTCACTGTGTGTGTGTGAGAGAGAGAGAGAAATCATTGAATGTGTGCATATGCGTGAATACCCGCAGTGTATTTTTATACATCTGTTTATATATATATATTTTTGGAGATATGTGCTTAATTAAGTCGTGTACCTAATTTTGAAAATTAATTAATAATTATGAATTAGGCGCATTAATTAATTAATTTTCAAAATTAGGTACAACTTTCAATTAAGCACATATTCCCAAAAAATTTATCGGCTAAAAAAAGCCATATCAAAACACATTGTTTACTTCTCATATTATAATATATATATATATTATATATATATATATATATGAGTATACATGTATCTTCACGAGCATGTATATGTGAATTTATATTTATGTATTATGTGTGCTATAGAGTACAGCTTGAGATACTACCCCCAGAATCCGACAACCAGAAGGCTCGCAGAGAGTGCTTGGCTGCCCCTGGCAAGGCAGGTTTCATATTATTTTTATATGAATATACTTTATGAAAATTGCAAGTAGTAGAGGTTTTGAAATGTTTCCAGAATTAGAACAATTTTTTAAACCCTTGTTAATAAATACGGTCCATGATTATCTGATATAACGTCCAAGACATAAGCCCAACCTTTGTGATGCAGATTAAAACACACTTGTTCCTTTTTAGAGAAAAGGCCTTACAAAGAAAAATGACTTTTTCTCTTTTTATTTTGTTTTGCTTTTGACCGTACTTAAAAGTTTTTTGTGGTCGACATCAAAGACAAGAGTGAGTTTGGATAAGAATTTTTCCAAGCAATATCTCCAAAAAGACTTTTATTGAGAAATGGTTCACTGTGGAAGTCGTTGTGTACATCAGTTGTTTTAGTTTTGAGTTTCCAATTTCTGTTGTAAAATGGCTTCTTTGGAACAAACACCAAAGATCAGTAGTCACTATGAAGCACATCAAATCAATCTTCCCCCTATTCCATCTCTCTCTCTCTCTCTCTCTCTCTCATCTCTCTCTCTCTCATATATATATTATATTACTATATATATATAATGTGTGTGTGTGTTGTGTGTGCGTGTGGTTGTGAAGAAAAGTAAGTGAATCCAACAGTATTCGTAATATGAAAATTGAAAAACATTAAAGTTCATAAGATGAGTAATGTTTATTTCTCCTATGCGGTATTATATATATATATAATATATATATATATATAAAAATGAGAGAGTGTTAAATATTGTTTACAAGAAGAAAAAAAATATGCCCATGAACACAAAAAGTTTTTTAGGTGGTGTGTGGTGTGTTATATTAATATATGAGGAAGAGGATGGAATAAATTCCAACAATGTGTGAGATATTTGGAACAAAGAACTGAAAACTCAGACAAGTGTATTAGGAGATATATTTCACTAACATTAAGCTCAGCATCAAATAAACGACTTGATGATGCTGAGCTTAATGCTTAGTGAATTATTCCTACATACACTTGTCTGAGTTTTGTTCTTTTATTCACACCACCTAACACGCACACACACATATATAATATATATATATATATTATAATATATATATATCATTATATATATATATAATACAAAGTGCTATATATAGTGCTGATTATGTGGATAGACGGGGTAGAATGGAACATGGAAGACAACAAACCCCTACATTAATAATTATAATTTACCATTTAAGAAGAAGAAATATTTTGTCTCCAAATACAATATTTATCTCTTCTGTAGAGAGCTCTCAAGTCATTTGATTGATTCGTATCATAGAACTTGCTCTAATTCATTTTGAGTCATTCCATTTTTTTCCAAAAACATGACTACAATTAGTATTTTGTATGATCAATAAACTGCAACGTCTGTGGACCTGGTAGACATTCAGGAAGGCAAAGAAATGTTTTCTTTCATTCAAACTATCTGTCTTCTGAATACGCAAGAAAAAAAAAAAAACAGGACAAATAAACAAGACTTCTCTTCTTTTCTTCACCCACTGTATTGATGAACCTTTCCGCTTATCAGTTGATCTGCAAGATAAAGATTTGTCGCCATCTTGTTCTTCATACGCGCGAGCCTTTTAGCTTGAAGCTTTTTTTTTTTAAATTGTTATGATCTATGTTATTTTTTTTTACCTGGGGTTTCTGTTTGATTTTGTATTCACTGAATTTTATGAAATGGTTAAAGTGGCATTTTCGTTCTATGTCTTTTTTTTTCTTGTTCTTTTTCCTTTTTCTTTTCTTTCCTTACCCTCTGCATTTTCTTATTTCGGTGTCCAGGATTTCTGGTAGTTGTCTTCGGTTGACTTTCCTTCTCTCTGTTTCCATCTCGGGCTTTTCTCCTAAAAATCTGGAATTTGCTTAGAGTTGCTGATGTATCATCTGGGGGAATTTAATTCAGCATAACCATTATAGTGTTAGTGATTATACTGTGGATCTTGTTCCTATACAAGAATCTGCTATGACCTAAATCATAAAAACTAAGAGCAATGGGTTATAAATGGAGAATATACACGGCTCAGTTAGCTCCTCGTTCTGTAGTCTCTTCGCTCGTCGCCATATAGAGCATTCCGGCTAGAAACCACAAGGTCCTAGTTCCCAACTTCAGCATATGAGTGCATGGATCTTGCCTTGCAGTAAATTAAGGAGCTGATGTGAAGGTTGCGCCCACCTCAATGACCAAAAAAAAACTCCTTGGATCTAGTGCTAGTGAAAGGGATGAACCCCCGCTGATGGCTGATCTGACTTAGGCTCCCTGACAACTACTACTTTTTTTTTTATACAGGGAGCAATGTTTGACTGAATAGAGTGTGATGTGCAAAAAATCTATATGTTTAATATGCTTTTCCTAAATATTCTGTCCTTATCATTCCTGCTACACCCTCATTCTGCGTTAAAAATTAGCATTGACCTCATCCGAATATTTTTGACATCTCGGCGCTGATTTTCGATTTATACCCAAACACATCTAAATCTTTGAAATGCTAGTGACCACCCAAACACCATTATGTGTTGACGGGTGTTTGATTTTCATGTGCTATTAGTACACTTATAGAAATAGGAACGCGCCAACAGTTGTTTGGTAATTATGACTTGTTTAGTAAATTACTTGTGTCCCAGAAAAAAAAACAGAACCTGGACAAATTTGTAATAAACTTGTTAATTTTAACGTAGGGGGGTTTTAGAGGTTAGGTTTGGTTTTTTTTTTCTGGTCACTCTGTACAGGTGACCCAGAAAAAACAGAACCAAAATTATTTATTTTCCCATTAAACTAACCCTAAACCCTAACCCTAAGTCCCAACCCAACACTAACACTAACCTCCTTAGTTAAAATTAATTTTTTTACAAAATTTGTGGTTCTGTTTTTTTCTGGGCCACCCTAATTTACTAAACAAGAGTTCATAAATCCATTGTTTGTTTTAAGTTCACCATCAGATCCTGGCAATTTCTCTCATCGTGAGAAAAAAACAAACAATATTCAATTAAAGGAAGATGCTTGAGTTTGTTAAAAAGCTTTGCAGTGCAGGCTTTTCCTCTTGTCCTTCATGGCCTGTGATAAAAAATTAGCTCTTTTTCATCTGTATGAATATAGCAAATTTTTCAGCACTACTTGCCTGATGAAGAAACTCAGATACTTTATGTTGTTACTAACCCTGTTGGGAAGAATATTGGAGGGAAAATGAATATAAAAGAATGAATTATTTGAATGATAATGAAATTATAATAAATTCTTATATAATAATAGAAAAAATATTTTTTTAATAATAAAAGAAATATTAAATATAAAAAGAAAAATATATTGAAAAATTATAATAAATTATTAAAAAAATAATAAAAATTAAATTACACAATTTTCTTTTTGCTAGAGAGAGAGGAGAGAGTAGACAGAGTATCAGAGAGATATTTAGATTTGGATGCATAACTTGCATATTTACTTTCCTTCTTGGCCGTTTGTGATCTAGTCTGACGTTCTTGTTGTTGGTTCTTCATCTTTCTTGGCCGTCTTCTATTAAAGCATGCATTGACCAACATAGCCATGTTGCTTTTTTAAAAACTTGATTCTAACTACACAGCGTGCGCAGTGAGTCCAGCTAAAGCAAAGATATCTCGTCTTACCCAACATCCTGCCGAAAGCTAACAATCTAACCAGATCTCACGTTGACTTTCAGCATGATTTCCGGTTTTCCCGCCTCTGGGGTTCAAAGTTTCCCAACGCGTCTGTAAACTTTCCATTGGGTTCCTAGTATTCTCGCCCTCGGCAAATTTCACAAGGTGTTTCATAATCCATGCGATCCATGGATTATGCAATAATTTCCCTTGTTATGGACCTGATTAATTTGGGGTTGTGGTCATCACGATCTGATCTGACCAACATATTCAAGTTTGTCTTATTTTGCTTGAAAACATGATAAAGTGGCAATCAAACAAGTTTCCACTCAATTGTTGCATCCACTGTCAACCGAGTAACCCTATAAGAGGAGTATCTGGTTCATGCATGCATATTAAAGTCCCTTCTGGTCGTTTGCCAAGTTATATCACCGCCATGCTATCAATTTTGTTATATCAAAATGGCAGAATATTTGTTCCAGACAGACCTCATATTATTATTTCCAGTGAATTTGGCTATTTACCAAACTGTTATTATTCCAATCAATTCTTCCGCCCCCATTTCCATTTTTGTGTTTAAAATTCCTCCATTGCAAAGGCTTCAAGCAAGGAAATGGTTTCGCCTGAAAATATTGAAGAGAGAAAATAAAAATTAAAATAAAAATAATCAGAACAAAAAGTCTGCTAGGCTAATCATGGAAATAGAAAAAGAAGAGTGTTAATAATTTTTGTATTTTTATTTTCTGTTTTTGTTGTGTTTGCTCTTTCTAATGAAAAAGCTATGACAAAACGGCATATGGAAAAGGAATCGACATCTTGATTCCCAAAAAGATATCTACTGAAATTCATCTTTTATAAAATTGTCACCTGTCAAGGTTTTTCTCAATCTATCATTGAAATTGCTAGAGTAAAACAATCATCTTAAAACACATTATTGATAAGAAGAGTGTTCTTAAAAGAAAAATTCACTTTTCCCACTTTTTTCATATAACTCCAGCTATGGGTTATTGTTGGGTAGACTGGGCTCTTTAACCTTGGTGCTATGGCAACCAGTATAGGAGGAAGGAAACTCTGATAGGCACATGTATATTTTGTATGTGTATGTGTGTGTGTTGTCTTTATGTTGGAGTTGCCATGGTGTAATAGTTAACGTTGTAAAGAGATGGACACAGCGAGGACGAGTACAAGTCCTGGACGTGACTGTTTGCATTTTTAAAATAGCACTAATACCCTTGGCCCACAGGTACAAATCTATTTTCTTTCAGCTATGGGCAAATAGTAGGGCAGACTGGGCGTCTTTAGCCTTGGTATAGCAATTGTCTAGGATAGGAAAAACTTCTGAATTAAAACCAAAGTGTCTTCTTTCATAGTCAAAAGTACTTTGAGAGCTACTGTCTCTCCTTACTCCATTGCCCTATAATTCCTTAGATTTTAGCAAGGGCAACTGGGCTTCTTTAACCCTTGGTATGGCAACCAGTCTAGGAAAAGGAAAACTCTTGCTGAATTAAACACCAAAGAGGCTCTCTTCTCATTAGTCAAAACCATACTTTGAAGATTCTTCCTCTCCTTACTCATTCTCCTATAATCCTTAGAATATAATAGGAAGCGCATGGTGTAATGGTTACAGTAAGGAAATAGAACTCCCACCCCGAGTTCAATCCTGGCATGTAATTGCATTTCCACTTAACACTTACCTTGGGGAAAGGTATGAATTCTACCTCCTCCAAGCTATGGTGGTAAAGTAGGGACAGATTGACTCTTTTAACCTTGTAGGCAACCAGTCTAGGAGAAGGAAAACTCTGAATTCAAACCTTCGCTTAAGAAATTGACCTTGTTGTCAATCCTGCTACGTGCGGAGAGTTGGTAAATATGTATAACTTAAATTTTTAGTAGGCGCCGACTGGGCTCTATTGTGTATTGATTGGGCGCTCAGTTGTCCAACCAACCAGCACTCGGAAGTGCCAGCATTGCTAGTGGCAACCAGTCTAGCGGAGGAAAAGGGCTTTGAAAAATTTTTTCAAACCAATTAAAACTCTGCTTAAGAAAATGACTTTTGCGTCACATCCTGTTGCTTGCAGAGGGGTTAATAATATTAAATTAGCTAGGGCAGACTGGGCTCTTTAACCTTGGTTATGGCCAAGGAAAAAGAAAAGTTGCTGATTTAAACCTGCTAAACTCCACTTAAGAATGACCTTGGGGTGTCACTATCTCTAGTCCGAGAAAAAATTAATGGATCCCAACTAAAGTGTCTTAATAATTGTAGGTTTTTATTTATGATCTGGGAAACAACTAAAGCCTCTAACTTCTACTCCTACTGACGCACACCTATAGACTTATACAAGGATTCTGTCAAGTCACTAAGAGAGCTCTATATATATGATAATTAATAAGTTAATCATATACAGAGCAATTTTATATTTGGAAGTGTATGTATATATATATATATATTATATATATATATATATATATATTTTTTTTTTTTTCTTTTCAGAATACAAAGTGTGTCAAAAAGTACAAAAAAATCTCAATACTTTTTTGACACATCTTGTATGTGTATATATATGCTCCCCATTCCCTAGGGTTGAGCACTCTGGAGGATCTCGCTGATGGCCACCGACTCAAGCGTAAACGCAACGCTCTTCTATATAAGGAATGGAGCACTCGTGACGGCCTTTACACAAAAACGATGTGTGTATTAAAACAGTTAAAATCCCCTTCCCATTCTGTAAGTGAAGACAGCCTAATGGTTAAGGTGCCGGACTGACACCCAACCATTCGGATTTCAATTCCGGCTGTAGGTAGCTTACAAAATGTCTAGCCACACTGAAGAGACTTGATAAGTCGAAACACGTGTCTGTGGATGACCCTATATTATATATATATATATATATATATAATATACACACACACACACACATTATATATACAGATTTACTCTGAGGAAGGTTGAATCTTTGTGTGCAGATCATTTCTACATTTTTTCTATTATTATTATTTCATTTCGTCATTTTAAAAATAATAATAGTTTGAATAATGTACACATGGATAAACTCCTGACCGAAACGTGTAAGTAAAATTGATTAAAATATCCTATTTTATCCATTCTATACTTTCTTTCCTTTATTTCTTTTTTCACATATATATATATATATATATATATATATATATATATATATATATATATATAGTGGTACCTTGACTTATAAAGTGCCTCAACTCACATAAGTTTTCCAAAAAATGAAAATGATTTTTGGAATAATTTTTACCCAGCATCTAATTGTATAGAAATAAACATATGATAAACTAGTGAGAGACACTTTTGAAAAACTAACCATGTATCTAACATATTCATACTGCTAAAACTTAAGCAAGATTGCTATAAAGAGCAAAGACAATATTTTTCCTTTGATTTTGCGCATCATCCCAAAAGATACATAAAAAAACAAAAAGATCTTTGGTTAGACGCAAACAATCAATTTAGGTGTTATTAATCAGTTGATAATTTTAAAGCAAATTAATTCATATATATATATATATATATATATATATATATATATATTAAATCAACTCGTTATATCTACATTTATCACCTTTTGTGCACCCTGAATCAAATGGCACAATATTTCAGAAGCTGATGTCCTATCTGGGGTCAAAGTGTTGAAGAGGGTCTATTCAATAAACCTTTGAACTACAACATTGTAAATATATTTAGATCAAACTGTCAGAAAATAATTGTATCAAAATTGCCAAATGAAAAAAAAAAGAAAAAAAAAAGAGGAATCAAAATGAATCCACAATGAATGGTTCAAAGTAATTTTATTTGATCTGATTTTCAACAAAAACAACAAGAAAAAATGTGTTGCTAACTTATGCTATTTTATTGTGGAAATTGGATTACAGTTATTGGTTGGATCTCAAAAGAATATTTTCTCTTCTTTTTTATAAAGAAAGAAAGAAAGAAAGAAATTAAAACGAAAGAAAGAAATAGAATAAGTGTTTAAAAGAAAGAAAGAAATGGAATAAGAGTTTAACAGAAAGAAAGAAAAAAGAAAGAAATAGAATAAGAGTGTAAAAAGAAAGAAAAAAGAAATAGAATAACTTTCTGAAAGAAAGAAAGAAAGAAATGGAAACTGTGAAAGAAAAAAAGAAAGAAAGAAAGAAATGGAAAGAACTGTGAAAGAAAGAAAGAAAGAAAGAAATGGAAACTGTGAAAAAAAAGAAAGAAAGAAAGGAAAGGAAAGAAAAGAAAAAAGAAAGAAAGAAAGAAAGAGAAAGAAAGAAATGAAAGAAAGAAAGAAAGAAAGAAAAAATGAGAAACTGAAAGAAAGAAAAAAGAAATAGAAACTGAGAAAGAAAGAAAGAAAGAAAAAGAAAGAAAGAAAGAAAAAAAGAAAAGAAAAGAAATGAAACTGAAAAGAAGAAAGAAATAGAAACAGAGAAAGAAAGAAGAAATAGAAACAGAGAAACTGAGAAGAAAGAAAGAAATGGAAACTGTGAAAGAAAGAAAAATGGAAACTGAAAGAAAGAAAGAAAGGAAAAAAGAAAGAAAGAAAGAAGAAATGGAAACTGAGAAGAAAGAAAGAAAGAAATGAAAGAAAGAAAGAAAAAAGTGGAAAGCAAAGTTAGGTTAGAGCATAAAAAAAAGAATAGGTCAAAAGAGCATAAAAAAAAAAAAACTATTATCATTTGAAAAGTGTGGCCTACCGAGAGTTCCACGTTGATGCAAATTGAATTGTCCGCACATAAAATAGAAACTTTGAATATGGAATAAAGAGTAATCTATTTTCCCTTATTAGCTCAACAATTGAATCAATAATAAAAAATTTTAAAAAAATGAAGCACAATAAACTCATTTGATCTTTTTTTCCAATTCTGATTTCGCATTGATTGTACAAATACTAAGTCTAATTGATTAACCATAAAGCAGATATTCCGTGGCGGTTGTTTCAGGGGAAATGAAAAACACAGAAATTATTTAATAAGAAAAAAAAAAAGAAAAAAAACAAGGTACTAAGGTTTTATATTTAAATTGAATTTAAAGTAATTCAACATTGGTAACAAGTAAAAAAATAAATAGACAAAAGTTCTCTCTCCCACATACACACCAACATTTTATATATATATATATATATATATATATATATATATATATATATATATCTCTTCTCTAATAACTTATAGAATAATTATATTAATTTGATGCTACAAAGGAGTCTAATAATAGATGAGAAAAACTTTCTATCAGGGACCCCACTCTCAAAAAGTGTTTTAATACTTTTGAGAGGGGTCCTTTGGAAAGGATTTTTCATTTATCCCCCTCATTTCATTCATTTTTATTTCATCCATTCATTCATTTTACCATTAATTTTTATTTCATCCATTCATTCATTTTATCATTAATTTTTAACTATATATATATATATATATATATTTACCAACCCCTCCGCATGAGTAGGATATGACACAAGGTCAATTTTTTAAGCAGAGTTTAACAGGTTTGAATTCAGAGTTTTCCTTCCCCATAGACTGGTTACCTAGCCATGGTTAAAGAGCCCAGTCTGTCCTACTATTTACCCATAGCCAGAGGGAGTGTAGTTGGATTCATATCTTTTCCAAGGGCATTAGCGCAATGTGAAATGTAAACAGCCAGGTCCAGGATTGGGTTGGCAAGTCCATTTTATGTGACAAAGCATTATACCATGCGCCTCCATAAAAACATTATATATATATATATATATATATATATATATATATATATATATATATATATATATATATATATATATATATATATATCAATAAAAGCCCTGAAGAAGATCTACTAAACAGATTGAAACACTGCAGCGTTGGCAGAATAAATATCACTCATTTTATTTGAACCTGTGTTTTTTTCAAATTCTTCACTATATTACATACTGTCGGATTCACTTCCATTTTTCTCTTCATATATATATATATATATATATATACATATAATACATACATATACATATATAAGTGTGTGCGTATTGAAAAATAATGAAGGTCAGTGAAAAATAGGCAAAGTTGAGGATGATTTATTGCCATTTGACAAAATATGTCGACACTAAGCGTTTTGATTAGAGATTTACAGGATCGAACATATTTAAAATAAAATCTATTACACACAATCAATTTTTTAAATGCAGGTGAGGCCTATACAAAGGTGAGAGGTGTGCAACAAATGTAAAAATAGATAAAATAGAGGGCCAAGCAGTCAGAAAATATCTGGGTGGGGGATTAGAACTTTTTGAATGACCCGACCCCACCACGTGTATAGACTGCTGAAATGTATATGCAGCAATGCTCCTAATAAAGTTTTTTACCAGATAATGAAACCGTTTTTGCGCATGCGGTTTGTGAACTGCAACTATATATAAAGTTGTCATCTCATCTGGGTAGAAGGTGGGTGGGGGGGAGAGAGAGAGATTAGTTTAAAATGATAGCAGATGATTTAGGGAGCAGCTGAAAGATGAAGATGTTGATAAGACAAAATATGCGGTCTCTCATCCCTAAAAAGTTGATCATTGAATTGTTTTCAATTTGAAAAAGGCAAAAACCCCAAGTAAAGCAAAACTTTTGATGGTTTCCTTTTCTCTGTCTCTCTCTATATATATTTACCAACCCCTCTGCACGAGTAGGATGCGACACAAGGTCAATTTCTTAAGCAGAGTTTAACAGGTTTGAATTCAGAGCTTTCCTTCTCCTAGACCGGTTGCCTAACAAGGTTAAGAGCCCAGCCTGCCCTACTATTTATCCATAGCTGGAGGGAGAGTAGGATTCATATCTTTCCCAAGGGTATTAGCACTAAGTGAAATGCAATTACCGATGAGTCCATTTTCTATGACTTTAACCATTACACCATGCGCTTCCGTCTCTAGATATATAGTGGAAATGAATCCAACAGTATGTAAGTATAGAAATCTAAAAAAAACAAAAAGAAATATTCAAAGAATGTGTTTATGTATGAATGGGAATGAGTAAATAGTTCTGCCTACGTTTGAGTTTTTCCAATATATATAAAAACTGAAACATTCAAACAGACGGAACTATTCATTCATTCATAAATATACACACCCTCTGAATATTTTTATTTATTTCACATTTCTATATTTACACACACACATTTTTTTTTATTTCTAAACTCCTGTATAGTATTAAAAAAAAAACTTCTGGCTTTATAGGTTGTAATTACACAATACAAACTTTCGCTTGGAGAAAAAAAATTCATAAAAACCCTGAAAAGAACAAATCATATGCACCTCCTGAAAATAATCAGTCGGCACTATCAAAATAGCCAAAAGAAAAAAATACTGTAAGAGTTGCCTATGTTAAATATACTAAAGTGCTCAATACAATAAGTAGAGCCAATAAATAATATTAGACTTGCTTTATTATATATATATATATATATATATATATATATATATATAAAATATATATAACTCCCTTGCAGTCCGTGATACCGACAATAGGCCACATTGCCAACTTTACTTATGCCCCCCCCCCCCGTAAAAGAATGTGCCAATTTCAAAAGAAAATCTTCAAAAAGCTCTTGTAGAATAAATTTTTGTTTAATATTATTCTATTTTGTATCCCAGACAATACTGGCTACTTCTGATATATATATATCAAACAAACTGTTTGCGTACTTTCATATATATATATATATATATTTGTATGAGTGTGGGTGTAGATAAAACAATACAAAAGAATTAATGCATGGGTAGAATTTATTATTTTGTTTTTATTTCATCAAAGACTTCTTCAGAATGAATCAACAAAGTAGAAATTTGAAAATGTAGACAATGAGGAAAGATGAAAATTAAATGGGGGTGGAGGTGGAGGATATATTTTGCTGGATTTTTTTCCTAACTATGTTTATATATATATATATATATATATATATGTGTGTGTGTGTGGGTGTGTGTATGTGTAAGTATAGATATATGAAATAAATAAAGATATTTAGAGAATGTGTATATTTATGAATGAATGGATAGTTCTGTCTATGTTCGAGTGTTTCAGTTTTTATATATAGTAGAAAAACTCAAACGTAGGCAGAACTGTTTACTCATTCATACTTAAACACATTCTTTGAATATTTGTTTGTTTTTTTATATTTCTATACTTACATACTGTTGGGTTTATTTCTTTATAAAATTCATCCATCTAATCACAGTGAATATATATATATATATATATATATATATATATATATATATATATATATATATATATATATATAGAGAGAGAGAGAGAGAGAGAGAGAGAGAGAGAGAGAGAGAGAGAGAGAGAGAGACTTACAGATTTCACAAAAAAACAAAAATGGTAGTTTTTGAATGAATAAACAAAAATCTAAGAAGAAAAAAAAAAGACAATATATAAGACAGCTAGGTGGTAATTTATGTCAAATCTATTTCTAGGCTGTAATTTTCCCAGCGCAGAAGCTGATATATTTATATGATAATTAATGTAGACTCTGAATATAAATGAAGTGAAGTGCATTAGATACCAGCATTATAAAAATAATAAAAAAACAGCATTTTAATGGTGGAAAGTGCGAAAGTTTTCACTTAAAATCAGAATTGAACAAAATCACATGCATATTTACAAAGCTTAAGTTGGTTGGTTGGTTGGATTTTATGGTACATCAACCCTTGTTGGGTTATTTTATTGCTTTGATGAAGAAAAGGGGAAAGGTGAAGCTTGTTTTGGTAAATTATTTTGTCCTTAAAAAACTTTTGAAAAATCATTTTATTGCCTCTTATAAACAACAGATTTGCATTTAGATTCTCACACGGCCAATTTGTCTCATGATATATATCTATATGTTTGTGTTGTCTGGTTTTCTGTGAGCGTCCAAGGGTGGTCATGTCCATGGGCTTAGCTTCACGCTATTAGCATGGCCTCCCTTCAATAGTAGTTTAACAAAAATAAAGTTTTTCTTTTACTTATTCTTTATAACTTGTACCTACTATTGATAAATAAATTTCTTATTTCTTTTCTTATTTCAAAGATGTTTGCTTTATTCATTCTTGATGGGTGAGATGTTTCCAGTGTTTCTTTTTAAACAAACAGTAGCAACAGGAATAAGTAGGAGGAGGGGCTCACAAGTTTATAACAATGTTATGGGGGAATTGGCTGGAAATTATAGGCATTTGAGAACATATTGCCTGGTTTCAAAGTTAAATTTGTTTAAGGTGGGTTTTTCTTGTTTACTTTATAGGGTTTCAAGTATTTGAAGTTTTTCTTTGTTTTTTTTTTTTTTCTACACACCAGGCTATCTACACACCCACTTTTTTAGAAATGGAATTTTACTGTTATACACATACTAGGCCACTAGGGAGTGCTCTATCCATTTTAATATATATATATAGTATGAACAAAAAGTAATAAGTCAATAAGGAATATTTCTTGTATGTCGTTTATTCTCAACTAGTTTCGACCTTAGGTCATCGTCAGGAGAAAATTTCTTATTTGAAGAAATTGTTTATAGATTATTAGAAAGGGAGCATTAAAGAAGAACTATAAAAGTTGAAGTGTTTTTGAGGGTTTGACATGCTATTAAAATCCGGGTAGACGAGTGTGTTAGTAGTAGCATGTCCATTTGTTCCGTGAAGAACCTCTATGAGGTGGGTTATTTTTTTAATGCTCTTATATATATATATATATATGTATGTATACACATACAATGTAAATTCCATTTATCATATTTACATATCTTTTATTAAAAGAAATAAAAAAGATCTTGAGGTATTTAACTTTGACTTTCCAATTTAGCACAATGCCATTAATTACCATTTCCTAAAACCAGCTATACTCTTTTATTGGTAGCAGAGTGCTGGACTCCAATCTTTTCAGAAACGAACATTGATGTGGTGGTGATGGTGATGGTGATGGTAGTGGGAGGGATTTACATCTAACAATCACTTCTGATGAGTTAAAATCCTTTGTCTTTCTGCATTATCCATTCTTTTGTTGAATTAGTTCCAGGACACAATTTGGTGCTGTGCCATTGCATTTAGACGCAGGGGGGGTCAAAAGGGAGCCAGTTCAGAAGCTGGTGATCTTTGAGGGTAAGGAATGCATAAGGTCAATTAAGCCTGTCTCCGCTGAATCGTTTCCAAGTGTTTCACGAAAAAAGGAGTCACGATGAAACCATAGCTGCAAATTAATATTTCCAAGGTCAGGGGAGGGTTAAACGTCTCATTGCTTCGGAAGGCAAAAACATGGATACCAACAGGGGAAAATGGTTTTCTATCGTCGTTATTGATGCGGATCGCATTCCTTGATGCCAAGCACAAATTGTTCAAATATATTTTTGGATCGTTGTCTTCATCATCTGTTGTTTTTAACAATGTTTAGGAATTGGCAAATATATACTTTAGCCTTCTTGTACTGTATGGTTTGGTTTGTTTTTTACGGCATATCAACCTCAGTGGGTCATTTAATGCTGATAAAGTTTTGAAATAAATCAATTCTTAATGGATAATACAATTTTTTGTAGAATGCATTTTTCTATCTAACCCATAGATGGGACCCTAACAGGTACTACCACTCCGGGTCAGAGTAGACCAGGGAGCAATGGTGATGAAGGGGTGCTCCACATTCCCCAAACCTCCAGCACTGGAAACTCACCATCAGATAGAGTTTAACGTCATTCCCAGGACATGTAGACCCGCAGCCACCACCTTCTAGCACCCATATGATAAAAAGGGGTTGGGCTTGACATAAGGTTCTTGTACTGTCTGAAGTTTCTAAATTGAACCATTTTCATTGTTCCATAGATTTTTTGAAACCTAGGAACTACAAGCTTGGATCTACGCAGTTAAGTGGAGAGCTGATTATAGGTGTGGCACTCCACCTCAGACACACAAACCATCTCCCTGGTCTAGCACTAGCAAAAAGGGGATAGACTCCCTCACTGTACGGCTGATACCGACAATAGGCCACTCAGCCTACTTTACTAACTTCATCTTTTCGAACAGATCCATTTTTGGTCCATAGATGAGACCCTAAAAGGTAAAAATACTCCGGATCTGAGTGGCACTGGGAGTAATAGCAATGAAGGAGTACTCCACACTCCCCAGATCTCAAGAACAGGAGCCTCACTATCAGATGCAGTTTATTGCCATATCCAGGGATACCGTCAGCATATTCTAAGCCCTGCGGACAGGGTGATGGCAGCTTTGAGGATCCAAATATTTGAGTTTATAGTAAATGTAAAGTCAGTGGTATGGCCTATTGTCAGTATTATCCAGATAGCAAGGGAGTCTATCCCCTGTGGGGATGTAAAATAAATAAAAAGTTCAGAGCGTCTGGACGCTAGCGTTCAGACAACGGGCAGATGAATAAAGTCTTGATCTATACTTCAAAACAGTTGTGTCTTGTTATTTCTCTTCATCACTTCATTCATATTTCCGATACCCCTTTTCACTAGCACTAGACCAGGGAGATTTTTTTTTTTTTCACCTGTCCCCCAATTTACCACACATATTCATGCACCAAGTAGGCAAGGGCTGGTATCGAACCCAGAACCTTGTCGTTTCTAAGTGGATACTCTACTGACTGAGCTAAAACAGCCTAGATGAGGCAATACTTTTTAAATGGCTTTTACTGTGATTATCTTAGACTATAGTGTTTTGTTTTGGTAAGAGACAGATTAGTCACCCCCAGCTGCGATTCAAGAATGTCTGCAAGAAGAATCTCAGATGCTTTGGCATTGCCCCTTCCAGCTGGGAAAATTTGGCTCAGGACCGCCCTCGGTGGCGGCAGACTCTCCGTAGTGGATTGCTCATCTGACACAACACCATGAAGCTAAGAGAGGTCCAGAAGAAAGCAGCGGCAACAAAGCACTGGCACATCAACATCTTCAGGAACAGCTTTCAAATGTGACATATGTGGTTGAGAATGTTTGAAAAACATCGGACTTCACAGTCACAGGGCGCTGTAACTTCAGGGACACAAAAACTTTATTATAGTCTTCCGAGACTGAAATGTCCAATATAATAGTGTTCAAGAATATCAAAAATATGCTTGACAGTATTAATTTTTGTATATGGTCATGAGAGAGAGATATTTATACACTCTGTCTGTCTGTCTGTCTGTCTGTCTCTCTCTCTCTATATATATATATATATATATATATACACACACAAAGATGCTGATTGGCACATGTCCTGCATCCCTGACACATATAAATCTAAAGGATGCAGTAGAATTGTATCAATGAATCCCAGTGTTTTTCTTTTTTTATTCCCTCACCATTTCAAGCCAACTGTAAATATATTTCAATAGTTTCTTAGAAATGAATTACACAGGATAGTTAACAAGGTAGGAGTTAGACAGCTTTAGTTGGGGCCCATAAATTTTCCCAGGGACTCATTCAAAGCAAATATGTGCATCACAGGATAAACTAAATCCAAAAGCTATCAGGATCACTGTATATATATGTATGTATGTGTGTATGTATATATATATATATACATACACACACACACACACATTATATATATATATATATATATATATATATATACACACACAGATGAGAGAGAGAGAGAGAGTGTGTGTGTGTGTGTATGTATGCATGTGTGTTTAAGCCTATTCTAAGTAAAATCACTTATTACATTAAAAATGAAGCCATTATTCAAAAAACCTAAATAAAATTGAATTAAACTGATCTAATTCCTGGCACTTGGCAATTGTCTAAGAAAACTATTTTTAAGGGTGAACCTTTTACAATTCAAAATGGCCACTGTATTTTATTCAATTTAAAATGCCCACTTCTAATTTTATTCAAAGTCATATTATCTGATTATTATCACTGAATGAATTTGAATACTTTCCATTATTTACTTTCAATACAATATGGCGGATACTTTAGCTCTAAAGTAATTTTCCATTATTGTAACAGCTACCAAGTGCTATTCATAATTAAACCATTATAAACCTTTTTTTTACTTGGTAATTTTACAATGTTTGTTTTAAAGATTATAACTAAAAAA
This sequence comes from Doryteuthis pealeii, assembly GCA_023376005.1. Lineage (NCBI taxonomy): Eukaryota > Metazoa > Mollusca > Cephalopoda > Myopsida > Loliginidae > Doryteuthis > Doryteuthis pealeii. Next base: position 104,485,952 of record CM042142.1, on the reverse strand, counting down.
AAAATAAAACTTTTATGGATGCAAAATGGCTTCCCCAAAGATTCTTTAGGATTAAAATTGTCTAAAATTCAGAGAGGAGTCATGAATTGTTCAGACTAATATTCTCATCATTAAACATAATAAAAATAAGATTAAAAAAAACACAAAGTTCCAACACCAGTTCCTTGCTATAAATTTATTATGTTAGTTGGTTGGTAGGATTTTATGGCATGTCAACCCTTGTTGGGTCATTTTATGCCAATTCTATTTCTTATGCTGATAACCATTACATCATGAGCACTTCCTTTCCTTTTGGGTTATATGAAATGATATTATTTTGCAATTAACCATATCAGTTGATTGATATTTATTTCAAAAACTGTTGCATCGTCAGGTGGAAAGATACACAGAAGAATGGTGTGCTTAACACATTTATTAAGCACCAGCATCCGATAAATACAAACACAGAATAAATAAGTACAAACAATTAATAAGACAAACTTACACTAAATAGAGGAGGGTCAATGTGATATAGACAATGCAGCAAAATCAATTTGAATATTATTCGGCTAGTTAATCCACTTTAATCGTAGGCTATTTTATGGCTATGAGCCATCTGGTAGAGTGATGAAGGGGTGTTAGCTACTCTACAACAAAAACTTTTAAAATCTGCCCTCTAGACTAGGAGTCTACACAAAATATAAATTAACCAAAATTTTCCCTCTACTTATAATCATGGTCTTTTTGGGGTTTTTTTTTTTTGGAGGGGGTTCTAACCTTTGCCAGAATAACCTATATTTTGTGGGTCAAAATATCAAAAATATCAAGTAAATATTATTGCCATTAATTTGAATGTTTTCTCCCGATTACTTATTATATAGTTACAATCTTTCTGTTTATAATCTAAACGTCAATGAACCTCTCCAGATACAATCTCATATTCCATTTATCATTATTCAAAATGGCTACCAAGGTACTATTTCAAGGCAGCCATTTTTTTGTAGGCCGCATTATCTGGAATAAATTTCTGCAACCAACTTGGACAGATTCCAGTATTTACAACAAATTCTGCTAAAATCTGATTCTGGCGGAATGGTTATGATAGCGCGATAAGTTTGAGGTTTTCCCCCGCCCATGTCTCTGTCGCACAAACAGCTGCCATTCGATCCATCATGTCTGCCTTTATCAGTCCTTTCTCTCAGATGAGTGCCAAAGGAGAGACTTAGATTAGGATACAATTGAACTTGGCATACGAGATTAAACAGCCAAGTAACTTCACAGTTACCGCTCGTACAAGAACACGTTTTGGTTCAAATCTATGGGCCATTGTGTCACTCACTTATCAGAGAATGTTCTGTTATCCGTGGCAGAGACACACATCCAAAATGTGAGACTTCCATTTTTGTGTCAAGATAGTTCCATAACTTCTGATTATCTCGGCTTGCATCAAAACTTAACAGTTTATCAAACAGGCAGAGTAGTGTTCTTTTAAGAAACCACTTGCTGTGACCAACGAGGGAATCCTGAAATGTTGAGTATATTAAATGTCTATTGCAGAATGCTTAGAGATAAATAATATATCATCTACACAAACATAATGTCAAGAGGGGAGAGATGTATATGCATTTTGATGAAAACATTGGTATATTTATTTATTTACACTGGAATCTGATGGGATGTTATGTTTTATTTCATATATATATATTATATATATAATATATATATATGTATATATGTATATATGTATAATGGAAAAGGTGACTTACCGGTGAATATGGTCACAATGGTTGGTTGATGCAAAATTCAGAAAGGTAAGACAGCGATATAACAAATAAAAAGTGCTCAATACGTTAGTAGAGCAAATTTATTACAATATAGGTACAAGTGATAACCTACTCGACTTTCACCATAAGGATCTTCAGGGTTAAATCCACTGAATTAATCAAGATATTGATTAATTGCAGTCATTTTACACGCGTGTGTCTTTCGCAATAAACGGTTCGATAACAAACCATTTGTGTATGCATTTTGATGAAAACATTGGTATATCTTGAGTTTCTATTAATCTACATTGGAATCTGATGGGATGCCTTGTTATATATATATATATATATATATATATATATATACACATCTACACAAACATAATGTCAAGAGGGGACAGATGTATATGTATTTTGATGAAAACATTGGTATATTTATTTATTTACATTGGAATCTGATGGGATGTTTTGTTTTATTATATAAGTAAAAAACAAAGTAAAGTCGTCGGGGTGGCCTAAAGTCGGTATCAGCCAGTCAGCGAGGGAGTCTATCCTCTTTTCAATAGCTCTAGACCAAGGAGATTGTTTTAGCATCTGAGGTAGAGCACCAAACCTACCATCAGCTCCTTACTTTACCGCACAGATCCCTGTGCTACTCATACGCCGAGTTGGCGAGGGCCATGATCAAACTAGGAACCAATTGTGTTTTCTAATCGAACGCTCTACTGACTGATTTTATGAATAATGAGAAGATTTTTTTTCTGATTATATAATTTCTTTTGTCAGAGATCCCTGTATTTTGTAAAACCCGCCTGATGAGACTAGAGCTCAAAAGAATTAGAAAAAATTTTTTTGAGTCTCTCTCTCTCTCTCATATATATATATGCACATACGCACAAACAAAAATACGCACACGTAGAAGAAAAAAAAACATTCCGCATCACGTAAACACGCAAACACGAGAATACAGTTAAAAAAAACGCACACATTTGACCATTTACACAATTTCTGTCATTTTTAAAGGAACTTTTCGTATTACCCGATGAATGCTTTCAGCAAGAAACCGCTGGTCGTAATACCGTTCCCGTAATTAAATAAATAAAAGCAAAAACTTTTATTTGTTTTGATTTCTCATTGAACTATATATATATATATATATATATATATATATATATATATATGAGAGAGAGAGAGCACATGTAATGTAACCGTTTCCTTAATCCTTCCATATCCATTCATGTCAAAAATTTGTTTACAACTGGACTTGTAATCGATTCTGGGTGTATAACTTGACAAGCACCAGACAAAAGGCCCTTGTTTTAATAATAAACATTTTTTTTTTTATTCCTTTCATTCCATCATTGAAGTGGTGATCACTATGATAACCCTCAATACATTATATAAATTTGCCTGTACCAAAAATTTATATTATATATATATATATATATATATATATATAAAAAATGGATACAATAGAAACCTACTGGAGTTTCACCATAAGGATCTTCAGGGTTAAATCCACTGAATTAATCAAGGTACCAATTAATTGCAGCCAATCACACGTGTGTTCATTGTATTTGCTCTACTTCGTATTGAGCACTTTGTATTTGTTATATCGCTAACTTAACCCCTGAATTTTGCACCTCCAACGATCGTGCCCATATTCACCGGTAAGTCACCTTTTATATTATATATATATATATATATATATATATACACTCACACACAAAAGAGAAAGATTTATAATAGTACACATAAACACATTCACTTAAATGTATATAAACATGCATGCATACAATCACAGAAAGTAAAATTACACGCAGTATGTATTTACCAAACAACTCTACCATAGGCAGGATGTGATACAAGGTCAATTTTTAAGTGGTTGTACAGCCGATTTGAATTTAAAGTTTTCTTTCTAGACTGGTTACCTTAACCAAGTTTAAAGAACCCAGTCTACCCTACTATTTACCGATAAGCGGGAGGAGAACAGATGGATTCATGCCTTTCTTAAGGGCATTAGTTCAAAAGGAAATGCAAACATCCTTGTCCAGGAGTTGAACTCGGGTTGCCAAATCCATTTTTCATGCTAATAACCGTTACCCTAAGCGCTCCTCCTTTTTGCATACAGATCTACCCCTCCTCCACCACAAAGAAAAAGTAACCAATCATGTATACCATTTCAAATGGATGTTACTTGATGCAAAGATGATTACGTTTCTTTTAGCAAGTAGATTTTATGAGCAATTTATTTTTTTTGCCGAGACGTGTTTACAAGTCAACAAACAGGCATCCAATTTATCATCTGAAAATGCCGAGACGTATTTACGTCTTTTTGTTATGACTTATAATATACTTACTCTCGTTCCCAAATACAGAGGATAAAAAAACATATTTACAACCGATAGAAAGTGATAGTCAAACAGCAAGTATTTGGTTATTAATTACTGTCGGTTACTTGGCCCTTGGGCCGGGTTAGCTCAGTCGGTAGAGCGTTCGGCTAGAAACCACAAAGTTCCTAGTTCCATACCGGCCCTTACCAACTCAGCGTATGAATAGCACAGGGATCTGTGCAGTAAAGTAAGGAGCTGATGGTAGGTGTGGTGCTCCACCTCAGACGCAAAAACAATCTCCTTGGCCTAGCACTAGTGAAAAGGGGATAGACTTCGCGGATTGGCTGATATCTACATTAGGCCGCCACGACGACTTTACTACTTATCTCTGTTTTGAGGACAATCTCATAAGTGACATTCTCTTGTGGACGTTTCCACATGGACACACCAGTGTAGGCCGACCAGCATACACTGAGTTGGCGAGGGCCGGTATCGAACCAGGAACCTTGTGGTTTCTTTCTGAACACTCTACCGACAGAGCTAGGCCGGCCCTTGTTTTAAAAGGCAGAGAGAAACTGTTGAACTTCAACAGAATTTAGATGGGAAAATAACAAATTCTATGATAATTAAATCTCTTTTTCGTGAGAAACTCAAGAACAAACTAATTAATTTCTTATAGAAAAGCAATCTGATAATACAAATCAGCGTGTAATACTAATTATAGTTTTTGTTGTTACATAGGTTGATGGTTAGAGAATAGGGCTAGAAACAGGAAAGGTTCAATCTGGAAACTGACTTCTGTAAATTCAGAAGTTTTTGGTTTGGTTTGTTGTGTTTTACGGTATATCAACCTCAGTGGGTCATTTAATGCTGACAAAATTGTGAAATAAATTCATTCTTAATGCATAATACAATTTTGTTTATCAACTCATGTTTTTCTATTTAACCCATAGATGGGACCCTAACAGGTACTACCACTCCGGGTCAAAGTCGACCAGGGAGCAATGGTGATGAACGGGTGCTCCACATTCCCTAAACCTCCAAAACTGGAACCTCACCATCAGATAGAGTTTAACGTCATTCCCAGGACATGTAGATCCTCAGTCACCGCCTTCTAGCACCCATATGATAAAAAGGGGTTGGGGTTGCCATAAGGGCAATAGGTTGGGGAAATCATATAGGTGCTAGGGCTTGACGTGACCAGCCGATTGATCTGAGGGGGCCTCTCCAACCGCCCGTCTAGATAGGGCCAAAGTGGAGTATTGCAAGTCATGAACTGCTCATCCACCTGGGCTCTATCCTTAAGCATCACGGGTGCCACCCATGGCCAACAGGTGGCCCCATTGGGTGAGTCAGAAGTTTTTCAAGATGGCTGCCGCTACTATTTTTGTAGAATAATCATATTAGTTCCAATTACCATCGAATTGGTAAGACAAAGCAACAAATAGTTGTAACTGAATACAAATCTATCTTGCTGCAATACTACTGCTAAATACCAGTGTATTTATGAAGACTCATAACATCACAGAAACCAAGCAACCAATCAGCACTCAAGGAATGGAATCACCCAAATACATGAATGGACTATTCTTGATTTCCATAAATACCAACTGTCTTGGCACTGTTCAGTTGTGCTTAGCTAGTTGCTGTTGTTCAAACCAACAGTACACTAACTCACTTCAACAATTTTTAATTATTTTTTTCAGCCCTGTCTACTGGGGCTTTAGAATACACCAACTGCACCTCTGCAGAGAGGTCAGACCCCCCCCTCCAATGGGTCATTTGTTGGCCGTGGGTGGTGACCTGTGATGCTTAAGGATGGAACCTAGGTGGCTATAGTATTTCAAGATATTTTCATGCAATTTTTATTAAATATACTTGATAAAGAGAGAAGTCAGTGTTATTTTCATTTTTGTGTAATTCAGACTATATATATATATATATATATATATATATATATATATATATGTGTGTGTGTGTGTGTGTGTGTGTGTGTGTGTGTGTGGAGAGAGAAAATGTAGAACAGGATGTTATATTGGATGAAATTTATTAGTCATATAATTAATTTCCATCCATTGTATACTTTATAATTTGTATAATTTCCATCCATTGTATATACCATTGTATAATACTGCCGGATTAATTTTCTCATTTTACTCGCGCATATATATATATATATATATATATATATATATATATATACACACATACATACATATACAAGGTGGACTGAAAAGTTCATAAGATAATACCATATCTGCTATTAATAACTTTTTTGACCAATGGGACCCAAACACTACAACACTAACAGAAGTGTGTGGACAGCAAGGGGGATTATATTGAAATATAAACCTCCTTTGGTCCCAGAGAGTATCTTGGTCAGCCTATGAACTTTTCATCTGACCCTCATATTTCTTAAGAGAAAACATTTTCTGTTTTATACACAAATGAATTCATCTGTATTGATTAAAGTTGAAAGATTTTGTCCTGAAACTAAATTCTATTTCTTTCCCAAGGATACTTCCTTTCAAAAACACAAATCCTTATACAAATTAGTTACCATGAATTTCTTACTTCTAAATGAAGTCTATCATCTTTGAAGTGATAGACTTCGGGCTTCTTTTATTAGATAAAAACAAATCCTCCCAGCTATTCAAAGGATAAAATCAAGTGATATTTAAAAATCAGTTGATACTGATACCTAAAATAGACAAGCACTATAGAATAACGACATCCACAATAAACTCTTCCTAATCAAACCCACTTGGGAGACTGGAGACCAGCCTTAAGGAAGTCCAGAAAGGAACAAGTCATTGTGTCCCGATTACACATTGGTCACACACGACTAACGCACTCTTATATACTCAAACAAGAACCACAACCACAGTGTGATACATGTCAAACACCTTTGACTGTTAAACACTTATTCATAGAATGCAGGGTTTTTGCTCGCATCAGAAACCATTATTTTAATGCAAATAATATGAAAGATCTATTTGAAAAAGTCAATATAGAAGGCATTCTGTCCTTTTTGAAGGAAATAAAATTATACCATAGAATATAGACATGAACCTAATCAATACCATACAACATGACCCCCAATGATGCTAACACATTATTAAAAACAATTACTACAAAAGTGTAAATATAGATACACAACATATATTACTTGCCTACTTGCTAGGCATGACTTAACCCCAGACGGGTTGATATGCCGTTAAAATCAACCAACCGACCATGAAATAGACAAAAGAACATTAGCACATTGGAATAATCAAATCTTAATATAGTTAAAAGAAAATCTTTATAAGAATATCTTCAACATTTATAGATAAAAGTGATTCATTCATACATTATTGAAACAGTCTATTTCTTTACTTTTCTTTTTAAAACTAAAAATGTTCTTAATTCTCTCTTATTCATCTATTCTATCTTATTGAAGAAGTCTAACAATGATAACATCTAAAGTGGTGGAAATAATAATGGAATTTACACATTCATTTTAATCCAGACACTCATAATCAAATCACAAAATGGTGGAAATAATTAGGACATTTCACAAATATAGCTTGGAAATTTCAAACATTGCCCAAAGAGCATAATAACCATATATATATATATATATATATATATATATATATATATATATATACATATATATATATATATATATATATATATATAACGGAGCCGGTTTAACTCAGTTGGTAGAGTATCTATCTAGGAACCACAAGGTTCTGTTTTTTTTTTTTTAAAATTTATACTGGCCCTTGCCAACTCAACACATGAATATCAGAAACTGACAGTTACCAAGTGTGTTGACTGTTATCTTAACCTAGATCTACATATGCCCTACCACAAATATTCAGCATTATTTAATTAGAATATAGCAAAATATAAATATATATATATATATATATATATATATATATATATATGTGTGTGTGTGTGTGTGTGTGTGAGGTTAAGTAAACAAACAAATGTGTTTATTTTTATATGGCTTTAAGCCGACAATTTTTGGAGGATATGTGCTTAATTGAAGTCATACCTAATTTTGAAAATTAATTAGTTAATAATTAATGAATTTAGGCATGTTCAAATGTAAGGCTAAACGACATTTAGGCATGTTCAAATGTAAGGCTAAACGACATTTTCTCGATCCGTTTAGCCTTATATTTGAACATATATGCCCACCTAAATTCATTAATTATTAACTAATTAATTTTCAAAATTAGATATGACTTCAATTAAGCACATATCCTCCAAATATATATATACATATATATATATATATATTTGAACAAGAATTAGTCAAGTTATTAGAATAACAATATCATATCAATTCTTCTAAAAAAACTTGTACATCTGAAATGATAAACTTTTTGAAACTCCCTGTATTACTAAAAAAGTTATATTCCCCCCCCCCCCACCGTTTGTGTATTCCTTTGTTAGCAAGAAATTTGAAATATTTATCAAAATTATCTGAACGTCTGGAAATTCTACCGATATTGACAAGGAAGATTATTCATTATCTCATCCCTCTGCCTTTCTAATTGCATCTTTTGAGATAAGTTTTTTTTTTTGTTTTTTTTTGTTAATGTCATCTTTGTCTGTATCTTCTCATTGTCTCCCTTATCTTTTTCTATCTTTACTGTCCATTTATTTATTTATTTTTTATTTATTTATTTATTTATTTTGTTATTCAAACATGGATTATGTTCCAAAAGGGACTTTAAAAAAAGATGCAGAAATATTTTCAACTGCTTCTCCTTTTTTCTTTTATTTAAAAAAAATCTTTCTTTTGAAGAATTTGTTCTTTATATTGAAGAATTTGGTTTTTCTTTTGAAGAATTTTAACATATTCCAATTCTTATGTCTTCCAATCTTTCCCTCATTGTCTATTGATATCCAGCCAGCAAGCTGGTTTAGGATTTTAAAAATGTTTTTATTTTTGTCTTCATCGTTTCTCCTTCTCCATATCTGTGCATATTTTTTTCCCCTTCAAATTTCTTGAAACCAGCAATTGTCTAAGATTCTCCATTTAGTGAAACGGGAAAAATGAGACCTTATTCTTAATTCTGATTTTTTTTTTCTTTTACTTGATTCTAATTTTGACTTAAAGACCATTTGAAATGGCAAAGGTCATGTTGTTCAAACATTTCTCTCTTTTTTAAAAATTACAAGAGTTTATATATATATATATATATATATATATATATATATGAGGAAAAAATGAGTAAAGAAAAGAAATGTAGATGGATAAAAATGAATTTTATCGATATCACTTTTAATCAATATCACTTACACATGTGTTTCGGTCTGTTTATCAAAATTTATACGGATTTACGTTATTATTATTATTAAAATAATCAGATGGAGTTTGAAATGATTAAAATGATATCGATAAAATTCATTTTTATCCATCTACATTTCTTTTCTTTACTCATTTTTTCCTCATATTGTTGGATTCATTTCCCATTCTCACATTTATATATATATATATATATATATATATATATATGTGTGTGTGGAGAAAGGTAGACAAACCCGGGATGTTGTAAAAAAATGGATGTTTATTGTTTCTACAACATGCCATGTTTGTCTACCTTTCTCCACATACTGTCCAATTAATTTCCTCTTATTTCTCCCATATATATATATATATATATATATATATATATATAGGAAAATGTGTTAATCAGATGGAAAATAACTAACACACACACTTAATGTAGTTTGCTGTATGTATAGATAAAAAGTGCTCAATAGAGCATAAGTATTTAAGTTAGTATAGTGTAGACCGGCTAACACCAGTGACTATCATTTGTTAGATTATATATATATATATATATATATATATATAAACAAATGGATAAACAAAATAAAAAGTTTTAAAACTTAAATGTGGGAGTCACTAACACCTATATAAACAGATATACAGACACTGACCACACAACTTGAAACTAAAAACTCCCAAACTTCATTGAAAATTCATTAGCCAGGTGCCCACACCATATAAATACACACACACACAATATATATATATATATGTACACAGCTTTCAAAAGTTCATAGTGTATATAAAAAAAACAAAAAACAATCCAAGTGAATTTAACCAGAAGATGATTTTCACTGAACAAATGGACTTGTCACCTTACTAGTACAGTTTTCCACCCTACCTTTGCGGCTCCTCAAGCACTTTTAAACCTTTCTTTCACAAGAAATTTTCTCCTGATGATGACCTAAGGTCAAAACCAGTTGAGAACAATTAAAAAATAAATAGCATAAAAGAAATATTCCTGTTTGTCTTACCACTTTTTTTATTATATATATATATATATATATATATATATAAAGATTTGAGATAAAAGATAAAGCAGATACAAAAAGATAAAAGTATGTACATTTTGAGGTCAGGAGGGATAATGTATAAAGTAAATGAATTAATTATTAGTATCAATTATTGCAAGACTTGGTTTGGTTTGTTTTATGCTATATCAACCTGAGTGTGTCATTTAATGCCTACAAATTGAATTAAATTCATTTTTAATGGATACTCAATTTTTTTTTATAAACTGGTGTTTTTCTATTTAACTCATAGATGAAACCCTAACAGGTTCTACCACTCCGGGTCATAGTGGACCAGGGAGCAATGGTGATAAAGGGGTGCTCCACATTCCCCAAACCTCCAAAACTGGAACCTCACCATCAGATAGAGTTTAATGTTAATCCCACGACATGAAGACCCTCAGCCAGCACCTTCTAACACTTATATGATAAAAAGGGTTGGGGGCTTGCCATAAAAGGCAATAGGGTTGGGGCAATTATATAGGTGCTAGGGCTGACATGACCAGCCGATAAATTGGAGGGGCCCTCCAGCCACCCGTCTAGCCTAAGTAAGAGCCCAAGTGGAGCGTTGCATGTCATGGACTGCTCAGCCACCAGGGTTCCATCCTTAAGCATCACGGGTTGCCATCCACAGCCAACCGGTGGCCCCATTGGGGGAGTCTTACCCCTCTGCAGAGGTGCATTCTAACGCCCCAGCCAACAGGGCAGAAAAAAAGGTTGGGGGCTTGCCATAAAAGGCAATAGGTTTGGGGCAATCATATAGGTGCTAGGGCTTGACATGACCAGCCGACTGATTGGAGGGACCCTCCAACCACCCGTCTAGCCTAAGTAAGGGCCCAAGTGGAGCGTTGCATGTCATGGACTGCTAAGCCACCAGGGTTCCATCCTTAAGCATCACAGGTCGCCACCCCTCTGCAGAGGTGCAGTCAGTGGATAATAACAAGGAAACAATATGGACAACACAAAATCTGAGCTACTCTTCTTCAACATATGTTTTTTCAGGATAAACAAATGTTAACAGTTTTAGCAAAAAAATCTTTTCACTGTTCCCTGTGTTTCTTAAGACTCGACAGATTTAATGTTTTGAAACTCTATTCCCCAGGGGTAAGATGCTTTTGCCTTTCATCATCTACAAGCAGCTGATTTTGTTTTTTTTTTGTTTTTTTGGTTTCTTTGCATGTTCCAGTGTAAATGATAGGGGTTGGTTCATGTACAAGAGTCACACCCATTATTGTTTAAAAGAGTATTTAAAAAGAAAGAAAGAAAAAAGAAGTTAAGATGGGTGCCTTGAAGAGTGCAGTAAGAAAGTCAAGGAGATGCCACAGAGCTTATATATTAATTACAGAATTCTTCTAGTTGACCCCAGTGTCGAAAGAATTACCCTGAACGACAGAAAAATGCATTAGGGTCCGATATATCCCAAAATGAACTTAACCTTGCAATACAAAATATATCAATATGCCCCCTCATAGGCACCCACACAATCAAACCAGGTCCAGTGAGAGAGCATGATTACATTAGAAAATCAGAGCATATGTGGTTAAGTTCTCTTTTTTTTAATGTTTGGTTACTGGACGCTAGTAACAGCCTTAAAAAAAATTTAAAGTCAATTTTTTAAAAGACATTTTTTAACTCATTTTTTTCTATTTAACACATAGATGGCATTCTAGCAGGTACTACCACTCTGGGTCAGAGTGGACCTGGGAGTAATGGTGATAAAGGGGTATTCCATACTCCCAAAGCCTCAGAATTGGAACTTCATCACTAGATGTAGTTTAACATCATACCCAGGATATTGAGACCCTCAACCACTGCTTTCTAGCACATATATGATAGAAGGGTTGGGGGCAATAATGTTAGGATAATCATATAGGTGCTAGGGCTTGATGGGACCAGCCGATTGATCTCCATGCATGTGTTGGACTACTCAGTCACTAGGGTTCATCATTAAGCATCACAGGTCACCACCCACAGCCATTAGGGTGGGGGGGTACCCCTCTGCAGAGTGCAGTCAGTGTATTCTTTTGTCTCAGCCAACAGGGTGAAGTTCAACTGGAAAGTTCCCAAATTTGACTAGAAATAACTGAAGAAGGCCAGATAGCACATCATCCAAAACATTGTGTATATAACAAAGATGAGGACAACAGTCCAAATAATACACAAGAGCAGGATGCGACACAAGGTCAATTTCTTAAGTGGAGTTTAACAGGTTTGAATTCAGAGTTTCTCCTTCTCCTAAACTGGTTGCCTAACCAAGATTAAAGAGTCTAGTCTGCCTTTCTATTTACCCATATATATATATATATATATATATATATATATATGAGGTGAGGTAAAAGGAAGAATGAACAAAAATGGTGACTCAAACAAGTCCAAGTGGGGGAGAAACCTCCCTACCCCTCAATTCCACTACTAACTCACTTTCTTTTCTATAAACACAAATGTATGTATTTTGCTTTGAATAAAAAAGTCAGATCGACTGAGGAAGTTCTTCACATCAGAAGGACAAAATATTTCTCCCCTACTTGGACTTGTTGAGTCATCATTTTTGTTCATTCTTCTTTTTACCTCACGTCATACTGTCAGATTTTACTCCAACCCTCCTATCTTCATATATATATATATATATATATATATATATAAAGATAAACTAAAG
>CM042142.1:104442873-104467873 GCA_023376005.1 Doryteuthis pealeii | reverse complement strand
GAATATATAATTTGTATGGAGACGCATGGTTTAATGGTTAGAGTCATAGGAAATGAACTTGTCAACCCAAGTTCAAATCCTGGATGAGGCCATTTGCATTTCACATTGCATTAATGTCCTTGGGAAAGGTATGCATCCAACTACTCTCCCTCCAGCTATGGGTAAATAGTTGGGCGGACTGGGCTCTTTAACCATGGCTAGGTAACTAGTATAGGAGAAAGAAAACTCTGAATTCAAACCTGTTAAACTCTGCTTAAGAAATTGACCTTGTGTCACATCTTGCTCGTGCGGAGGAGTTCGGTAAATACCAAATGTATATCTTAAATACAGCATGCATATATATATATATATATATATATTTTTTTTTTTTTTTATCTTTATGAAGTTTTGTTTTTTTTCACTTAAAGAGATTACATTACAAGTTTTCTTTGGCATAACAGTATCAGCAGTCATGTGTTTTAGAATCTTTATTAAGGAAATCTTATGAAAACCAAAGATAAGGAGGGGCAATGTAATGTAACAAATTGGATTAACTTTCTCTTACATCCACAAAAATTATAAGAAAGCTATTTACCTGTTGCTAATAACTTACAAATAATATGCCACAGGTGTAATTTCACTGATTTTTTTTTCTTTTCTTCTAATTCCATGCTGGCGGGGGGCGTAGTGTAATAGCTAACATGCTGGACTGTAAAATCACTGCAAGTTCAAACTCTAGTTGCGCTATTACTTTTACTTTTGGATTAATACCCTTGGGAAAGGTATGAACCCTGTCGTTCCACCAACTATCAGTTAAATCAGTGATTCTCAACGGGGGTCCATATGGACCCCCGAGGACCATATAACATTTTTTGGGACCCAGGCAAGTAAAATGTATTTAACTATAAAATATATTTTGGGATTTTTAAACAACGAATGGCTATGGGGGTCCACCAGAGTAAAATAGGATTAAAAGGGGGTCCAATAGGTAAAAAAAAAGGTTGAGAAACATTGAGTTAAGACTGTTCTTTTTTATTAATTGTAAATTAATACCAAATTGTATCGGATTATGATTGATTGGTTTTAATAGCATTTCAACATATCTAGGATTATTTTATACCCAGCGGTTAGAGAATTGTGTTCATTGTATGTTCATATTTACATTTTTTGTGTAATTGTTCCTAAAATGTTTGTTTTTTTGGAGGGGGGGGGGTCTCACAGTAATATCGAATACAAATAATTTTTAAACAGATCTATTTGCTCTATACATGGAACCCTAACAGGTACTACCATTCTGGGTCATAGTAAACCTGGGGGTAACGGCAATAAAGGGTTTTGGTTATTTCCTATAAGTCTAACATAAACAAAGGGGTATCACTCTTGACTGATAAATTATTTATTTATTGATCTACTACGAAAAAAGAAGACGGGGTTAGGGTTAGGGTTTAGGGTTAATTTAATGGGAAAATAAATAATTTATCAGTCAAGAGTGGTTCCCCTTTGTTTATGTTAGACTTATAGGAAATAACCAGGGTTTCTCCACACTCTGGGTCAGGGTGAACCTGGGATCAATAGCAATGAAGGGGTTCAGTGTGAACCTGGGATTAGTGGCAATAAAGGGACACTCTACACTCCAGTTCAGAGTGGACTCTGGAGTAATGGCAATGAAGGGGTACGCCACACTCCTCAAAACTGGATCCTCGCCATCAGATGCAGTTAAATGTCATACCCAAGACACTGAAATTGTATCTGTTAACCTGTGAGTAATGGCAATGAAGGAGTTCTCCATACTCTGAGTCAGAGTGAACCTGGGAGTAATAGCAATATGAAGGGTCTCTCCATACTCCAGATCAGAGTGAACCTGGGATTAGTGGAAATAAAGGGACACTCTACACTCCAGTTCAGAGTGGACCTGGGAGTAATGGCAATGAAGGGGTACTCCACACTTCTCATATCTCCAGAACTGGAGCCTCACCATCAGATGCAGTTAAGTGTCGTACCCAGTCTCTGTTAATGATGTTTATATTATAGAATGAGCAGACAATCGCACATGCCCACCATACTGGAATGATGGGAGAAAAGTAACGTTGAAAAAAAAAAAAAAAAAAAAAGAAAAGAATGCTGACGACCTTTCTGAAACATCATCAATTAGAATTCTTTACCGCAAATGAAAAGGAGACATCAGTTCCCCCAATCCACTTTGTTCCCAGGAACAACAAAAAAGTTGAACCCTTTCAAAACAGCCACAGAACTCAGGGAAAATTGCTACATTAAACATTTAGAAATTCCATTACTCCAAATTATTCATACATTTCGGTAACTGTCTCTTTGCCCAGAACAACAGCAGCAGCAGCAGTCCATGTGTCTTTTTTCTTTTTTCTTTTTCTATTGTTTTACAGGAATAGAAGAACCTTCAAATTACAAGTCTTTGCAATCCCATCTCTACAAATCCCAAACAGAATTCCCTTGTGTAAATAATTTAGTTGCTGATCATGCAAATTAAATGGCTCCAAAACAAATGTGTCGTCTTTTCTCATCGTGGCTGTAATGCTGTGACATTAATTCACAAACAGGTTCGGTGTCTGTAAACAGCGGAGAGAGGATATGTGAAAAAAAATGGTAATCATGTCCCCCACCATCAATGAATAAAAGAATTTAAGAAAAAAAAAGGGGGGGGGGGACTGTGATTGTCAATTTTTGTTGTTGCTATCTTATTTTAATGGAGATTATGTGTTTGCCTGTTTGTAACTGAAACTATATCAGGACTCAAACATTATACAAATTCTATATATGAAAAAAAATCATATTAGGTCTCTCTCTCTCTCTCTATATATATATATATAAAATGTAGTTTGTTACATTTATAAAGAGTGCTCAATATCAGTGATAGAGCATAGGTAGATCTAAATTTGGATAGTGTAGATAGAGAGTCAACAGTATTTGGTAACTGTCAGTTTCTCACCTATGTAATCACCAATGTCTATACTATCCTAACTTATATTGGGCACTTTATCTATAAATATAATAAAGTTTATTATATATATATATATATATATATATATATATATATATATATATATATATATATATATGAGAGTTTTATAATTTGCTTGAAGCATTGTGTATATACTGGTTAGGTGGTTGATTTTGAAGGCTATCACAATGCAGGTGTAAAGAAAAAAAAAATAATACGGTAACAATGGTGTTGTGTGTTAACCTGTATTTTATTCTTGAATTTTCGAGATAAAATCTCTTTTTCAAAAGATCACTGGAACTGAAGTAGTCTAGTTATGGCATTTCTATTTAAAAAAAAAAAAAATTTTTTTTAACTAGTACTAAAATTAACCCCTGCAATATAAAAAAAAAAAAAGAAGTGTAGTGGACTAAACTTACAGAGAAGGGTTCAACTTTATTCCGATGTCAACAAAAACGGTAAGATCCTCTACTAAATACTAAAAGATGTATATGCTCTTTTTTCTTTAGCGATCTCAAAGTCTTCTCGTCACAGCATGGATGGGACTGGATTTTAGATCAACAAAGACTCCATGTCTTAACCTGCTGTTCTGAGCATTTTCCCATGCTCTATCTCCAACCGTGCAGTCCAGAAAAGTTGCGATTAATCACATTCCGCAAATACCTGCAAAAGATGTCACTGGACATGGTGCCCAGACCCCAAGAAATTGCAAAAACAACTGAGATGCTAAAACTGTTGTAAATCAATTTGGTTTGCTCTCTACACAAGGTAAACAACTCTCAAGTGGTACATCTATTATTATACTAAAGCTGAGTTAATCAACTTTTGCTCCCTAAAGGCTTTTTTACTGTTTAGTTTAATGACACGAAAATTACACTAAATTATTCCTTACTTTTAGGATTAAATGGTTGAGGTACATCTATTATTATACTAAAGCTGAATTAATCAACTTTTGCTCCCTAAAGGCTTTTTTACTGTTTAGTTTAATGACACGAAAATTACACTAAATTATTCCTTACTTTTAGGATTAAATGGTTGAGGTACATCTATTATTATACTAAAGCTGTTTAGTTTAATGACACGAAAATTATACTAAATTATTCCTTACTTTTAGGATTAAATGGTTGAGGTACATCTATTATTATACTAAAGCTGTTTAGTTTAATGACACGAAAATTATACTAAATTATTCCTTACTTTTAGGATTAAATGGTTGAGGTACATCTATTATTATACTAAAGCTGTTTAGTTTAATGACACGAAAATTACACTAAATTATTCCTTACTTTTAGGATTAAATGGTTGAGGTACATCTATTATTATACTAAAGCTGTTTAGTTTAATGACACGAAAATTACACTAAATTATTCCTTACTTTTAGGATTAAATGGTTGAGGTACATCTATTATTATACTAAAGCTGTTTAGTTTAATGACACGAAAATTATACTAAATTATTCTATATTTTTGCTTGAAGGCAATTACAATGCATGTATCGCATAAAATTCGATACTATTTTTTAATAGAAAATGAACTTGACAAGTGTAATCCCAGCAAAGGATCGCTCGGTGTGTAGAACATCGTACAGACTGTTTCGACTACACACCGAGCGATCCTTTGTGAGGATTACACTTGACAAGTTCATTTTCTATTTAAAAAAAGTATCGAATTTTATGCGATACATGCATTGTAATTGCCTTCAAGCAAAAATATAATATATACTTTATCCAACAATGCTTCTAAAAAACAAACATCCAAAAATCTTACTAAATTATTCCTTACTTTTAGGATTGAATTATGTTTGAAAAAAAATTCTGTTTTAATTGGTTCTAATTAGTCATAATTTGCAATTAAGTCAAAAAACGACCAATCTCTTACTTTACTCTGAGTCTATCTCTTTCTTCCCCTCTATGTATCTCTTGATTACCTCCTCATTATATAATGTTAGTTTCTCTGGAGTGTAGATAGATAGAGAGAGAAAATTTGAAATGTATTTCAATGTTAAATTTCACAACCAACAACCTGTAACTTAAATGAGGTCAAACATTACCTTTCTTAGAAAGCTAACAAAATGATTTCAAGGTTTCGTCTGGCTGTATTTATTTACTTTTTTTAAAGTTTTCCGCTTAGCTAACTCCCTTTTCCCTAATCTCAATTATCTACCCAGAGCTGAATGGGTGACCCAATGGGTCACATTTTGTCTAGTTTATATAAAACTTGAGGTGCCAAAAGATAACTATCTAATGTGTAGCTCCTTTCTTTGCCTAAATAACAGTGGCAGTGGGATATGGCATGAAGTCTAAGGTCTAATTAGGTCTCTGTCTCTAAAAATGACTACATACATTTTTATTCTAACCATAGAAATAAAACAAAGAAATGGCATTCTCATAGGATTTTTCCTCAGAGCCCAAAGAATATGTTCTCCTAACTTTCTAAATGAGGAATATGAACACATCAATAAATCTTTCACTAACTTACAATACCCTGCTTACTTCATACATTGTGCCAAATTAAAAGCTATCAAAATATATATTAAAACCTCCTATACCACATCATTCCACCCAGCCAGAAGTCACATTCTTTTTCCTTATCCACCCCAAATGATAGCCTTTGTTTAAATATAATGTTAAACATATCTAGCAGTCTTTGATATATGGAAAATATAGGTAACTTTAAATGAAAAGGCCATTTTTAGCCATTTATGTATATCGTTATAGGAATGGGGCTCTGGACTTAGAAAATTCTCAACAGGATGTTAAGAGTTAATAATGTACTTTATCATATTTGTAAATAAAGAGTGCTCAATATATAAGTTAGGATAGTATAGATACAGATCTGATGATGGTGAGAAACTCACAGTCACTGAATGCTATTGACTCTCTGTCTACATTATATAAAAATTAGATCTACCAATATACTGCAATTGTTGAGTAGATATTGTAATTATTTGTGTATAACACTCACTCATGTATAATACACAATCTTATTTTTGTACGACAAAAAAAAAAAAAAAAAAAAATTGTGTATAATACTTTTTTTTTTTTTTAGGATTTTTATAGGAATGGGGCTCTGGACTTAGAAAATTCTCAACAGGATGTTAAGAGTTAATAATGTACTTTATTTTTTTTTAGGATTTGTAAAGTATAAATAAAGTCTTCAGGGTGGTCACAGAGTTCAAAACACAAGAGGTTCCAAAACACCTCCAAACTTTTAATTTAATCAACAATAGTTTATAACCATTAAAAATAGAAACAATATCTACATAAAGTAAATATTTCTTTCAACCCTTCCTCAAATAAAGCTTTTAGACAGCATCTGTTTATAAGCATGTAAACAAAATCCTGTTAGGCAGTCTACAACCATCTTTCCTCACAGACATACTTAAGCACTCAGAGCATTGAATGAATTTCTCTTGCCAAACAATAAATATATATATATATTTACCCAACCCCTCCACACAAGCAGGATAATACACAAGGTCAAAGAAAGGTGTATGACACATCATTCAAAATGTTGTGTATATAACAAAGATGAGGACAGCAGTCCCAAAAATCCAAATAATACAAAAGAATATGTATTTACCAACCCCTCTGCACGAGCAGGATGTGACACAAGGTCAATTTCTTAAGCGGAGTTTAACAGGTTTAAATTCAGAGTTTTCCTTCTCCTAGACTAGTTGCTGAACCAAAGTTAAAGAGCCCAGTCTGCCCTATTATTTACTCATAGCAGGAGGGACAGTAGTTGGATGCATACCTTTCCAAAGGGTATTAGCACTTTGTTAAATGCAAACAACCGCTTCCAGGATTTGAACTCGAATTGACGAGTCCATTTTCTGCGCCTCTAACATACACAATAAATATATATATTTACCCAATCCATCCACACGAGCAGGATATAAGACAAGGTCAATTTCTTAGTTGGAGTTTAACACATTTAAATTCAGAGTTTCCATCTCCTAGACTAGTTGCTGAACCAAGGTTCAAGAGCCTACTCTGCCCTACTATTTACCCATAATTGGAAGGAGAATAGTTGGATACATACCTTACCCAAGGTTATTGACCATGCGTCACATCCTGCTTATTCAGTTTGGTTTGGTTGTGTTTTATTTTACAGCAGATCAACCTCAGTGGGTTATTTAATGCTGGCAAAGTTTTGAAAGTGATAGTTTCGAAGAAAATTTCTAAACTCAATTTTATAAACAAATGTCAAGCCCAAGCTAAGGCCAAAGTGTTTTTCTTTAAATATGAACATTGGTTTGGTTTGATTTTGTTTTACGGCATATCAACCTCAGTAGGTCATTTAATGCCGATAGAGTTTTGAAATAAATCAATTCTTAAATGGATAATACAATTTTGTTTATCAACTCATGTTTTTCTATTTAACCCATAGATGGGAAATATGAACATTGGTTTGGTTTGATTTTGTTTTACGGCATATCAACCTCTGTGGGTCATTTAATGCCGATAAAGTTTTGAAATAAATCAATTCTTAAATGGATAATACAATTTTGTTTATCAACTCATGTTTTTCTATTTAACCCATAGATGGGAAATATGAACATTGGTCAGCAGAAACTATCTGAGCATTGAAAAGACCTCCGGGTGTACTTTTATGTTATTTTTTATGGGTATTATGCTAGTAAAAAGTATAAAGAATATCTGATCATTCAAATCTATTTGTTCAGCTCATATTTCTCTTGTTTTCAGGCTGCCGGCCAATTCCAAAATGCCGTTTGGCGGGAGTGCGGGTGGTGGTGGTGATGGTGATGTCTGCGGAAATATTTCCAGATGTCAATGGAATAACAGTCTACCAACACATTGCAATGGCAGAATACAGACATTTGCTTTAACCAGAGACATTGGGGCATTCTTTTTTGGCAATGAAAGTCACCCATTTCTTCTTGGTTTGTATATATATGTATGTATACTGAGTGCTTTTGGGTAAGTGATATTGAAGAACTGGAGTTTGTTTGTGTCAGCTGATGTGGAATCAACACCGCTGCCAATATATATATATATATATATATATATATATATATATATATAGTAAGGTCAGTACTGAAATTCAAACTGGACATTAAAATAATAAAATACAGAGTTCCTAGAGCTTTTGAAGTGCTACAGATCTCTCTTCTGGAAAATGTTGTTGAAGTGGCTGGGATATATCATGTACTTTCTGCCACAAGTGCTAGTGGGGTAATTCCATGTCAAATCATCCAGTAAAAAAGTAAAATTGTTACCCACCGCCTTCAATTCAAAATTTCGCAAATAAGAAATCATTAATAACTTAAAATTGGTAAATTTTAAGACTTTTTTCTATGGCATTTTTAGATTCCTTGGGCAAAAATGTTTTTATAAACCAATTTTTAGTAGTAGAGAAACTCTAGAACACATTTTACAGACAAAATATAGATTACAAAAAGTCCATTTTTTGCCCGCCCCCCATTTGGAGAGCTAAAAATCAACATAATGCCACCAATTTTTGGAATTGGAAGCTCAAATTTTGGGGATTGTCTAACTTTAGCATAACTGACACCTGGACAAAATTTCAGAAAAATTGAAGTGGGTGACATGGCCTGGATGATTTGACAACAGTGGTCAGTGTTCAAAATGAGATATATCTAGGATTTCAAAAGCTGATTTTCAAGGCAAGCAGATAGCCCCCCCCCCATCACCACCAACATAGGGCAGCATCTTGATCTTGGGCCTAAAGCTAAAATTAGACAATATTTATCATATTCAAATGTAATATATTCATCCCTGCTAATGCATTTCCATATTTTTAGGGTATCATCATCCCATTCTAGTGAAATAGATTACTAATTATGACTGAGCCTATTCTAGTAATGACCGCCCTGAGCAGAGTTTAATAGGTTTGAATTAAGAGTTTTCATTCTCCTAGACTGGTAGCCTAACCGAGAGCCCAATCTGTCCTACTATTTACCCATAGTTGGATTCATACCTTTCCCAAGGTATTAATGCTATGTGAACTGTAGCTTCATATAGCACTAATATCCTTGGGAAAGGTATGAATCCAACTACTCTCCCTCCAGTTATGGGTAAATAGTAAGTCAGACTGGGCTTCGAGTTAAAATCATTCTTTTTTTCTGCACAATATTCTAAAAGATTATCTTTCTTTCTATTTCTTTCTGATTGTAAAATGTTTCGAACACTATTGGGATTATTTTATAACTGTCTTCAAAATGGATAGAAACCATTAGGATATTTGCCTATCTTACAAAATTATTCTTTTTTCAAAGATTAAAAAAAAAAAAAAAAAAAAAAAAAGGATTCAAATATTATATTACATCTGGTATTATAGATAGAAGGTGAGTCACCTGTGGTAAAAGCAATTTCGGAAACCACCCATCAAGTGAAATTATATAGGTGTCCACACTGGAAAAAGATTTGTCACCATGGGGGAGGCAAATAAATAGCCCCCCCAAGTTTTTAACTGATAGAATTTACAGAAGCCTGATCCTCTTCAGCTCACAAGAATTTTTCTTAATATTTTTACCATCTTTAAAAGAAAAATGTTAAGAATTTCTATTTCATAGGGACCATATTTATTAGAATATCTATTTATAAACCCTTGTATGTATTTACCCAGCCCCTCCACCATGGCCAAAATGTGACACAAGGTCAAGTTAAAACTGTTGATATGTCTATAAGGTATAAGATGCACACAAAATTGTCACTTCTATCTATGAACTTTCCCGACATCAGCAGGCACTTCCAGTAAAAATTGACCAATAAGAGACGAGGCCAGAAAGCATTTAAGATCGTTTGCAACTGTCCTCTAATCAATTACTGGTTGAAGTTTCTGCTGGCAAGACCTATCTTTTGGAACTTGTAATAGACCTGACTGGAGAGCCATCTACCAGTCTGTGAAAGAATTTAAGTCCAACCGAATTAAACACCAAAAATTGAAGTGGGCTATTAGAAAGGGTGATTTTCAGTCCAGCAAAGTGAAGAAGTTCCAACATGTAGTTTATATGGAAGAGTATGTCTCTTCAAGGCTGGTCTGGTGAGTCATATGAGAAAACAAGGATACAGTGTCAAATGCTACTGGCACTCAAGTATGAAAAAAAGAAAAAAAAACAGGAAATGGTCTTACTCGTGCACGAGTTGACAGCCAATACATATATATATATATATATATATATGAGAAGTAAATAAACAAACAATGTGTTTTGATATGGCTTTTTTTAGCCGACAATTTTTGGGAGAATATGTGCTTAATTGAAGTCGTACCTAATTTTGAAAATAAATAAATTAATTAATATATATATATATATATATATATATATATATATATATATATATACACACACACACACACACACACACACACACACAGATTTGTGATTTCTTATATGCCATATTACAATAAATATAATTGGGTAGAATCCAGTATCTAAACTTGATACAGTGATTTTTTCACTAGCTAAAAAAGATCTATTATTGATGTAAGGATTTATTTTTTTTAATAAAATGAGCTAAGATTCTAGTTGTTAGTTCATCCGCCTAGGAATTACAAGGTTCTGGGTTTGATATACAGCTAAGGTAATGTGATCTGTGCAGTGATAAAGTGTTAAGCTGACGGTAGGTGTGCGGCTCCACCTCAGAAAAAAAACAAAACAATCTCCCTGGTTTGCTTAAAACAAATGATAGCAAGTCTTAAGAAGCAACAACCAAATTAGAATACAGAAGAAGAAGAAGTATAATCGCTTGGGGAAATAGCTCTGCTGGTAAACTATTCACCTGGGAGATCACATGGATAAGAGTTCAATCCCTGAGGTAACCTATGCAGTGTCTGGAATATTGTAGCTTGTCTATTCATAGATGGAGTATAAAAGAAGAAGAAGAAAAAAAACACAATGGAACCGTATTCCTGTTATTGCAATCTGTTATTAACAGAAAGAATCCAATTACTAAACATACAGCAAAAACATAGAAGAATGGCTCCAAGAGGACTTGTAAGTCTGTTAAAATGTCCCCAAGAGATATATCTAACAATTGCAGCCAACATTTAGATGATGGATTAGTAGGTGTGCCCATAAATTTATAGGAATTTATAGGGATTACGGAATTGAAACATACATGGGCGAGTCAACAAGTAATGCCATTTTCTTTATTTGATGTGAAGTTTTTTTTTTTTTTTTTTTATAAAACTAAGGCCTACATTGAGACCCTAACGAGGTTCAGAGCAAGAATCTGATCAGTAAGATCCAACTTTTTGCATGACAATGCTCGACCACACACTAGCATCAGGACAAAGGAGAAAATCGCCTCATTCAGGAGGACAACTTTACCTCATCCTCCATACTCACCAAATTTAGCACCTTCAGACTATCATCTCTTCGGCCCCGAATGAAAGAGGGTTTGAGAGGCAAACATTATTCCATTTGCGAGGAAGTGAAATCCGTAGTAAAGAAGTGGCTCAAACAGTCAACAGAATTTTACAGGGCAGGGATACATTCTCTCATTTGAAGGCGAAACATTTCTATTGCGAGAAATGCCGACTATGTGGAGAAGTAGGGATGTGATCCACAGAGGACCATCTTCATTTTGATGTATGATACATGTTCTTGTGTTGGTAATTATACCTGTCCTAAACAAAATGGCATTACTTTTTGACTAATAGTTTTACGTTAATGCTTTTGGATAAAGATACATTAGCAGTCTTTCCTCTGTGGATCACATCCCTGCTTTTCCATATAGTCACCGTTTCTCACAATAGCAATATTCCACTTTTGAATGAGAGCATGTATTCCTACCCCATAAAATTCTGTTGACTGTCCTTTGAGCCACTTATTCACTACAGATTAAACAAAATGGCATTACCTTTTGACTCGCACATCTGGTTTTAGACACACTCCTGTCTCACCAATTTAACAAATGTATATTGCTTGTTTTAATGTATTACCACAGTAAATCATATAGGCTTTAATTGCTTTACCTATAAAACATATATGAGGGTAATCCCAAAGGTAAGATCTCAAAAATATTTAGAAATCACAGAAACGTTTGTTTATTTTCAATGATGCTTAAAATTTGAACATGCATCTATTTTTCTAAATAATTGCCATTACAGTGAATGCATTTTTTAAGCACTATGCCAGTTTTTGTATGCCTATGTCATATCAGCTGTTAACTCATCTTTATTGTTATATACACAACGTTTTGGCCTGCTTCAGGGTTTATATATATATTGTCATTGTGGAGTCCACATATGCTTCTTTGTTCATATATCTGATGAGTCTAATTTTACATGTATTATATATATATATATATATATATTTGAACTATATTCATGTGCTTTTTAAAAAAAAGTACTTTTTTCGAATATTTCAAAAATTCTCTGCTTTCCAACAAATTTTATTTTTAAAAAATAAGGATTTACTCTGAGGATTTACTTCTTTGTGTGCGGAACATTTCTACATTTTTTTCTATTATTATTATTTCATTAAGTTATTTAAAAATAATAATAGATTGAATAATGTACACATGGATATATATATATATATATATATATATATATATATAATTTAATATACCAAACTTGTTGGTAAATCCCCTGCGGTGAGAAAAAAAACAGCAAATAGTTTGATTGTAAAAATATACTACAAAACATCAACCGGGAAGAACAAAAATTTTGTAAACAAGAAAAGACCAAGATAATCGTACCAACAAAAAATAATCTATTAGTACAGTATCTTTGGCAAAAGAAAAAACAATTTATATGCATATATATATATATATATATATATATATATATATATATAAGATATATATATATACATACAAACCTGCCAGGAGACTAAAGCTAATAAGTAAAAAGTGCTCAATACCTAAGTAGAGCAAATAATAAAGATATAGATAGATAGATATAGATATATAAAGATATATATATATATATATTTGGATTTAGTGTGAAGCATTGGTAAAGTGTGAAATGAATGAGAGACTAAGTTAGATGTTATGTGCTAAGTTCCATTTTATTTCATTCCAATATTTCAAGAGAATGACCTCCCTTTTACTAGGATTTTTTTAGACTGCTTCACTACTGTGGTCACTGGTATTTTTATGGGTCAGGAGTGTCAAATTCACGGCCTGCTTTAAGCTTCAGATGACCTCTTGATTTGTGGGGTTGGAATTGGCTGGAGTCAGGGGTGTTGTTTTGCAAGAATTAGACTCATCAGATATATATGTAACAATAAAAATGAGGACAACAGTCAAAAGAATCTAAATACAAACTATACTGATTAATTTTGCACAATTTTACAAGGCAGATATTTTTAGCAAAATTAGTTAATGAGAAATAAAGAAAATTTAAAATTTACACGTCTCGTACTTTTCTATCCAAAATGAGGAACATGTTCAACACTCCTAGGGTTGTATCCACTGATTTGCAGGAACATTTTTATTTTTTATTTAAAACTGCACTAAAGTTGAAGATAAACAAGTCTTTTGTTTATAGCAGAAAAGAAGGCCAACAAGTTGCAGTTGATATAATCAGAAACTATTGTATAGTTTGCAAAATACTTTTGTTTTAAACAAAGAATTAAGTTACTGTATATACTTGTGTATCAGCTAGATTTTTGAGGCCAAAAATTAGGATTTGGCTTTATACATGGGATAGTTTTTATTTAGTTGGGCAAGGCCAGTATCAACTCTTATAAACTGATATAATACAGCTACTTTAAAAAAAATATTTACCAGTTATTAAAAAAATTGTTGAATTACAATGATATATCCTAACTGACTATTATAATTGAGTGACATCGGCATAAGATTTCCAACCAGGATAGACATGTGTTATGATTTTTGAGTACCCCTTTATTACCATTACTCCCATGTCCACTCTGACCGGAGTGATAGTAAATACTATGCTCCATCTATTTGGCAAAATTCCTTTGTTAAAAAAAAAAAAAATTGTAAGCCTTTTTGCCTTTTCTGTTTTGAGAATTCAGAATTCCTGATATATGTTTTATAAGCGTTGATACCTTTAATTTGATGCTTGATTAGGTTTAAAAAAGAAAAAAAAAAAGAAAGGTTTCCACATACCATGAATGTCATGATGATTTCTTGTGTAAAAATCAAAAGGTCAACGTTGACATATAAACACATCAACATTGACATATAAATAAGCATGTCAACTGTGACTAACTAAAAAAGAAGATGGACAAACAGAGAGTGAGAAGAGAAGAGAGAAAAGAGTGAGAAGAGAAAGAGAGAGAGACAGAGTGAGAAGAGAAAAGAGAGAGAGAGAGAGAGAAAAGAGAGAGAGAGACGGAGTGAGAAGAGAAAAGAGAGAGAGAGAGAGAGAGTGAGAAGAGAAAAGAGAGAGAGACGGAGTGAGAAGAGAAAAGAGAGAGAGAGACAGAGAGCCAGAGTGAGAAGAGAAGAAAGAGAAGGAGAGAAATTGGGGCAGAGTGAGAAAGAGACATAACAGAGATGAGAAGAGATGAGAAGAGAGACAGTGAGAAAGAGAAGAGAGACAGAGAAGAGAAGAGAAACACAGAGAGTGAGAAGAGAGAGAGAGAAACAGAGACAGAGAGAGAGAGAGTGAGAAGAGAGAGAGAAACAGAGACAGAGAGATTGAGAAGAGAGAGAGAGAAACAGAGACAGAGGGAGTGAGAAGAGAGAGAGAAACAGAGACAGAGAGAGTGAGAAGAGAAGAAAGAGAGGGAGAGAGACAAGGGCAGAGACAGAGTGAGAACAGAGAAGAGAAGAGATGGGAAAAGAGAGAGAGAGAAACAGACAGAGAAGAGAAGAGAAAAAAGAGGGAGAGAGACAGAGAGGTAGAGAGACAGAGAGAGTGACAGAAACAGAGTGAAAAGAGAAGAAATTCAATGAGCCTCTTTGACAT
The DNA here is from genome assembly GCA_023376005.1 of Doryteuthis pealeii. NCBI lineage: Eukaryota > Metazoa > Mollusca > Cephalopoda > Myopsida > Loliginidae > Doryteuthis > Doryteuthis pealeii. The sequence continues at coordinate 104,453,047 of CM042142.1, read as the reverse complement.
TTCCACATTGAAGAAACAAATCATTCATTTATAAACTGTTATTTATAATAAAAAAAAAAGTAAGTAAATCAAAAAACAATCTTCTTACCCAGCAGGAAATTATGGAATTACTTACCTAAAAAATAAAAAAAATAAAAATTAATTATTAAATTGAAAAAAATAAATGAATAAAATAAGAATGATGTTTAAAGTTTAAACATGTATCTACATTTTTCTTAATTACAATGGATGCATTTTTGTAGGCACTGTAACAGTTTTTTGTATGCCAATGTCATACCAGCTGTTAAGCTCATCTTTATTACTGTTATATACACATTTTGGCCTGCTTTAGGATATATATATATATATATATGTGTGTGTGTGTGTGTGTGTGTGTGAAATAAAATTGGAACTTAATCCGACAGTATAAATATGATATATTGAAAAAACAAAGGATGTTTACAAATGCATGGGCTCATCAGGAGAGAATGTGCAAACCGTTTCGGGGGCTTTCTCTCTACGGTTTATATAGCAACACCGGCCCTCCTCACTGATGATGTGAGGACCCAAGTAATATTTGCATCGACTGCATGTGGATCGGTCTTCAACAAAAATAAGACGGGAAGAAATGACGTTAGCAAAAACAGAACGCTGCTAGTCAAAAGTTGGAATTATTCAAAAGAGAAAATGTGCTGTCTGTATTATATATATATATATATATATATATATATATATATATGTTGTTGAGGGATCCACGTATGCTTCTCATTTATATATGTGTGTTTATATATGTATATATATATCCGTCTATTTGTGGTATATATATCTTGTTTAGGCTTTAGTGTAAAGCATTAAAAAATATTAGAGACTTGTTTTTTTAGTGTTCAGTTTCATTTATTGAGTAAGTTTTTGAGAGTGTTATCTTCTCTTCGTCGGACTATGAAAGTGACCACCCACACACACCCAAGATGACTACTATAAGAAACAGCCAGCAACTTAGTCACTTTCATAGTCTGAAGAAGAGAAGATAACACTCTCAAAAATTTACTCAATAAATGAAACTTAACACTAAAAAGCCGAGTTTCTAATATTTTTTAATGCTTCACACTAAAGCCCAAACAAGATTATATATATATATATATATATATATATATATATATATATGAGGATAACAGTCAGAAAAATCTAAATACAATGTATACGGATTCATTTTGCACATTTAAAATTTCAGAAATTATTTTAAATTCATTGAAATTCTCACACTTATTAAAATATAATTCCTATATCTGTCTAAACCATTGGAATTTCATTAAAATCTGTGGCAAAAACGATTCAGTTTTTCTTATCCAATACAGTGCACATATACAAAAAGAAAACAGTAAGAGAAAATATTTATGTAAGTTGTAATATCATAGGTAGAATTTTACTCAATTTATTTATTATATATAATTGATTGAGGCATGACAAGGTGTTTATTTGAATATTCAAAAGATCTTAAATCAACAAGAAAATCTATTCTTATAAAAGATAACAATACAAAGAACTATTAAAACAATACTTTTACAATACGAATATTATAAGAGTTCTATTTTCATAAGTAAGTGTACTTTCCCCAAACTATTAAACAATTAAAAGTTAAAACATGAAATCAAAGTTTTAATACCTTCTGGTAATTTGAGAATATAGAAATCTAATCTTTGAAAATTCGCTCATATATATAATAAAATTTAGATTAATAAAATGAAAAACAATACTGCATCAAATAAACTCATTCAATTCTATATTGTTTATCTTCATATCGGCTTTTTCTTATCTTCTATCATTGAAGAGCTCTATTTTATTTTTCTTCTTAGCAGACAGATTGAAAACAGATTGTACAAGAACAATAACAAATTGAAATCTGAAAGTGTTTAACAGTAAGCCAAGTAAAGTTAGATGTCCTTTTCAATTATCACTTAAAGTCAATAATAAATAAATCTGACTGCATTGCTCAAAACTATGTAATATGATCTCAGCCTGTTTTTGCCAGCCGTTCGAAAAATATATGAGACTTTTCAATCATTTGAATATTCTACAGAGCTCAGGACCTGGGAATACTACTCATGCATCCAGCTATTGGTTAAATAGTACCACTACTATTCTTTTACAATAATGGTTTTGGCATTAACTCTTTGACTACTTTAAACTGTTCACAGTGGGTCTCTCACCACTGTATATCATACCCAAGCAAAGTACAAAAACTGATGGTTAGTTCATTATAAGTGAACAGAAGGACGCATATTACAATAATAATAGGACTTATATATATATATATATATATATATATATATATATATAAGTGTATTTGGGCAGCATTTTTTCTTTTATACAAGTTTTGTTGAACTGTACAGACAATTCTTGTCGGACAAGTTTTTGGATGATCCTTTCTAATTTTTGGTATCGGGGTGGAACTGGTGTAATAGTCCACCAAAGGTTTCAAAACGAGCACATTCGGCAATACAGTTTGCCATCATCAGGTAGGAAACAATGGTATGGTTTCATGTCTCGTTTTTAACGAGAATGAGTAGTAGGAAGGAATTAAAAGTAGGAGGTAATAACAATTGGTAGTGGGAGTTTGTAGGAATGGTAGTGGTTCGAGCGAGCGATGCAGTAGTAATTATATATATATATATATATATATATATATATATATATATGGGTTAGCTCAGTTGGTAGAGCGTTCGGCTAGAAACCACAAGGTTCCTAGTTCGATACCGGTCCCCGCCAACTCAGCGGATGAGTAGCACAGGGGTCTGTGCGGTAAAGTAAGGAGCTGATGGTAGGTCTGGCGCTCCACCTCAGATGCTAAAACAATCTCCTTGGTCTAGCGCTATTGAAAAGGGGATAAACTCCCTCGCTGACTGGCTGATACCGACTTTAGGCCGCCCCGTTGACTTTACTTTACTTATATACATACAGAGAGAGAGAGAGAGAAATAGATAGATTAATAGATAATATAGTTTGCTATATTTATGAGTAAAAAGTGCTAATTATCATTGATAGAGGATATATAAGTTAGAGTAGCATGTAGATGAAGTCAACAGCACTTGGCAACTGAATTTCTCACTTATGTGATTTTCAAAGCAATATATATATATATATATATATATATATATATAAAAATTAAAGTAAAGTTGTTGGGGTGGTCTTAAGTCGGTATCAGCCAATCAGCGAGGGAATCCATCCCCTTTTCACTAGCACTAGACCAAGTAGATTGTTTTGGCATCTGAGGTGGAGTGCAACACCTACCATCAGCTCCTTACTTTACAGCTATTGGTAAAATAGTAGGGCTGATTGATCTCTTTAACCTTGGTTAGGCAACTGATCTAGGAGAAGGAAAACTCTGAATTCAAACCTGTTAAACTTTGCTTAAGAAATTGACCATGTGTCAAATCCTAATCAAATGGAGGGATCAATATATATATATATATATTATATATATATATATATATACAGTGATGCTGATAGCTTTTTGATTTAGTGCATCCTGGGATGCACATATCTGCTTGGATGAGTCCCGAGGAAAATTTATGGGTCCGAACTAAAGCCTTCTAACTCCTACCTTGTAACCTATTCTATGTAATTCATTTCTAAGAAATTATTGAAATGTATTTACAGTTAGCTTGAAATGGTGAGGGAAGAAAAAGAAAAACACTGGGATGCATGGATATGATTTTGCTCTGTCCTTTTCAATGTACCTATCAGCATCTCTCTCTCTCTCATATATATATATATATATATATTATATATATATATATATATATAATACACACATATACTTATTGTGATAAATGCAAAGAAAAAATATAAAAGGACATAAGATAAATAAATCAAGATTGAGTAGCTTTAGATAAATTCCATACAGTAACACCCAGGTTCGTCTTTCTCTAACAAGTGGTCGCATGCAAAAAAATTCCCTTTGTAGTTCCATTCCAAAATATTCCTTTAGGTGTGTATATATACATATATATACATATATATATATATATATATATATATATATTATATATATATATATATATACATATCTAGATTCAAAGGTGATCGATTAGTGAGAATTGGAAATAATAAAAATGCTGAAGCTTTTAACCTGAATCAAAACAAATAATAAACATAAATAAAAAAAAAAAAGCTCAAAGCAAAAAGTCTTTTTCTCTAAGTGGTCAGTCTTTTAGAAATAAAAATCTTTAATCCTCACAAGTCATAAATACTAACAATGTTAAGAGCTTAATCTTTTTCTCCCATCTTCTTTGTGGGAGGTAATAAAAGACTACAAGGTTATTTTAGCATCAAATCAATCTTGATTGACCTAAAGTCTGATAAATTGTATGTTTGAGTGCTCTCCCTTTTCTGCTGGTATTTTATTGCAATACTATAAACTCTCCAGGATTGAATTCGATTGGTTTAAAAAATAAAAAAAACAACAAAAAAATCAAAGAAAAAAAAAAACAAACAAAAAAAACCAACTAAGAAACAAAATGGAGAGTGAAACCAAAATTACTATTGGCTACACAAAAGTGATATGTGAGTCTTTTTCTCATCAAGTGAGAGAGAAAAATTCTTTCGAGCTGATAAAGTAGGTAATAACGTGTTGGAAATTATTTTTAGAAAAATCTCCAAAGCAAAATCTGACAGAATGTCTCAAAGAAAACATTCTTCTTTAGCCGGAAATTTTTTTTTTTTTTTACCATTTTCAGCAAAAATAGATTTTATTGTTTTCATTCCGAGGAAAATTTGCGAGATGGGTCCTTCCAAGTTGACGATAAGCAGGATAATATATATCCTTTTCTATACTTATGCAACAGTATATAATGCACTACCCTAACTTATATAGGAGAGATGCTATTTTGAGAAATATACAGGAAGCAATGTTTTTATTTTAGGGATACTTCCTTATACCAAGAAAATGCAGATTGATTGATTTTAATGGCATGTCAACCCATTCGGTGTTATTTTATGCCTACAAGTTGGGGAATCATGTTCATTGTACATTTATATTAACATTTTTTGTGTAGTTATTTCTTAAGACATTTTTGCACACAGTCTGATTAGATATGAAATTTTTTAGATAGAAACTATTTGGCCCGTAGATGGAACTCTTACAGGTACTACCGCTCCAAGTCAGAGTAGGAGTAATGGCAATGAAGGCATACTTTCCTGATACCAAGAAAATATACATTGATTGATCTTAATGACATGTCAACCCATCTGGGGTTATTTTGTGCCTAGAGATGAGGGAATCACATTCATTGTACGTTTATATTTATATTTTTTGTGTAGTTGTTGAAAAGGTTTTTTTTTTTTTTTTGCATCCAATCCAATTGAATGTGAACAGATTTTAAACGGATCTATTTGACCCATAGATGGGACCTTAATATCTACTATCACTCCAGGTCAGTGGACCTGGTAGTAATGGCAATGAAGGTGTACTCTGTAGATTTTCAGAACTAGAGCTTAATCATCAGATACAGTTTAGTGTCATACCCACAACACCCCTTTTTGGATGTGGTCTTATCCCCCTGCAGTATTCTAAGACCTAAGTATGCATACCCGCCTCTCGGGGCAGGGGTCCAGTGGCTTCAGTCCTGGACCATGGATACAATTACCATCGTTGATCCCAGGGGGCTATCCCCACAGGCAACACCTGCCCTCTTGATTAAAAGGGGCAGGGTTTATTGCCCAGTGCCTGAGGCACCCCCCTTGAGGGAGAATGCCGACGGGATAATTGCATTTTTTTGCACTCGCCACTCATGAGTCATGGCTTGTGGGTGGTCCCACATTAATAGGGCCTTGTGCCTAACCCATACACATGGGGTACGTTGTAAATAACAGTATTCTAAAACCTGTCAAAATAGCTAATGAAAATTTAGACAGTTATTAATTATGAAGTTGAACAAATGCTAAATTTAGGTTAAATTTAGCTGCTCAAAATTATGTGTATTATACATGAGAAATATTTTTCCCAGAATTTCAGTTCAATGCGTACTATACACAAATAATTATTATACTATCTCCACTATAAGGAAGGGTAGTTTTGTTACATAGGCTACTATTACTTCATTTATTTTTCTTGTTTGTTGACCCCACAATTTAGGCATAAATTGGACCCTCCTTTTATGACCGTAATTTTGTTTTTTTCGTCAACGATGATCAAAATCTGACGTTTTTATTTTAGAGTACCAAAGCCAAAAAAAAAAAAAAAAAAAAAAAAAAAAAAAGAAATAACAACAACAAAAGGTAATCTTCAACTTTTTACTCGTAAATTCCTACCATAAAATTAGGCTTGGGCATTATCTGAGCCAAGCTTAATTTTATAGTAGGAATTTACAAGTAAAAAGTTGAAGTGTAAAACGAACCCCCACTTTAAAACTAACCATTCTCACAAAATAAAAACTTTTAGAATATACACATTGAAGTGAATATTAAAATGAATAAATAAAATATATCTAGTATTGAAAAATAACGGGTGCAAGAAAAATGAAACATTTATTGCAAAAACACGGACATAAAATGAGGGTTCAGTTTATTTTATAGTAGTGTAGGATTCAAAGTCATTAATTGAATAACAGCTCCGACATGTTGTGAGACAAAACATTTAATAGGTGTACAGCACATGGTAACGATAAGAGTACGTAAAGTACATAGATACATAAGATACAAGAGTAGGGTAAAAAGGACACCTTCATGAATGGTAAATACAAGATACAATATTTAGGTATAAACAAAATACCCAAATGTACGTAAAATATAGATGTTACAGACATGGAACTAAAGGATAGTCCATGCTGTATAAAGGACTTACAGTAATGTAAGGGGGGGGCAAAAGCACCACCGAGAAGGGGGTAGATAGACTCTAGCCCATATCAGTTCGTTGAGCAGATCCAGCTAAAAGAGGAAGACAAGTTCAAATAAGGCGCTCAAATACCAGAGGTCCCCTAGTGGGAACAAGCGGCAACGCAGCGAGAAGATAACTCTTCCAGGCAAATGGAAGATAATCCCCTACAGTAGGAATTTACCAGAAAATCTATAGGCAGCTCTTTGCACAAGAGATACAACAAAAGATTTTGAAATTGACTTTTAGATTCATGTAAGTAAGACGTTATCTTAATAAATAATTCATGTTCTCTCAAATTGATATGAGCATGAATAGAGACAATACTTGACAAGAATTCAAGTTCTAAAAGGCGTCTTCAGAGTAACATGAAATTCTTGTATAGAATCGACAAGGTGGAATTATTATACAAAGAAACAAACAAGAAAGCAATCTCGTACTTGTCTGCAAGTAGACCGATTCCATCTATTGAACTCATTCTATGTGAGGCATAAACATTAAACTATTCTTTATATTTTTGGACTGTTATCTTTATTTTTGTTACTATTAACAAAATATTCTAGCTAATACATCTGTTCTACTTGCCATGTGCCAAAAGACGGAGTCAATTTGTCATCAGATATATTGTAGAAGCCACAGCTGTGAGTGACATCTCAGACGCCAATGACCACAACTGGACAGGCCAAGCAAATGTCAACTACAAAATTAATATATATATATATATATATATATGTGTGTGTGTATTTGGGCAGCATTCTTTCATTTATACATGTAAAATTAAACAAAAGGCACATCTCCTGTTTAATAATTTTATTTTTTATCTTTTCTAATTTTCTGGCCAACTTACAAGGCCAACTTCAAAGTGCCAAAAGTACTCAGGAACTGAACTTTGGTGGACTTATCCACCAATTCCACCCAAACATTAAAAAGTTGGCCAGAAAATTAGAAAAGATAAAAAATAAAATTGTTAAACAGGAGATGTGCCTTTTGTTTAATTCTACACATACATATGTATAAAACAGGAAAAAATAAATATTCTTATAAAAAAAGGTCCATAAAATAGATTATGTTTTTTAAAAGAATTTTTTTTTATTTTACTTCAGCAACACGTGTTTCAGATCTTTGTAGAATAATCAGACTAGTTCCAATTACTGTCGAATTGGTAAGACAGGGCAGCAAGCAGTCGATACTCAATACGAATCTGTTTTGCTGCAAATACTACTGCAAAATGCCAGCTTATTTATGGAGCCTCTTAACATCATAGAAGCCAATCAGGATTCTAGGAATGGAATCACCCAAATGCATGAGTGGACTATTCTGGATTCCCATAAGTACCAGTTGTCGTGGCACTGGTCTAGTTGTGCTTAGCTTGTTATAGATGGGATACTAATAGGTACTACCACTCTGGGTCAGAGGAGACTTGAGAGTAATGGCAATGAAATACTCCACATTCACCAGACGCAGTTTAGTGTCATACTCAGGACTTGAGCTGTGTAGTTGTGAAGTGGGAGTCAAAAGCAATCTGTTGAATTTACAATTCATATGGCCCTAGTTAAGCCTGTAAAGTTATATAGTGCACACTCCTTAGAAATAGATTATAAATAAATCATGTTTTATGAGATTTGTAAGCCATTATCACTTAATCACATGAGTCGGATGTGCATGAAATAAAAGAGTCAGAGTTGGAGTTTTGTGTTCCCACTCTACAGCCTTGCCCAGGAACCCCCTCCTCTGCAGGGGATACAGTCAGCATATTCTAACCCCCCACCGACAGAGTGTACCTACTATATTTTATGGTATATAAGACCCCCCTCTTCATTTACATTTAATCTTAAGGTGTTATAGAGTTTGGCTAGGTACAAGTACACATGGCCCCCGGCTCTGGTTTCTAGGTAAGCAATAGCAGATATCTCAAAAAACAGGATGGGGGAAGTCACATGATCTGGTCATAATGATCTGATAAAAGTCTTGGCCCATATGACCTTTAGGCACCCCTTTTGCTTTGCTGATTCATAACTACATTTTTTTATTTACACAGTCAACATCCGGTTGTTGGTTAGGGTTAGGGGTTAGTTTTATAATTTAAAAAAAAACAAACTCTAAAAATCGTCTAACAAACAACTGGATGTTGACAGTGTAAATGAAAAAAATGTACTTATGAACCAGCAAAGCAAAAGGGGTGCCTAAAGGTAATATGGTCCAAAATCTTTGGCTTGTTTGTTTGTTTTACGGCATATCAACCTCGGTGGGTCATTTAATGCCGGGAAACTTTTGAAAGATTTGTCGTGATAGTTTGGAAGAAAATTTTTAAAACTCAATTTTTTTTTTGTAAACTTTTTCTATTTAACCTATAGATGGAACCCTAACAGGTACTACCACTCCGGGTCAGAGTGGACCTGAGAGTAATAGTGATGAAGGGTGCTCCACATTGTCCAGACCTCCAGAACTGGAACCTCAACCTCAGGACATGAAGACCCTCAGCTACTGCCTTCTAGCACATATATGATAAAAAGGGTTGGGGCCTGCCATAAGGGCAAGAGGGTTGGGGCAACCATATAGGTGCTAGGGCTTGACATGACCAGCCGATTGATCGGAAGGGGTCTCTCCAATGAGCCCGTCTAGCTTAAGTAAGAGCCAAAGTGGAGTGTTGCATGTCATGGACTGCTCATCCACCAAGATTCCGTCTTTAAGCATCACAGGTTTTCCACCCACGGCCAACAGGTGTCCCCACGGGAGAGGGGGCAGATTACCCCTCCACAGAAGCGCAGTCGGTGCATTCTAAAGCCCCAACGACAAGTCTTTAATTCGAGTACAATGAACTGGGTGGAGATAAGTATTGAACAGAGTGGGCAATGTCACAATATGGGAGTGCAAGTCATTTTCTAAACTAGCTTAGTTTGGCACTACGGGGCGCCCAGTGAGAATCAAACTCACTAGTGATGATCTGTTAGTCTAACTCAATAATTATTACACCCCGTGAGGGAACGGGGGGGGGTCTGTGTTAGTGTCAGAATAAGAGATTGGAGTGTTAGTATAAAAAGGACCAAGACTAAAATAAACAACAGTGAAAGCAAACAAATTGGTGAGCAGAGAAAAAAAAATGGTTAGAATAAATAAACTGATGCTGATTAGGGAGACTGTGGTGGTGGTGGTGGTGGTGGTAGTAGAAGTAGTAGTAGTAGTAACAACAACAAAATAGGAGTAAAAAGAAAGTAATAGTAAATAGGTGGTGAAAGGGAGAGAGAGAGAGTAGTGAAAGAGTGGGAGAAAGGAAAAAGAGAGAAAGGAAAGATGAAATGAAGATAGGAGAAGGAGAGAGAGGGT
>CM042142.1:104435373-104437873 GCA_023376005.1 Doryteuthis pealeii | reverse complement strand
GGTAATAAGCATCGGCCCTGTCTATTATTAAAGTCGGTGATTGACAAAATAAGATAGGTAGAAAAAAAAAAAAAAAAAAAAAAAAGCTTCTGAAACTAACCCTTTTGGTGGACCCACCCAGTCAGGCGTTCGGGTGTAGTACGCACCGGTCATGCAGATACACTATGTATATTTAGTTGATAACTGACAATAACATTAGTTTAAAAAAAAATGGTGAAGGTCACAATTAGCGTCACCCACGAAAAAAAAAAAAAAAAAAAAATACGCACCCACCCTGATCGGTGGTTTCAGAGGTAAGACCCGCCGGTCTTACTATAAGTACATTAAAAAAATTCAAAACAACTGTCACGAATCTTTAAATAAGTACGACTGAGTTTCGAAAATAAAAACAATCAATACATTATTCATAAGTAGCACGGGTCGGACTTTCAGCAGACACGGCTTAGCGTTTTTTTTTTTTTTTTTAGGGCAGGAGGCCATGGCGCATTTATGCGATATGCACCAAATTTACAACGAGCTAGAGCTTGAGTGTTTTTCATTAATAAAAAGCTAACTAAAAAAATTAAAAGATGTAAGAAAATAGCAGTCAAGATTAATATTTTTTTGCAAACAATCCAAGCCAAACAATTTATAAGGTTATTAACTTCAAATGAAATATTTTTTGAGTTTTCAAGCACAAGCGATAAGTACTCCTTTCCTCATGTAACCCACTCGACATGCTTTTTTTAAAAAACAAATTAACACAACTTCTTTTATTCATAACTGACTCATACATTGTATACAGGTAAATAGACGTGTACACGTTCTCTCGTTTTTGTATACAATGACGGGTATAATGGGTAAGTTTCAGTCGTGCAGGCGATCGCACCTTAAATCGTCAGAGACGAATTGTATTTAAAAAAAAAACTCTATCCACAGACAATCTGTTTTTATTTTACGGTCCAGAAGGGGGGGAGATAGATAGAAAGGAAGCCAGAGAGAGACAGATAGATAGAAAGGAAGCCAGAGAGAGACAGACAGACAGACAGAGGGGACTGAAAGATAGACAGACACAGAGGGGACAGAGAGAGACAGAGAAAAGGTGAGTAAGCGAACGAGATAGAGAGAAAGGAGAGAGAGAGAGAGAGAGAGAGAGAGAGAGAGAGAGAGAGAGGAGAGAGAGAGAGAGGAGAGAGAGAGATGGTTGAGTATGCGAGAGAGAAATAGAGAAGGTCAAATGGATGAGTAAACGAGAAGGGGGCAGCCAGAAAGAGGGGGTTGAGTTACTAAAAGAGAGAGGGGAAAGGCTGCCAGAAAGAGGAGTGATTAAGCGAATGAGACAGAGAGAAAGAGAGAGAGAGAGAGAGGGGGAGAGAAGGGGCGAGTAAGCGAAAGAGAGAGATAGGGTAATAACAAATGAGAGACGGTGAGAATGAGAATGAGGGGGGAGGGAGGTCCAAGAGTAAAACGTCTCATATATAACCAATTAGAAGCTAATTTACATAAAAAGTCTGAGTAGAAATTTATACACCTTAAATCTCGTGGATGACATCCAAAAGCACAAAGTGTGACAGCAACTCAGTCAGGCAAGAAATGAAAGTAGAGTTGAAGAAATTAGGTACGGCTAAAATTTCCGTACGACAGCACCTCCTCCTTTTTAAAAAACTTTTATGAAAAAATTAAAAATTGTAAAATTGTCACTATTTTAAAAAATTACTCCCACCCCTTAACAACAGGGTCTAAACTTAGATATAAATTTATTTTTTCTATGAATTCCTTGATTGTAACAATGAAATAAATCATGTTAAAAAAAAGCACATCGTTGGTTGCATATCAAACCTTTTCGGGCCATGTAATGCCGAAAGCAAGTCATTTTTTTATGAACAAAGGACGCGGGTTGCTTACAGTACCTGCTTTTGCTTAAAATAGTCAACCAATTAAGTGCTGAACAGGTTCATCACTGCTTAAACCGGGAAAAACCCTACAAAAATGCGTCATTTTGACATATACAGATTTTAAGTTATAAAATTCTTCCATTTTAAAAACTATAAAATAAATAATATTTATATGTGATTTTAAAAATTCCTACTCAAACAAATACAGCAAAAATTACGTTAAGTTTTATTCATTCGGTTTTTTTTCCCGAGTTTTGTTGAATTCTAATTCACGGGGGAGGGATTAAAAAAAAACAACGTGAAATTTAGGCCATACCTGGAAGAAATACATAATTTTCAGTACTAACAAATTTTCTTTTAATAGACAAATAGATGTGAACTTTATTCGCCAACAGTTCTTGTCTTGAGATACAGTGGACACACAGATTTTGGTTAATAAAATTCTTTCATTTCAAAATACTATAAAACAAATTGTTTTTTTTTTTAAGTGAATGAAAAAAAAATCATTACTCTTTATAATACAGTAAAAATTACATTGTTTCATTCATTTTTTTTCGATTTAAAAAAAAATTTAATTCATGAGGGTAGGGGGAGGAAACAACGTGGATTTTTGGCATTAATATCAT